>JAQQZX010000010.1:11482921-11501582 GCA_030068355.1 Notoglanidium maculatum | reverse complement strand
AAGACATTGGACTAGTGATCGGAAGGTCGTGAGTTCAAATCCCAGCACCGCCAAGCTGCCACTGCTGGGCCCTTGAGTAAGCTTAACCTTCACTGCTCACTTGTATAAAATAAGATGTATATAAGTCACTCTGGGCATCTGACATAAATGAAGGACAGCGCCCTCTCCACTGGAGCTCCATGAGGGGCTTGTAGTCTCGCTCCTTCTGAAGTCCACCACCAGCTCCTTGGTCTTCTTGCAGACATTCAGCTGGATGTCACGATGCCAGGTTCTTCACCTCTCTCCATGTAGGCCACCTCATCGTTGTTGGAGATGAGGCCCAACACCACCATGTCATGAGTGGCCCAGCCAGAGCCCAGACTTGAATCCAGAGATCTTAAAATGGCTGTGTACCGACGCTTCCCATCCAACCTTATTGAGCTTGAGAGGTGCTGCAAAGAGGAATGAGCGAAACTGGCCAAGGTTATAGGTGTGCCAAGCTTGTGGCATCATATTCAAAAGGGCTTTAGGAGGCTGTAATTGCTGCCAAAGGTGCATCGACAAAGTATTGAGCAAAGGCTGTGATTCCTTATCTACATGTGCTTTCTCAGTTTTTTTATTTTTAATAAATTTGCAAAAACCTCAAGTAAACTTTTTTCATGTCATTATGGGGTGTTGTGTGTAGAATTCTGAGGAAAAAAATGAATTTAATCCATTTTGGAATAAGGCTGTAACATAACAAAATGTGGAAAAAGTGATGCGCTGTGAATACTTTCTGGATGCACTGTAAATCATGTCAGAGCTTTTTGCACCTTTAATGTGAAATTCCAAAGTATACAAATAAAGTGAAAAATGATAAAAGGATTAATTATTCCCTTTATTTAGGGAAAATAAGTAAACTTAAACTTGGAATAAACTAGTTGCATAAGTATGCACATTCCTAAACAAATACTTTGTTGAAGCACCTTTTCATTTTATTACATCACTCAGTCTTTTTGAGTACGTCACCTCTTGGCTTCGCAGCATTTTCTCACCCTTTGTTCCAAAAACATTCTACAGCCTTCAAATTGTCAGGGCATGACCAATGCACAGCTTGCTTCAGGTCACCCTACAGAGTTGAGTCTGGGCTCTAGCTAGACCATTGATCATCTTTTTTGTTTAAGCCATTTCTTTGTTGATTTTGATATTTTTTTATTTGATATATTTTTATATATAGTTTGGGTCATTGTCATGCTGAAAGGTGAAATCCTTTTTAGTCTTCAGCTGACTAGCAGAAGCCTGAATGTTTTGCCCTAAAATCATTTGGTGTTTGTAGCTACTCATGATCCCCTCCACCTTGGCAAAAGCCCCATGTGAAGACTGAGAGATTAGGGTCACATACATAGAGTAATCAATACTTGTCAGATATTCCTGCAGCTCCGTTAATGTTGCCGTAGGTCACTTGGCAGCCTCCCTGGTAAGTTCTTGTCTTGTCCTTTTGTAAATTTTGGAGGGATCTCCTGTTCTTGGTAATGTCCCTGTGATCCTCCATTTTCTCCAATTGTTGATGATGTTTGTGGTTTTTCACTTAATTTTGTATGTTGTAATTTCACATTTCACCAGCAGTGGTTACCACTAAACAAGGGGTGACAATACTCAAAAAGTATTGGAACAGCATAGCCAATTTGTTTTTTGCTGTGCACTGAAGACATTTGTGTGTGAGGTCAAAAGAAAATGAGAAGAGGGATCATCTAGCTATATAGGTAAGTAAAGTTTATTTATAAAGTGCTCTTCACAGATGTGAAGTTGCAAAGCGCTGTACACAAACGTTAGAAAATAAAATAAATTGCATCTGTCCCCCCAGTCTTCAGTATTGTGCGAGAAGCAACTAACAAGTTATGAGCCTGGAAATAAATAGAGTGACTAGCTGTATATTTTAAAAAGTTTTTAGATAAATAATATAAGTAGGAGCTTGTCCATTTAGTGCTCAATATGAATATTTAAAACAAATTCTAAAATCTTCCAGGAACCAGTGTAAAGAATATAAAATAGAAGTAATATGGGTTTGCTTTCTAGAAAGCTTTAATAACCAAGCCACAGAATTTTGTATAGCCTGAAAACGTGAAAGATATTATTTATCTAAGCCAGTAAACAAGGTGTTTTCAATAATCTAAGTATGATGAATAAATGCATGTACAATTTTCCCAGTTCAGCTGAAGCAACCACAGGATGCAATTTAAAAATGTTCCTAAAATGAAATACAAGAACGTGAAATTGATTTTACTTGCAAGTCAAAACAGAGAGAGGAATCAAATATTACTCTGAGATTTGGAACATTGAACTTGGCAGAAGTACAAAAAGAAGCAACTGACTTGCTAATCTTTGAGTATGATTCAGGAGGAGCTATAACCATTGTCTCAGTTTTGCTAGAATTTGGATAAAGGAACTTGATGGAAAGTCACTTATCCAAGATAAACAATCAACCAGGGTAGACAACTTGTCAAGCTAACATGGTTTAAACAATATATATAATTGAATGACCTCAGCATAAAAATGATATGAAATGTCTTTAAATGATTGAGTAATACCTGCTAAAGGAAGAATATAAAATGAGAATACTAATGGACCCAGGATCAAATGTTGGGGAACCCCGGATGACAAAGAAGCAGTGGTAGAAGAGAACTAACTTACCTAGGTCCTACCAGATAAATAGGAAGAAAA
This sequence comes from Notoglanidium maculatum, assembly GCA_030068355.1. Classification (NCBI taxonomy): domain Eukaryota; kingdom Metazoa; phylum Chordata; class Actinopteri; order Siluriformes; family Auchenoglanididae; genus Notoglanidium; species Notoglanidium maculatum. Next base: position 11,498,903 of record JAQQZX010000010.1, on the reverse strand, counting down.
CCAATTTAAAGCACAGCCAGAAATGCCAGCTAAACTCTTAAGCATATTGAGTGGTCATATTGTGGTCAAAAGCTGCAGTAAGATCAAGCAGCACAAGTACAGATAACTTTCCTGCATCAGAAGCCATAAGAAGATTATTATAGCCCTTCAAAATAAACAGCAGTCTCAGTAGAGTGCTGCTTTTGAAAATGGATTGAAAAGGGTAAGCAGTCTGTAATTTATACAATAAAGATTTTAATTGTTTTTCTACAACTTTTTCCAATAAATTTACTAATAAACGGTAGTTTTGAAATAGGCCAATACTTTTTTACAGAGCTGATATCAGGATTAGGTTTTTTTAATAAAGGAATTACCTTTGCATGTTCAAAATAGGAGGGAACACAACCTTGCCTCAGTGGGTTATAGACAATGGACAATAATGAAGGGTCCATGCTAGAGAGAGTCCCAAAAAGGACTGGAGGTGGTAAAACCTCTAAAGACAATGATTAAGTCATTAAGTGATATAGGACAAAATACAGCAAATAACTGAGACACTGAGGGTCATTTTCACAAGTGGAGTACCCTGCAGAGGTTTCAGAACTCAAGTCCATCATGTTATTCACAAAATAATTAAGAAAAGAATAACAATCAACAGAGAGTAGCAGAGCATGCTGAGGTGGGGGAGATATGATACAGTAATATTAAATAATACCCTCGGATTACTCTTTTTTTGAGTTATAAGATTAGTGATGTATGTACTTGGCCTTCTTCACTGCCTCATTAGAAGAGTGGCATAATATTTTAAAATATTTGCAATAGACAACCAAACCTATGTCCGTTCACAGTCATTCTGCTTTTCGACATGAACGTCGAAGGCCAAGAGTTAGATTATTTAGTCATAGAGAGCAACCAAATGGTGACTAATTTATAAGGAGAGACTTTATCAAGAATAACAATGAATAAGAATGACAATGTTCATTAAAAGAATTAACAAGAGACTTCACATCCTCAAAGAAAGAAACCACAAAATTAAAAAGATAAGAAAACTCAGACATGACCGAGTTGTCAATAAAGCGCCTATGCAGAATGCATACATGAGGGAGAGACTCTGATCAAAATGATACATTAAAAGAAAGTGAGTTATGATCACTAAATGTAACCACATTTATATGCAAATGGTGAAAGTAACACCATAAGTGAAAACCAAATCCAGAGTATATATCCATCAATATGAGTGGGGCAATACATCTTGGACAAAACGAAAAGAGTTCATAATACTCAGAAATTCTATGGCAGTGTTGTTGAATAAATCATCAGAATGAATGTTGAAATCCATAACTATAATAATCCTGCCTAACTTAGCAATAGATGATAAATCCTGAACATCAGGAAAAGAGATCCAACAGAGCCAGGCGGACCATACATAGTTATATATACTACATAGGGGTGAGCTCGTCCAATTTTAGTCATTAATAATCTCAAAAGAACCATAAAAATTTGAAGAGATTGACATAAAAATGTCTTTTTTAAAATAACAGCATACATTTGTAACCTTCTTGGCCACAATTCTGTGGTGCACACAAGAATGAACAGTCTCCAGAACATAATTCTAAAAGAAGTGAGACTTCATTCTTACTCTACCATGTCTCAGCGATAAACATAAAGTCCAGTCTCTTGTGACAAAACAAGTAATTGAAAATGAAAGACTTGTTAACAATGGAATGGAAATTAATCACCATCATTTTAGCAGGGAGAACCACCATGATGGGAGTAAGGACCAAGACAGAATCAGAGAATTGGGATAAGCTACACAGCAAATTGGGGATCCTACCACAATGGGCAGTAGCTTTTCACACCTTCAGATGGCAAGTTGGGAAGATGTCAGATGGAAACACAGAGATTAGGTCAACAGGTCTCAGGCATACCTGCTACAGCAGCAGCCCAGGAACAAAGCTCCCGTCGATCTGCTGCCCCAAAGTCTCCACTAAGCCAGTGAAGCAGTACGAGAATGCCAGCCCTCTCCCCATGCTGCTGCCAGCAGGGTCTCCGAGACGAAGACAAGCTCATAGCCAGCAGCGGTGGAAATAAAAAAACATTTTTCTGAGAATGAAAAGCATCCATAGCAGATTTGATCACCAGTAGTGATTGACAATCATACATGCATAGGGAAACCATGCCAGGGAAAATCAAACACATTAAAAAAACAAGCAGACAGACGAAGGCAGAAGCAGAGGCACAGCCAAACACAGGCACCATCTTAAAGAACAGATTTTGTTAAACAACGTAGGACATAGCACATTTTATATCAAACCACCCAGTTTTTCAAGTTGGAAAAGAATGTTTTTGACAAATGAAGTATATTATTTGTCAAAAGAATATTTGGTTGCATATTCCTTGCTTTCAGTAACTGCATGAAGCCTACGACCCATAGACTCCACCAGATTTCTTCATTGTTGATGCCTTTCCAAGCTTTCATCACATCATCTTTTAGTTGTCGTCCGTTTTGCAGGGTTTCTCCCTTCCTTCTTGTCTTTGTGATGTAAAATGCATGTTCAGTTGGGTTAAGATCTGGTTATTGACTTGGCCAGTCCAAAACCTTCCATTTTTTTCCGGCTGAAGAAATCCTTTGTTGAGGTTTGTATGTTGTATGTTTTGAATCATTGTCTGGCTGCATAATAAAGTTCCTCCAGGTTAGTTTGAATTCATTTCTCTGTAAATTGGCAGACAATGTTTCTGTAGACTTCTGCTTTTATCCTACTACTACTATCATTAGTAGTTACATCATCTATAGAATTAAGCTTGTTCCAGAAGCAGCCATGCAAGCTCAAGCTATAAGACAACCTCCACCATACTTCACAAATGAGCTTGTATGTTTAAGATCATGAGCAGATCACTTCTTTCTCCATACTTCCATTGCATTTCCATCACTTGGAGGTTGTTGGAGGTTAATCTAAAACTTAGAGTGGTGTTAGAGGTTAATCTTTGTCTCATCAGTCTATCAAACTTTGTTCATCTGTGTACTTTTTTTGCAAATTCCAATCTGGCTTTCTGGTTTTCACTGGTGATAAGTGGTCTGCATCTTACAGTATGGCCTCTATATTGTTGTTCCTTGAACAGTGGACTGGGTTTTTCTTTATTGCTCTAACCATTTGTCTGTCATTAATTGTTGTTTTCCTTGAACGACTCATTCCATGCCCGTTGCTCAATACACCAGTGGTTTCCTTCTTTTTCTGGACAATCCAAATTGTGGTACTGGCTATGCCCAATGGGTTTACCTTTTCCCTTCTTAAACTGAGAGTTGATATCCAGGGCTACTTAATGATTAAACAACAAATGTCATGACACACCTGGGTAACAATAAACACCTGTCACTTCTCATGTTCCAGTACTTTAGCTCACTTGAAAAACTGGGTGATTTGATGGAAAATGTGGTATGTTCTATGTTGTCTAACATATCTAAATGTAAATACCGTAGAATAAAAACTGAAACTCTGATCTCTCTTCTCCTGTTCATCTTTTAATTTCACACACAAATGTCTTCAGTGCACAGCAAAAACAAACTAATTGGCCTTGCTATTCCAATACTTTTGGAGGGGACTGTATATCCACTGTATATTCACTGTTTATCTACCTATGTTGTTCTGCAAGGTACAGGATCCATGAATTGTCACCCCTTGTGTAGTGGTAAGCAGTGCTGGTGCTTTATTTTTTTTAATGACATGGACATTATGGAAATGTCATCCAACCAATATGCTGTCTAGTAAAACACAGTTTTCCACTAAATCTAAATAAAACTGTAAGACTTTTCATATCAGTGTCAAGTCCTTGTCACAGAGCACCTGATGTAAAGTGTCTGGCTAAGTACTTAGTAACTTAAACTAAATGGTCATTTGACTGACATTGCTGCAAGCATTTTTCAATCCAGGGATTATAATTAAGTTATGAAATAAACTTCATTTTTAGGTAATTTGCTTGAGAGATTAAATCAGTTCAAAGCACTGTATGAAAGTAGCATGAAATCATCTTAAAGTTGTTTCCATAATAAGAAAATATATGATAAGAAAATGGATGAAGTAATTGAAAGTGAAATGAAAATACTTCAAAAATTTTGACAGTTAAACCTTTAAGCAAGTTCTGCAAAGATTTTTGTATGTCTAACATTAACACATCACTACTTTTAGTGCAGGGGATACAGAGGCAGACCTAGAGACCAGACTGCAGCAAATGCAACAATTTTACACAGACCTGGAAATGTTTTGTACCTGGATAACCGAAGCAGAAACTACAGCAAATGTCTTACAAGATTCTACATACAAGGAATGTTTTCTGGAGGATGCAGCCACAGTACACCACTTACTAGAGCAATGGCAAGTAAGTAAGCAGTTTGTATAGCAGTATTCTGTCTTTGTGGTGCAGAGCTCAGCCATACTTGAACTGCATTCAAGTCCTATACTTTGTGTGTAGGGGTTTATGATATTAGATTAAATGAAAGGTTTTATGCAATTTTTTTCAGTACTGCATGTTATTTTGTTGTTTATTTTTCTTAATAGGAAAAAGCACTGTTAGCACTGTTGCCTCACAGCAAGAACGTCCTGGGTTCTTTCCCCAGGTCAACCAAGGTGCCTTTCTATGAGGAGTTTGCATGTTCTCCCCATGCCTGAGTGGGTTTTTTTCCGGGTAATCAGGTTTCCTCTGGTCAGTTGGCTACTCTTAATTGCCCATAGGTGTGAATGTGAGTGTGAAAGGTCCTAGCCACTACAATGCACAATTTCGTGCAGTCATAGTGCCGGTACCAAGCCTGGATAAATTGTGAGGGTTGCATCAGAAAGGGCATTTGGCAGAAAACCTGTGCCAAATTGACATATGGACAATGGATGATCTGCTGTGGTGACCCTGAACAGGAGCAATCAAAGGAAGATGATTCTTGGTAGGAAAAATGAAATAAATCAGATAAAAATTTGATCTAAAGCGAATTAGACACTCTTTAAGGTTTTCAGTTAGGTTGCAAGGGCAATTGCAAAAATAGTGAAAGAATCTGGAAGAATGCTTTGGTTCATTTTCTGCTTGAACAGCAACACACATCCTAATTTTAGAAAGAATTACTTGGGGTTCCTCTCTACCCTCTCTAATGTGACAGTTGAAACAAGTTCCAAACATGTCTCAAAATACAATGCCATTTAGCATTAAACAAGCTGATACATTTAGGTCCTTATTTGTGGGTTTGATTATTATATCAAAGACTTACAAATACAGACAAATACAAATACAGTAGCTTCTTAGCATGGTTGTAATGTCAGAGACTTTATTAGTTTTAGATGTAACCATTAGACATTTTACATCTCTATGCACAAAACATAATATAACAGAATAAGTACATTACATAATATAAATAAATAACAAACATCACATTGGATGCCTTACCTTCAGTCACTCTCTTTGTGACTATTGCTTTGGCCAGGAGTTGATGTCAGATGGTGTGCTGCCTTTCTTCTGCACTTGGATGCTTAATTGGGACACCCACCAGTTGGTGGGTCAGCAGTAATGGCCACTTCTCTGCCCATTAGCTCCTGGCTTCTAGCCCAACTCCTCCCTTCTGTTCTAGAGCCAACAAGAGTCTTGTTCTGCTACATTTCCCAACCTGTGAGCTGCTGTCTTCGTCTCTTTCCCTGCAATTCCCACTTCGACTGGAAATAGTGAGGCTTGCCATCCCTTGTCTCTATATTCTTGGACCAGTTCCTGGTACTTCATTGCACTCATTTTGTGAGCTGGTCAATCACCTATTCCCATCAGATGATCAGCTCTAGCAGAAGTCTGTTCAGTCTTCTTTGCCTTCTCTGACCGGATGACCATATCTACCTCAGGGATTTTGGATAACTGGGGGAAACTGTCGCTTTCTCCCAAGGTCTGCCCTCATATCCCATGCCTGTGCTTTCCAAAATAGGTTATTTATGTTCTTTTTTTGAGACCAATTGCTTCTCTTTTATCTAATGAACCGGATTGATGGTGCTGGTTTCCCATTGATCTGGGGTTTCTAGTGCCTTTTCTGCTCTAAGATGTTTGCTGGTGCAATGAGGGTGGTGTTCCACCACCTGTATTTCCCTTGGGCTACAGTAGTATTGCACCCTGCCAGAATGTGCACCAATACACTCCCTCTCAATAAAGCTTACACAATGGGTCCTTCCCCATCCCCAGTCTGTGCAGGTTTATCCATGTAGGTAGGGTGTCCTATACAGATCAGTGCAGAAAGGAAATCCAAATGGTAAACACAAAGATGAGGAATTTGAACAATTCTTATCTCCATTTGTGGAACATCTTAAATTGTTTTGAATTTTCAATTTTTATTTGAATAATGTATATGTGTACTTGTAAGGACAGTCCTTCCATTCTGGACTACCATGGCAGTTTCCTTCAATACTAGTGGTGTTTGTCTGTTTCCTTGCTCATGACCATGGCCTCACATGGATATTCTATAGAAGATCCCTGCTGATCTTCTACTGTAAATGCTGTGTAAAGTGGCATGACATATTTGGAGGAACGCACTATCTATCCCCCTCCACATGCATGAGATCACAGAGGTCCATGACTGGCTAGTGTCAATATGACATAGGTCTTTCCACTCAAAATGTTTGGAATTATAGCCAATTTTGTTTTCTTGGATCACTGGCCACAGGAGGATCAGGACATTGGCTATACAAGCGAAGTGGTTTTGAAGATGGAGGCAAAATTGGTAGGTACATGATATGGACAAAAGTATTGGGACACCTCTTAATTATGAATACACCATTTGGCATCAGTGTATAAAATCAAGCACCTAGCCATGCAGTCTCCATTTTCAAACATTTTGTGAAACAAAATGGGTCGTTCTGAAGAACTCTGCGACTTCAAGCATGGTATTGTTATAGGATGTCACCTTTTGCAATAAGACGGTTCATGAAATTTCATCCCTGCTGGATATCCCACGGTCAACTGTAACTGATATTGGCAAGTGGAGTTTCTTCCCTCCATCAAAGACATTCATCACACACGCTGCATCCACAAAGTCACCAGCATTGTGGAAGATCACACACACCCCTCACACAAACTCTTTACCCACCTGCTATCTGGCAAGAGGTACCGAAGCATTTGGGCCTCACTGCCAGACTGTATAGTAGTTTCTTCCCCCAAGCCATCAGACTTCTGAACACTCAGGGACTGGACTGACACACACACACACACACACACACACACACACACATGTAAACATTCAACTACCTCTGCAGTTTTTTGCACATTCAACTTGGTTTAGCACTGCACTGTCTTGTCCTGTGATGTCTGATCTGTCTGCAGTGGTTGCATGTTTTGCACACTTACATCTTTGCAATGTTTGCACGTTTACACACATGCACTTTGTTGTCTTATGTTTTCTGTTTCACACGTGCACTTTTGTACTTCTGTGCTGTCTTATATATAGCACCTTATAAGGAATGTAGTCTCGTTTCACTATGTACTGTATCATCTGTATATGGTTGAAATGATAATAAAAGCCACTTGACCTGAAGTGGAAGAGTTTAGGAACAACAGCAACTCAGCCGCGAAGCGGAAGACCACGTAAAGTCTCAGAGTGGGATCAATGACTACTAAGGTCCATGGTGTATAAAGGTCGCCAATGTTCTGCTGATTCCATAGCTGAAGAGTTCCAAACTTCCTCTGGCATTAATGTGAGCACAAAAACTGTGCACCAAGCTGCTGCATGCAAGCCTCACTTCACCAAGGCCAATGCCATGTATTGGATAGAGTGGTGTAAAGCACATCACCACTGGACTGTGGAGCAGTGGAAACATGTTCTATGGAGTGACAAATCATGCTTCTCTGTTTAGCAGTCAGATGAGCTAGTCTGGTCTTGGCGGATGCCGGGAAATGTTACATGCCTGACTGCATTGTGCCAACTGTAAAGTTTGGTGGAGGAGGGATAATAGTGTGGGGCTGTTTTTCAGGGTTTGGGCTAGGCCCTTTACTTCCAGCAAAGGGCAATATTAATGCTTCAGCATACCAAGCCATTTTGAAAATTGCTATGTTTCCATATTTGTGGGCACCATTTGAGGAAGGCCCTTTTAAATCCCAGCATGATTGTGCCCCAGTGCACAAATCAAGGTCCATAAAGACATGGTTGGGTGAGTTCAGTGTGAAAGAACTTGACTGGCACAGAGCCCTGACCTGAACCCCAACAAATACCTTTGGGATGAACTGGAACGGAGATTGTGAGCCAGGCCTTCTCGTCCAACATCAGTGCCTGACATCAGAAATGCTCTGCAGAATGAATGGGCACATATTCCCACAGAAACACTCCAAAATCTTGAGGAAAGCCTTCCAAGAAGAGTGAAAGCTGTTATAACTGCAAAGGGAGGACCAACTCCATATATCCTTTTATAGCTTGTGATTTAGTGGCTCTGTTAATAAATTTTCATGTGGAACATCTTGCAGTTGCATGCAAAAATATAGTAGTTAGTGTTGGTCAAGTAATAGTGTTGTATAGTTTGTCAAGTTGTTCTTCAAAAAAGGTCACTTTGAAGTTTTTGAGTATAATTTTAGCCACTGTGTAAACCATTTAGCCACTGTATTTGTGTTACAATAAGTGAGCACCAACTGATTCTTTGTGTCCTTTGAGGTCTCTTTGAGGTCAGTGCAACCATTCTCTCAAGAGTGGTAATATCAGCCAGGAGCCTCATTTATAAAGAGCGTATCTAGAAAGTGAGTAAGCAACCTCCTACACAGAAACCAGGATTCATCAGGAAATATATGGCAGAAAAATTGAGCATATACTTGAGCATGAGAAGCTTTGACCCATGCATAGAGTCATCTGCAACATTTTCGAAACTGCAGGAATCAGCAACACCCTATGGATATGTAGAGAATTACAGTTACTCTTACATTACACTTTGTATAATTGCATACAAGCTACTTGGACAAGAGAAGCACTAAAGCATAAGAGCATTTTTATGAATTTATTTATTTATTTGTGTAGACTGGTTAATTGGTCTTTTTCTATATATTGGTATTTATTACTCCAATTAACTATTTGCAATCTACGGTTGGTTTAATCTCCTCTCCAAATGAAATATTAAAATGTTGTTTTGGTATTAATTGTGCATAATTACATCCTGCGAAGTGTCAGCTGTGAAGAAATTTCACACATTCACAGATCTATTAATAGAGCACTTGATATAAATAGGCTACAGAATGATGCTTTTTCTATGGCACAATGGCATTTTTGGTATGGTAACAGAACAATAAGGCAAAAATGTGTTTTAGACACCACAAAGAGTTCCCTGTCATGACGACTGACCAATGAGCCGATTTAAATTCCCAAGAGCCATTGTCTTGACACTATGTGCTGAATTGGTCGCAGGTTTAGAGAGCTCAACATGCAATACCTTTCCACTTACAGTTCTAAATTGAGAAGTCAGTAAATTAAAAACCCTCAAATGGCCAGTGAAGAGGTCAAAATCAAAGAGCAATTTGCAGCAGTGTCCAGATTCGCAAATATTATTGGAGCAAATGACTGCACTCATGATGCTATAACGATGCATAATCAGAATTTCATCAACTGAAAGTAATTTAATACTATAAATGAACATATCAATTTATTCCCTAACCCACATAGTGCAGAAGAGCAGATCAGCAAACAGAATATCATAGGCTTAGGCAATAAACAATAATCGGAGCCCAAGAAACCATAAAACAAACATGGGAAAATAACAGGCTCGGCAAAAGCAACATGGGAGTATGACTAATGCTTCGCGAATACGAAGCTCAACCAAGAGTCATTATAAACATGGGCTGATTGTCCTGGGATTGGAAGCACCGGCATCCAATTACTGGCCATGTGACCTGGCTGGGCGTGTGCGCTCAAGGGAACTGTAGTCCTATGTATACCTATGTATTTCACACCACAATGCGGAAGTGCGCGCTATGCGCGATGGAGACAATGAAAGCACTGCACACGCGACTGAGTCCATGATGCCTGCCGTGCTTGCGGCGAGGGGCAGAATCGTGACAGTACCCCCCCAAAGGCACTATTCCCGGAGCTCCAAACATGGTTATCCCGCGGGGGTCCTGGGCCCGTAGGCTCAGGCGTGTTACTAGGGGCCCCCACACAGAACTTTTGTCTTGGCAGGAACTCGGGCAGGAACTCGAGCAGGAACTCAGGCAGGAACTTCCATGGAACAGGCGCTTCCAGTACTTGTACTGGAACAGGCATTGAGATTTGCACGGGACCAGGCTCTTTGACTTGTACTTGCACTGGGACAGGCTCTGTGACTTGTACTTGCACTGGGACAGGCTCTGTGACTTGTACTTGCACTGGAACAGGCGCTGAGACTTGTACGGGAACAGGCGCTGAGACTTGTACGGGAACAGTGACGAGTACTGGAACAGGCTCTCTGACTTTTGCTCTCACTAGAGCAGGCTCTGTGACTTGTGCTCTCACTGGAACAGGAGTGGGTTCCATGACTTTTACAGTCTCTTTGATGTTTTGAGAAACAGTTTTAGCGACATGGACCAGAGCGGGAGTTTTAGCCTGAACTGGAACATTGACGAGTGCTGGAACAGTCTCTGTGCCCATGACAGGAGAGTGATTTGGCTCTGGCCCGGTGACTTGGATGGGAATAAACTCCATGTAAGCGACTGTGGCTTGAACTGGAGCAGGACTAGGAACAGACTCCTTGAGTGACTTTGGCTGAAACAAGAGTGGAACTTGGAGAACAGGCTCCCTGTGAGCCACCTTGGCTTTAACAGGAGCGGAACTTGGAATTGGAACAGGCTCCCTGTGAGCATCCTTGGCTTTAACAGGAGCGGAACTAGGAACTGGAACTGGCTTCCTGTGAGCGCCTCTGGCTGGAACAGGTGCGGAACTTGGAACTGGAACAGGCTCCCTGTGAGCAACTTTGGCTGAAACAGGAGCGGAACTTGGAATTGGAACAGGCTCCCTGTGAGCATCCTTGGCTTTAACAGGAGCAGAACTAGGAACTGGAACTGGCTCCCTGTGAGTGCCTCTGGTTGGAACAGAAGTGGAACTTGGAACTGGAACAGGCTCCCTGTGAGCAACCTTGGCTTTAACAGGAGTGGAGCTAGGAACTGGAACTGGCTTCCTGTGAGCGCCTCTGGCTGGAACAGGAGCAGAACTGGGAACTGGAACAGGCTCCCTGTGAGCAACTTTGGCTGAAACAGGAGCCAAACTAGGAACTGGAACAGGCTCCCTGTGAGCGACCTTGGCTTTAACGGGAGCACAACTTGGAACTGGAACAGGCTCCCTGTGAGAGACCTTGGCTTTAACAGGAGCGGAACTAGGAACTGGAACTGAAGCAAGCTCTGGGAGAGAAACTGTGACTGGAGTTGCTTCTGACCAATGTGGCGATCCAGACTTGGGTTCAGGCAGAATTCTTGCCACATACTCAGGCGAAGAGTGAACAGGAGCTGGAGTGGTCTCCGTGAGAGCGGCTTTAGCTGGAACAGGAGCGAGCTCTGGGAGAGAGACTGTGACTGGAGTAGCTTCTGACCCTTGTGGCAATCCAGACTTGGGTTCAGGCAGAATTCTTGTCACAGGCTCTGGTGATGGTGTTGGCTCTGGCATAGGCTTTGGCTCTGGCATGGACCTTGGCTCTAGTATGGACATGGACTCGGGCTAGGACTTGGACTTTGACTTGGACTTCCGCCTGGGCCTGGACTTGGACTTGGGTTCTGGCATGGGTTCCGGAGCAATAGCCTCCTATAAAGAAATAACCCCTTTCTGGGGTTCTGAAGGCACGGGTGCTCCACGCCAATAAGGCTCTCGGCAAACACGCGGGCAGGCCCAGTTAGCCAGCAAATCATACACAGTACCCAGATGTCATCAGATGGGATCCATCAAGTACTAAAAAAAGAGCTGGCATTGGACCAGAAATCCCCAAGGAGGATAATACACTCCATCATAAGGTACCGGGGTGCATAATCCTACCTTCTGTAAAAAGAAGGATGGCATGGTGTGCATTCGGCCATCTTCCCATTATCCTGCTGCGTAACTGGTCTGGCAAAGCATTCTGTCACGTGGGCGGGGTTTGGCGGGACACATGAGCAGGTGAGAAGACGGCTTATTAAAACTCATAGTTTATTAGACAAACAGAGGCAGGCAGAGATACAGAAACGTCAGGCAGAGGGATAATCCAATGAACAGAAACAGGTCAGTCGATCAGCAAACAGAACATCATAGGCTTAGGCAATAAACAATAATCAGAGCAGGAGAAAACAGAATCCAAGAAACCATCAAACAAACATGGGAAAATAACAGGCTTAGCAACGCGGGAGTATGACTAATGCTTCGCGAATACGAAGCGCAAATGAGAGTCATTATAAACACAGGCTGATTGTCTTGGGATTGGAAGCAACGGCATCCAATTACTGGTCATGTGACTTGGCTGGGAGTGTCCCCTCAAGGGAACTGTAGTCCTATGTAATTCGCGCCACAATACGGAAGTGCGGAGACAATAAGAGCACTGCGCACGCGACTGAGTCCATGATGCCTGCTGTGCTTGCGGCGAGGGGCAGAATCGTGACATTTAAATATGAATAAGGTAATTTGCATTGACCATTTGTGGATTATTTGTGGGTGGTAACCAGGCAGGAAAACAGGATTTTTCATGTGCGCATATTTTTAAGAAAACTTAAAAAAAAATCTTTTAAGATTAAACAGCATGCAGACATTCACACAAAAAGTTTTATAACTCAGATTCTTTTTTTTTGTGCACATGCATGTTCCTGTATTTTGTGTTTATACATATGTTTTATGCACGAGGCTCCAAGATCAAGATCAAGATCTGTGACTTTTTAGGGCATCTACAGTTACAGAAATAATAAATTCTTTAATGATTTTGTCCCTTTTTTGAAGGAAGTCTTCATTCTCACTGCAGTTAAGTACATTAGCTGAGTATAAGGACTGTGTTTGGGTATAGGGTGCCAAATTTTAAAAGTTAAATATTCTTTTCTCCCCGACTTTTTTGAACATTTGAGGCTATTCTGACACACTAAGAAAGCAATTCATATCACATAGCAATTTTAAGTTTTTAAACTGTTAAATAAATATTAAATGTTAAATATAAATGTAATTAGTAATTGTAAATGTTAAAAATAAATCTAAATGTTAAATGTACATAATGTTAAATGTGCAACCTGAATGTATTGTTCCTGTGATAACTGCCCCATATTCTTGGCGTAAACATCATAAGATCTATATTTGTGATGTGTACTACATTTGTTACGTGGTCACAAATGTAGTATGACATTGTGTTCCAAATTGTGCATCCTGATTCTGAGCATTCCTCTGAAACCAAAGTGGTTCCGTTATATTGGTGACCACAAAGTATTTTTAAATCAGCACAAAACAAAACAACCTTGCTTCACATTCTTAACCTTTCGTCTCATGTTCATCTTTTGATATTAAACCCAATTGTCTTCCATGTATAGCAAGAACAATAGAATAGGCCTTGCTGTTCAAATTATTTTGGAGGGGACTGTGTACTAGCATATGTAACATGATGGCAGCAAGCAAAAGAGAATTACATTAAGCCCATACACAAGACATGCTTGTTTAGTTCTGAGAGGTGAGGGATGATGATGAAAAATGAGTTATCGCCCTTTAAGGTGCTGTATGTGTTTAATGTTCAGTAAATAGACGTCACTTATTGGAGAGTGGAACGTGGTCTGTTTATTAAGAGGACAAAAACTCACTGTCCAGTGTGGTTCATTAACAGAGCAGAGAGAAACACTTTAGCTCAGGAGGCATTTCTGTGGACTGGCCAAAGAAATCACTATTCCACCTGTTGTTTATGTTCCCCCTATTGTTAATGTTAATGAGAGGCACTTCATGCCCGCAATCCATCTACCTGCACCCGCAATTCTAGATGAACTGGTCACTTTGGTATAGCAGACCACACACCTTGAAATAATCAATCACAGTCCTGTTAGTAAGACAAATGTGGAACTAGAGACATCTGACACTAATCTGAACTCATGAATGAATCAGGGATCTTTGAGCTCAGAGGTGGCAGGACAACACCACTGTTCTGTCCCTATATTATACATTGTATATGCAAATGAATACAACTAAAGGGCAGGTATTTGTCTAGAAGCCCATTTCCACAATTTGAAGACAAAATAAAATTATTTTAGTTTTTATAGTTCCTCTAAACCATGTCCGTATTTCAGCATAGAGTTTCTCAAAATTATATTTTACTATTACTGGAGTAAAATTGGTGTAATGCATATTTTCCACACATTTGCATCTCCAATGTCAACAGCATATAAACAGAACTTGTTTTATTTACATACCCCTTAAAACATACACACAAACACATCTTTTATTTTGCTTTTATATTCTATTCATTAGAGTTAATTAGTACTATTTCACTGAGAAATATAAGAACAATTGCATTGAAATCAATGCAATGCTTGGTGTGCAATTGTCCATATGTGTGGCATAATTTCTGTTGTACTCTCCTTACAGCTTACTCTAATTTTCCACAGATATCAAGGACAATCTGTTTCTCCTCTATATTGCAAATGATGTCATTTATGAAATTGTTCTTTATAAATAAACTGGAACATTTTAAATTGTGTGTAAAGGCACAATTTATTAGTTAGCACATGCAAATTAATGTTCTTCATTTGGTATCTCAAGTCAGGGTAATAAATCTGATATAAATCTGTGCAAGCATTTAGCCATTAATATGTTGAATTATTTATCTTGGTCGCCCTGCACTAACTGGTATTGCAACTATGTGTACTTGGCAACAGCACAAAGATTCATTTCAAATTTGAAGAGGCAGACACACTAGTGGGATATAAGGAGATGCCTTTGTTCCCAGGACTTAGCCTTTCTTTAGTAGCAGTACCCACTCTCCCCATGAACAACAGACCCAATGTGCCTTCCTCAAAAGGCATGCTGAAGCTTCTGAACAGTAGTAGTAGAATCCCTTTGCTGGCTGTTCAACATCTTTCACTTGTTCAAACTTCATTTCATATAATCTTTCAGCTGCACACGCATTCATATGGCCTGGAAATAAAGGGCTATATCCTAGGTAGTCAAGCATACATGCATTTTTCATATGAAGTCTTAATCTTTGGATATGTTACACCGGAAGACATACCATATTAAGGTCTGATTATCAGTGTTCATTTCTTGTATCAATTATTCTTATGATTCTGTTTCTTTTATGTAACTTAATTTAAATGAGTAATGTAAACTGCATACAGTAAATTCAAAGGAAAATGTTTATTATTGCTGTAGAGGGTAAAATATTGTGCTATACAAATTTTCTCTAGTATTGAACAAATACTGTACTACCTATTTGATATTTATTGTATGTACTAAAGCAAAGCCTGTTTAAGAAACTATATATAAAGTTTTGCTGTTTAGCTCCAATGACAAAAAACACTAACTGAAATATTTCTGTTATACCCCTGTTAATCTGTACAGGATCTCCAGACGGAGATTGATACCCAGACAGATACATATCATTCACTTGATGAAAATGGACAGCGTATTGTGGCATCACTTGGAAGGGCAGACAATGCTATAGTGCTGCAAAATCAACTTTACAACATGGGAAAGCGTTGGCAGGACTTGCGTAAAAAAGTCAATACTATGAGGTAAGAATCTAATTTAAGAAATAATTGTTATATTTGCTTTATGTCATCACCAGTATGTCACACACCTCAGGTATCTGCTCATTACATTCCTAAATGATAGCAAAAACAAACTGCACAGTTCATTATAGTAACTGAATTGCTGCATAAAGCAGCTTAAGAAATTTATCTTAATTTATTAGGTATAACCTGTGCACATAGTTACGCAAACCTCCATAGACTCCATCAGCTTGGATATCTCTGTGTTTGAGACACCAGCACTAACATATACACAGATATACACACGTGGACAAAATTGTTGGTACCCTTCAGGCAATGAAAGAAAAACTCACAATGGTCACAGAAATAA
>JAQQZX010000010.1:11460914-11482821 GCA_030068355.1 Notoglanidium maculatum | reverse complement strand
GAGGATCTGCTCACCGACCGGGGACCCCAGTTTATCGCCCGGTTCTGGCGTCTATTTTGGAAGCAGCTGGGAGTGGATGTCAGACTCACCTCCTGTTACCACCCCAAGTCCAGTGGTCAAACGGAACGAGTCAACCAGGAACTCATCAAATACCTCAGGTGCTATTGCTCTTCTCACCCTTCCACGTGGTCTAAACATCTTCTGATGGCTGAACTTGCCCATAATCAACTCCACACCTCCTCTACGGGTATGTCGCCTTTCGAGGCTGTCACCGGGATTCCCCCCACCTGGTTCCCCGACGGCGGAACTGCCACTCCCGTTCCCTCTGTCAACGAGGCCGTCACTCAGCTCCATCGGGTCTGGAATTGGGTCCGACGGAACCTCGAAATGTCCAGAGATGCCATCAAGTGCCGGGCCGATCGTCGCCGCCAACCAGCTCTGGTTTATCACCCCGGGGACAGGGTGTACCAGTGTATCAGTCAAGGGACTCCCAGGCACGTCAGACAATCGCAAACTGGGGTCTCGCTTTGTGGGCCCGTTTAAGGTGGTACGTCGTGTTAATCCCGTCTCCTACCAACTGGCCGTGCCACACACCCTCCTCACCAGTCCGGTATTCCACGTCTCTCACCTTTACAAGGCTTTCTCTTCCCCGTCAGGAGCCGGCCCTTCGAGGGGGGATTCTGTCATGCTTCCTGCTCGCCATACTAGCGCCACTCGTGCTAACATCGCCACGGCAACGACGCTCAAAACGCCGACTTCAACTTCCGGGGTCACAGCTGCACGTCCGGGGCGCAAAATATAAACACGGAAGTCCACCTTTCAGACGGCAAATAATAACCATTTTTTGAGCACTTATCCAAATTTCAAACATCATGCACAAATTAATTATATTTTGTGTTTGATTAAATGAATTGACCAGTCCATACATAACACTGTTCACACTTGGTGCTTAAAATGACCGACACTCAGATGGTCACAAAGAGACCAAAAACATATAATGACACAATTTTGCACCTTGTTTTTGCACATATGTGATCATGAAAATAGAGTCCACATACCTTTCCATCATTTCTATCTGCAGTTGTCTTCCCCGTAAGCATTCTGTAAATTTGTACGACAATTGCTCAATCAGCAGCTCACTCAGAAATGTCTTTTTTAGATATCAGTTGAAGAACATCTGTCCCAGCTTATTGTGGCCCACAGAGGCTTAGGACCCAGTTCTCAGCAGTTTCTACAAGGTGAAACTATGAAAGTCATTATGCATTTTTGCTCCATAAATGTGTATAAAATATATAGTATTGCTAATTACTTCTTCTTCTTCTTCTTCTTCTTCTTCTCTTTGTTGTTGTTATATTGACCATGTATATTGTTTTCTGTTTACAGTGTCTGTACAAAGTCCTTTTGAACGCTCTGTTTCTCCAAACAGTGTTCCTTATTATATCAAGTAAGTATTGTAACAGATTTCAATAATTCACTAATTCTTCCCTGAAGTAAATAACTTACAATAACAATTAATCATAATGGAAACTGATGTTTGATAGCCTTTCAATTACATCTGTTAGTTGATAATTCAGTGGCCTCCTAGCAGCTTAACATGCAGCTCCAACGAACAGCATGTTGTGCTTCCAGATGTGCAAATTGATAGTACTGTTGTGCAACAGAAGAGAAACATGTAGCCATAAAAATGTGATATA
Source organism: Notoglanidium maculatum (assembly GCA_030068355.1). Classification (NCBI taxonomy): domain Eukaryota; kingdom Metazoa; phylum Chordata; class Actinopteri; order Siluriformes; family Auchenoglanididae; genus Notoglanidium; species Notoglanidium maculatum. Next base: position 11,481,127 of record JAQQZX010000010.1, on the reverse strand, counting down.
ATACAATATTATTAGATACTTGAGATGCATAAAGTTGGAAAATTTAAAGTATGGCAATTTTCTTATAAATTCAAAATATAGTTTCAGTCATTCTTTACACATGTATGGTTTAGTTATTCACAATGAGATGTGTGCTATATGGTGTGTGATGAACTAATATGCAGATCCATAATGTGTATTTGAAAAAAATCTATTTATGTTTATTAATTTTGAGCATTGGAATGTATAGCATGATAATTACATATAATATATATAAAGTGCACTGCATTTATCATTTCTTACATACAAGCAGATTGGAGAAATCTTATGCCCATAGCAGCAATATCAAAACAGGGGATTTACTGTACTGTTGTATTCCATCTATTGTCCTGCCCTGGATAGGTTATCAGATATGTGATTGGTACGTGTGTGTGCTTTTGATTGTTCAGTTTACTTGATGGCAGGCCTATGATTTTTCTGTTCACAATATCTCATAAATAAGCGGTTGATTCAAAAAGGGTCAAGGTAATATCACTGTCAAATGTCTGAAACAGTATTTCTTCATTAGCTTTCTTCCTGTTTTAAGAATATGTTAATTGTAAAAGACTTCTTAATGATGGGGCATCCCCACAATTTCTAATTGTATGGGACCTTTTGTTTAAAAAAAAAAGAGTTTTATTAACATTGAGTTGTTCTCTGGGAGCCCTAAAGGACATAGCATAGCTTCTTGTGCATGTGTATATACATGCCAAGACCTTCAACAAATGTATGATACAATTGGATAACTATTGATTTAACTTAAATAATGACTATAAGCTCAAAGTGCATACTTTCCACTCCCCCCCAGCTGTGGCCAAAAGTTGAGAATGACGCAAGTATTGGTCAAGTCATGCGGCTTTTATTGTCATTTCAACCATATACAGATGATACAGTACATAGTGAAACGAGACAACATTCCTCCAGGACCAAGGTGCTACATATAAAACTACACAGAAGTACAAAAAGTGCACGTGTGCAACAGAAGACAACATAAGACAACATAACGTGCATGTGTTCAAACATGTGCAAACATAGCAAAAATGACAAAGTGCAAGTGTGCAAACGTGCAAACATTGCAGACAATGCTGACATCATAAGACAAGACGGTGCAAAAATGCAGAGGTAGATGAATGTATACATTTGTGTGTGTCAGTCCAGGCCCTGAGTCTTCAGGTGTCTGATGGCTTGGGGGAAGAAGCTGTTACACAGTCTGGCAGTCTGGCCCGAATGCTTCAGTACCTCTTGCCAGATGGCAGGAGGGTGAAGAGTTTGTGTGAGGGGTGTGTGGGATCTTCCACAATGCTGGTGGCTTTGTGGATGCAGCATGTGTGTTGAATGTCTGTGATGGTGGGGAGAGAGACTCCAATGATCTTCTCAGCTGTTCTCACTACCCTCTGTAGGGTCTTGCGGTCCAATATGGTGCAGTTTCCATCCAGTGATGCAGCTGCTCAGAATGCTGTCAATAGTCCCTCTGTAGAAGGTGGTGAGGATGGGTGGTGGGAGATGGGCTTTCCTCAGCCTTCGCAGGAAGGCTTTCTTGGCTATGGAGCTGGTGTTGAGGGACCAGGAGAGGTTCTCCACCACTTGAACACAAAGGAATTTGGTGCTCTTGACAATCTCCACAGAGGAGCTTTCGATACTTAGTGGAGAGTGGTCACTCTGTGCTCTTCTGAAGTCAACAATCATCTCTTTGGTTTTGTCCACGTTCAGAAACAGGTTGTTGACTTTGCACCAGTCCATTAGCTGCTGCACTTCCTCTCTGTATGCTGACTCATTGTTCTTGCTGATGAGACCCACCACAGTCATGTCATCAGCGAACTTGATGATGTGGTTCGAGCTGTGCATTGCTGCCAGTCGTGAGTCAGCAGAGTGAACAGTAGTGGTTCACCACTAGAAACTAGAGCAGAAACTAAAAGTAGTAACACCCTCAGTGCTCCAGGGTTCAGTGTGGTGGTGCTGGAGATACTGTTCCGAATCAGGATTGACTGAGGTCTCTCAGTCAGGAAGTCCAGGATCCAGTTGCAGAGAGAGGTGTTCAGGCCCAGCAGGCTCAGCTTTCCAATCAGATGCTAAGGAATGATTGTGTTGATTGCTGAACTGAAGTCTATGAATAGCATTTATACAGAAGTGTCCTTGTCCAGGTGTGTGAGGGCCAGATGTGGGGTGGTGGCAATAGCATCATCCGTACACCGGTTGGGGCAATAGGTGAACTGCAGGGGGTCCAGTGAGGGAGGCAGCAGGATCTTGATGTGCCTTATGACGAGCACTTCATCATGATGGGTGTGAGTGCAACAGGACGATAGTCATTGAGGCAGGACAATGAAGACTTCTTTGGCACGGGAATGATGGTGCGGCTTTGAAGCACTTCGGAACAACAGCAGTGCTCAGGGAAATGTTGTAGATGTCAGTAAGAACATCTGCCAGTTGTTCTGCACATTCTCTGAGCACTCTCCGAGGGATGTTATCTGGTCCAGACTCCTTCCTTGGGTTAACTCTGCGAAGAGTTTTCCTCACATCAGCAGTGGTCAGGCGCATTAACTGGTCAATGTGAGAAGGGATGGTCTTCCTCGCTGTTACGTCGTCATGCAAATAAGTTAAGTGCATCTGGTAAGGAGGCATCACTGTCACAAGCAGGTGTAGTTGTCCTGTAGTCAGTGATGGCTTGGATGCCCTGCCACATGCGTCACGTGTCGCCGCTGTCTTGAAAGTGGCTGTGGATCTCTGTCCATGTGCATGCTTCGCTGCTCTGATGGTCCGAGACCGCTTGGCCCTCGTTGTTCTTAGAGCCGCATTGTCACCTGCTCTAAAGGCAGTGTCACGGGTCCTCAGCAGCTCAAGTACCTCTGCAGTCATCCACTGCTTCTGGTTGAACCATGTAATGATGGTCTTGGAGACAGTGACATCATCTATGCACTTGCTGATGTAGCTCATCATGATGACGTGTACGCCTCCAAGTTGGTGTTGTCGCAATTTGTTGAAGCCTCCCTGAACATATGCCAGTCAGTGTGCTCAAAACAGTCCCGAAGAGCAGAGATGAACTGATTTGGTGCGTCTGATGAGCAGTCTGTATGCTGGCATTAGCATAACTGAGATGTGGTCTGAGTAGCCGAGGTGTGGGTGGGGCTCCGCTTGGTATGCGCCGGGAATGTTTGTGTAAACAAGATCTAGCATGTTTGTCCCTCTCGTTGCAAAGTCCACATACTGATGGAATTTCAGGAGCACTGAATTGAGATTTTTATGGTTGAATTATCCGGTGACAATAAACAGTCCATCAGGGTGTGCATTCTGCAGCTTGCTAATAGTCCTATACAGCTCAGAGAGCAGCTTTTTAGCATTAATGCTGGGGGGAATGTACACTCCAACAATGAGCATGGTGATGAAGTCCTGTGGTAAATAAAATGGTCTGCATCTAACAGTTACAAACTCCACAAGCGATGAGCAGTAACTAGAAACTAGAGCAGAGTTCTTACACCATTCCATGTTGATGTAAACACACAAGCCACCACCGCGAGTCTTACCACACAGAGCTGCTTTTCTGTTGGCACGAAACACAGTGAGCCCGTCTAGCTGAATGGCAGCGTGCGGAACTCTGTCGCTGAGCCAGGTCTCTGTGAAAACAAAGACGCAGCAATCTCTAAACTCGCGCTGGGTAGTACGCTGAAGTCAAATGTAGTCTAGTTTATTGTCCAGGGAGCAGACATTGGAGAGCAGAATGGATGGAAGAGCCGGCTGGCTAGGATTAGCTCTTAGCCTAGCACGGACCCCCGTCCGCTTGCCGTGCTTCCACTTCCTCACACACCGCTTACGGCAGATCCTTCCTCAGCCGCTGGCCTCAGGCGACGCCAAGGACTGGAGGCCTGGTTTCTGTAGCAAACCAAGGATGCATAGCATTTCCAAAAGGTCATCCTGCAGGTCACTTTTTGAATGTTTCTTAATGTCCAGCAATGTTTGGCATGGGTAGAAATGAACACCATTTGTTTCGGGTGTCCATATGCCATAGGAGTCACGAAACAAAATAGCACAAAATAGCACCATTACGGGTCCAGAGTGACCACTGCGTGCTACTGCCACACCGCCTTCTTGGATCTCCTTTGTGTTTCTTTGTGACCTGGTGTTCACAAAGTTTACTGCTTCAGTATTTTTAGAACTTTTTGTCAGATATTTCTATGGTATACTGAAGTATAATTACAAGCATTTAACAAGTGTCAAAGGCTTTTATTGACATTTACATTAAGATTATGCAAAGAGACACAATTTGCAGTGTTAGCTCTTCTTTTTCAAGACCTCTGCAATTCGCACTGGATTGCTGTCAATCAATTTATGGGCGAAATCCTGACTGATGGCAGCCCATGCTTGCATAATTAATGCTTGGAGTTTATCAGAATTTGTGGGTTTTGGATTATCCACCCGCCTCCAGAGGATTGACCACAAGTTCTCAAAGGGATTAAGGTCTAGGGAGTTTCCTGGCCATGGACCCAAAATTTTGATGTTTTGTTCCCCGAGCCACTTAGTTATCACTTTTGCCTTATGGCATAGTGCTCCATCATGCTGGAAAAGGCATTGTTTGTCACAAAACTGTTCTTGATGGTTGGTAGAAGTTGCTCTTGGAGGATGTTTTTTTACCATTATTTATTCATGGCTGTGTTCTTAGGAAAAATTGTGAGTGAGCCACTCCCTTGGCTGAGAAGAAACCCCACAGATGAATGATCATAGGATGCTGTTGGCATGACACAGGACTGATGGCAGTAATCAGCTTTTCTTTTTCTCTGGACAATCTTTTTTCTAGATGCCCTAAACAATCGAAAAAGGGATTCATTAGAGAAAATGACTTTACCCCATTCCTCAACAGTCGAATCTCTGTACCTTTTGCAGAATACCAGTCTGTCCCTGATGTTTTTCTTGGAGAGAAGTGGCTTCTCTGCTGCCCTTCTTGACACCAGGCAATCCTCCAAAAGTCTTCACCTCACTGTGTACAGATTCCCTCACACCTGCTTGCTGCCATTCCTGAGCAAGCGCTGCACTGGAGGTGCCCTGATCCCACAGCTGAATAAACTTTAGGAGATGGTCCTGGTGCTTGCTGGAATTTCTAGGGTGGGCTGAATCCTTCTTCACAACAATTGAACCTCTCTCCTTGAAGTGCTTGATGATGGGATAAATAGTTGATTTAGGTGCAATGTTATTAGCAGCAATACCTTCACCTTGCCTGTGAAGCCCTTTTTGTGCAAAGCAATGATGACTGCACGTGTTTCCTTGCAGGTAACCATGATTAACAGATGAAGAACAATGATTTCAAGCAACACCCTCCTTTTAAAGCATCTAGTCTGCTATTTTAACTCAATCAGCATGGCAGAGTGATCTCCAGCCTTGTCCTCATCAACACTGTCACCTGTGTTAACGAGAGAATCACTGAAATGATGTCAGCAGGTCCTTTTGTGGCAGGGCTGAAATGCAGTGGAAATGTTTTTTTGGGGGGGATTAAGTTCACTTTCATGGCAAAGAGAGACTTTGCAATTAATTGCAATTCATCTGATCATTCTTCATAACATTCTGGATTTGTATATGAAAATTGCCATCATAAAAACTGAGGCAGCAGACCTTTTCTTGACCAAAACTTTTGGCCATGGCTGTACTTGCAATCCTTTGCATTCAATGACTGCAACCCACAGATATCACACTGAGTTTCTTCAGTGATGCTCTTCTAGACCTTTACTCCAGCTGACTTCAGTTCCTGCTTGCTCATAGGGGGGTTTACCTTCAGCAAGTGAAATGCATGCTCAATTGGATTCAAGTTATGTGATTGACGTTACAACATTCATCCACTTCTTTGCCTTACAGAAAGTCTTGGAGATTGCTTTTGAAAATATGGTTCAGGTCATTGTCCATCTGTACTGTGAAGAACTGTCCAATGAGTTTTAAAGCATTTGGCTGAATCTGAGCAGATAATATAGCAACATAAACTTCAAAATTAACCTGCTGCTAAGCAGTAATATCATCAGTATATACAAGAATACTTAAGCAATGCTATGGATCCTAAGCAGTTTCATGAGCACAATAATTTGTAATTTGTACCTTAATACCCAGGGGTGGTGATAGCTCATGCCACAGTGTAATGAGGAACTTAATTGCAAATAACAGCGTTGTATACTTCCTATGGCCTGCAATGCCCATAATGAGGAGATGCTCCTCACAGAGGGGCATGCCTCAGCCTGCCTACAGGCCAAAGTGACAACATCCAATACCCAGTGTACCAGTCTCAAGGGAGCTTTCAATGTATTTTCCCCATGCCAGTTGAAGAGTTCATCTGATAATTGAATTGCAACAATCTGAACAGGACATGTAATGGGCTTAGCAACAAGCACTCAGGTGGTTCTCCATCATGGAATACTGCAATGTCAAAGATTGGTTAAATGTACTTTGGGCAGAAACCCTAGGTTCAAGCACAAGGTTCATGCATTCATCAGGTCACCAAGCATGCAAAGTGTCTGAAGTGACACATTTCAGTTTGGCATCCCATGATGCCATGAACCCATGCTGGGGAGGTGTTAAGGTACAAGGGTGAGATTACATGTTGATCTTTTAGGGGAGTGTTTTGGCTGAAGGCATCTTGTTTTGGCCAAAAAGCTATGCTTACTATACTTTATGAGCCTCCAGTGAGTCACCATGCATGGAGCTGTGATTTGCTTCAGTCGTTGTTGCAAACAGTGGTTCTTGAAAGATTGTAAACCCTTTGAACTTTCTATATATTTGATAGGTTTAACAAAAAACATCATCTGATTTTCACACAATTTCTAAAAGTAGATAAATAGAACCCAAAGAAAGAAATGAGATAAAAATAATATACTTCATCATTTATTTATTTCGTAAAATGATCCAATAATACATATTTGTGAATGGCAAACCTATGTAAACCATTGCTTTCAGTATCTGGAGTGACTGCCTTATGCAGCAATAACGGCTAATAAACTTTTTCAGTAGCCATTGATTAGTCTTTCACATCAACTTGAAGGGAATTTAAGCCCATTCCTTTGTACAAAACAGCTTCAACTCTGGGATATTTGTGGGTGTCCTCATAAGAATTGCTTACGTCAGGGCCTTCCACAACATTTCTATTGGATTAAGGTCAGGACATTGTCTTGGCCATTCAAGAACAGTAATTTTCTTATTCTTTAGTCATTCTTTGGTAGAACGACTTGTGTGCTTAGGGACATTGTCTTGCTGCATGACCCACTTTCTCTTGAGATTCAGTTCACAAACAGATGTCCAGAGATTTTCCTTTTAAATTTGCTAGTATAATTCAGAACTCAATGTTCCATCAATAATTATAAGCTTTTTTTAGCTTTACATATTATATCAATATCGCTGGTTCAAATGAATATTCATTATTTGGATATTCAAAATGGATGATCATTAAAGCTAATTTGCAAGAAGGAATGATTACCGTGATATGTTAGCCAACAGTGTGTTTTAAACATAGGCTACTTATTTAAACAACTGAGGCTGTATTAGATTGCCATCATACCTAAGAGCAGACTGTGGCTGTTTGTTACCTGGTTTATGTTAATGCAACATCTTCAGGCTATTGTGGTATGGATTGCTAAATTAACTTCTATTTCAGTGCATGACAATTTTAAGCAATAGAAGTAAGAATAGTCTGTTTACTTTATGTAAGCTACACTTTAGGGTAATTATTTTTATTTGTTTGAAAAAGCCACTGCTGTCCCAGCTATTTTTATTAACATTATGAGGTGTAATATTTTCCCTTGATCAATGAATTATTAATGTTGAATGCACAGTGTAGCAAATTAAAAGAATTATTCATGACAACCCTGTCCACATTCCAAATGTGCCCCTAACTGTACAATATTACACATTGGAAATGCTAAGCATTATGACTTACCAAAACTGTCCTTTGTGTCCTTGTGAATGTATTCCATAAACAAAAACTGATACTTCTAATGTTTAAAAAAAAACATCTTTACAACACATGTGAAGTAAATGCAATGTTTGATTTATAGCTCTCCACTATTCAGTTAACAGCATAACTCATATGAATTGCATCCATTATAGTTTATCTATGAAATCATTATTTTTCAGAAATGAGATAGTAATTCATCACAAACCCATTCATGAAATTTAAACTGCACAAAATATGAATTATGAAAACAATGCGCATTATGATTTACATTTAAAACTGTTTTATGCTTATACCACCATTATACATACATGCTTCTGATATTTAAAAGCTCATGATCTTTACCACACCCAACTAAAATAACCATACACGGAAACCTAGATAATTTATCGCATGCATACAAAATGTAGTCTATGAGATGTAAGCATGGTCTAAATCTACATTTTTTAAAATTTGTCAAATGATGTAACTAATGTAATGTGATGTGGCACACAAGGGGGGTGTGGTAGTTCTTTACACATTTGTTCATGAATGGTAAACTGCACAAACTGTTTAGAATATGAGCTTTAAGATTTACATGCCAAAACTGGGTACTTTAGCCATTACACAAAAACTGATACTTCCATATTTAAAACTCTTGATGTTTTTAACACCCAAATCTCTGAAAATGATATATTACATGCAATTTAGCATCATTCATGGAAATAAAGAAAATTTGTGAGATTTACAGAAGGTATAAAACTGGTTTCCTTACTGTTGCAGGTTACATGAGCCGGTGTTTTGAAAAGATTGTAAAGGTGTCATAGGACTGTAGCAGATGCATAGGACCCTATTGTTTCCATTAGAATTAGTATTTATTATATTATTAAAAATATTTATAATTGTATTATTTATTAGGATTTTTTTTTCTTTGTTTTTTTTTTTCCTTCCATGACCATTGTCAAGGTGGTTCCCATGGGTAAAAGCTCATGAAATTTGTTACACACATCAGTACTTGTGACAGGTACTCAAGGAACAAAGGCTTGGCCTCAAGTGTGGCCCAGTGACACTATAGGGCTATCATAGCCCTGCCCAACAGGAGGTGAGAGATTTTAGATTTTGTATGTTTTGGCATATGTTACATTTTAACATATTCCTCCTAGACGGTTGATCAGATTCATGTCAAATTTGGTATACATGATTCCAAGACATTGCTGATGTTGAATTGCAATGGGATTTTTGATATTTTGAACGGTGTTTGTACAAACATGCATTGTTGATATGGGTGAGACTTCACAGGTTATTGGTTATGATGACATCCCCTTGCCCAGAGTGACACCCTGGTATAATGCCACCATCTGGCCTCAGAAAGAATGGCTTTTTCACCCATTTTGGCTATACTTCTCATAGATGGTTAATCAGATTCATGTCAAATTTGGTATACATTATGTCAAGATGTTAACAATTTAACACTAGGATTCTCCTAATTAGGAGAGAGCACATATCGTCACATGTGGCCCCCAAATAACACTGCCAGCATCTAATGTGTGTAACAGGTTTATGTCAAGCACACACACATACATTTTTTTCTGTGTCAGGTGCTGCTTTGCTCAAACTCACACATGCTCAACATTTGCCTAACAATGTAAAGTAGCATAGGTGATAACTGCACTGAAGATGGAGGAGTGAGCTTGTGTGGGGAGAAAGAGGAGGGTCACATCTGTTGGCTTGGGGTGAAACCCTCCAGGATTCTAGTGCAAAGGGACTTTTGATGCAAAGTGTTGAAATGGTGAAACGATGAATTTACACCTCTCACCATGCAAACAGGAATGTGTCATAAATTCTCCATGGATGCTTGATAAAGCTCAAACTTCACAGGTTATTGGTCATGATCATATCCATATGCCCAAAGTGACACTCTGGCAACAGAAAGAGTGGCTTTTTTACTCATCTGGCTGCAGGGCCTCTGGTGTCCACCAGAGGGTGCCTGTGCTGAATATGCAAAGGCCACTATTGTAAAAAGATGGTGGTTATGACGATGTATGCCCATGTCCTCATTCCGAGAGTAACACTCTGGTGTAGCACCATCATCTGGCAACAGAAAGAGTGGCATATTTTCACAGTATATTTCTACATACCAAATGTGCCCTTAACTTGACAGTCTTAAGCACTATTTGGACTGGATACATTTTACATATAGAGGTAGGATAACCTTATAATTATTACCAGAGTTTTTCAGTGATTTTAGTCCCATCTGATTGCACCAAAACAGTAATTTTTACTCACTGCACACACCTGTGTCGGTAAAGAATTTGGCACCTTTTACCTTCTGTATAACCTCAGGTTATACTACTCTTATGCAAATAGACATGTGCAAATATTCCATCATATCCCGTGGAAGAAGAGTATTTCATAGTTTTAGATTGATTGATAATGCTTCTTACCCAATACAGCTTCCATGACTTTTGAAGTATGGGCAATATATAGGCTCTGAACCATTTCTTCAGTTACAACCCTGTTTCTTGTACTTGTGTGAAAATCAGATGTTGTTTTAGATCATAATTATGCAGAAATATAGAAACTTCTATATTTCACAAACAGAGTTCACAAACTTTCAAGAATCACTATAAATGTCTAGATCTAAAGCTAAGCTTTTGTGTCTTTAACATGTTAAAGTCCCAAGAAATTAAGATTGCTTCATTGTCTGGCAAACATGCATGTGTGATTTTTAGATAGTGTTACCAAAGTTTCTTTATTCTGTAGTTTATATAAGCCATCTTGAATGTTAATGAAGCTGTCAGGTTATGGCTTGGTACTTCTGACCAAAATAAGAGCTGAAATTTTGAGGGGGGAAGAAACTGGAGTGTGACTTGATTTGAGCAAAGTATGTCCAAGCTGGACACCGATTTTTTAAGCAAGCAAATGTGAGTGTAATAAAGTGTGCACGTTAAAGCAAATTCGTGCATGAACAATATATATTTAGCCTCTGCAGTTGTATTTTATATGATAGCAGAATACGTTTGCATGAGAGAAGTAATCTTAATCAGAGACTAAACAAGTGTGCTCTGGACGTTTTGTATTATATCATATAAATAACGTATCCATTCAGTATCTGGTGCTTTTTTTTGTGAGACTGATTTCAGGATTGGCAATCATGTCTTACAACTTGACGAACTACTGCAAATTAATTTGTTTTCAACGTGGTAAATTTAACCCCTTGAACATTATCATAACATAATTGAATCCATTCAACAATGCTTGTCATCTAATTTTCAACCCGTAATGTCCATATTGTTGTTGCTAGAGTGCTTATAGACTTTTTGACAGTTTAAGCTCCTATTAAGGGCCCCCACTCGACAAGGCATTAAAATACAGGGCTGTTCTTCCTTGCGAGTGTTTTCGCAGGATTCCTAAGTAAAGGCGTTTTGGGGGAAGGGATTGAATGGAATAGCTCCGCCTTGTCTGAGCCCCGTGAGGAGATTGCAGGAAAATCTAATGCGTTTCCCTCCAAGGAGAGGTGATCTCGGAACGGCCACTCGCAAGAACATCGAGTTCTCAGATTCCAAGATATCATTTGGATAAACGGTCTAGCGAAAAGGATGAGAGAACAGTTAAGAAAGTAAGTGGTATCCGTCGTGAAATGTCGATTAATATCCTACGAAGGACACCGAATGAGTTTAAAGATTGTTAGCTACGCTAGCGAACACTGTTGTTGTAGCCCGACAATATCCGTTAATATTTACAGTTCAGCAGGTGCCTCTCCTCTCTTCTACAGCAAATGCATATGCATATTTTCATCCCTTCATCACATTCATGTGCTTCGTGGCTTTTCTTTATGGCTTCTCTTGATCTCACTTCTACGGCCATCGTCCATTAGATTGACGCATTGCCTCTTGCAGATTTCACATGAATTAGACACAGAAATCTCTTGGTTCGTTGCTTATTGGCATTAGAAAGTCTTATATTCGAATGTATTTTATGACCCATATTTTGAGCCATTATTTTGTTGAAGAGGGCCTTTTGTCTGGCTCCATATTCTAACGGCACTTTAAAGCACACAACGGCATTTGCTGTGGCTGTTGGCAATGTTTTGTAATAATCATGTGTCTACTTGCTAAATTAAATCTTGGTGTGCTGTATTCAAACATCATTTTGAAATGATACTGTAGACGGCAGACAATTGAAAGTAGGTATTTATCATCGTCATCAGTGACATGCAGTTATAATATCTTTGACTAAGGCCGCATACATTATGACATTATTACACCTTCCGCCTGTTCGAAGGGCACGTTAGAGTCGGCTGGTTGATATTTGTTTGGTTTAAGGCCAAATTTACAAGTCTCAGCTGTCTACACGCTGCCAGTGACTGGAGAGCCCATGGACAATTCCTTTCATTTTAAACTTGCTTTAAAGGATCGCTTGACTCTGAAACACATTAAATATGTTTGTATTTAAATATTTATTAAGCGCTAAGCGACTGGTGGTAATTTCCTGGTCGGTGCTGTATTTTCGTTATTCATGTGAGAAGTTAGTGGTCGCCTGCTGCACTGACACCATAGGGGGGCATTGCTACTGTAGTTACAGTGGCGTTTAAAGGTGCAGTCATCGCTTCTAATCGAATACACTTCTAATACACTTTATGTCAAATTCCGTGAATATTTCCTCACAGTCCGCTAGCTGCTCGTTCTGTGTGTGCGCTGAAAAAATCCAGTCTTTGTACCTACCTCTGGCTCTGTAAATGGAAAACAAAATTGCTCGGGCCGAGCCATGCAACACTATTGCAGTCAATCAGCGACAGGGGGCGTTCATGCTCAATCACGGGTGGGAAAGGGTAGGCGAAATGGGGTATCATTAGGTGCTTTCGGACCAACAGTTCTAGGGACCTATTGAGTGGGACCACCTCCTGGGGCACTCTCCTGAGAACTACACAACTACAAGGGCCTTTTTTTTGTTTGCGTCTGCACCACCAGGGTGAGCGCTGAAGAGATGTAAGCTGCATCAAAATCTCACTGTATTTCCTCCGTCGCATATTGGCTCAATAATGTCTGGACTTCACTGTCTCTCCATTTATCCATTTTTTTTCTTTCATTTTCAACATTAACATTAAGAGCTGTTGTTTACATGGCTAAAGTTTTACATAGATTTAAGGCAGAACCCGAAACAGAATTTTTCAAGTCGAACTGGATTAGGCTGTGAAGTACAAAAATCTGAAGATTTGTGGAGATTTTCTATATAGACTAGGCCTATTTGTTAATTAGAAAATCCACTGGAGGTTATTTTTTTCCAGTGATTTTAGTGATTTCAACCAACATAACCCTCTTATGTATAACCCTCTTGTGTTCTGTCTCTCAGAGAAAGTGAATGCGCTGCGAGTTGCAATTAATTTTTTATTTGTTTGACTGTTCAATACAAAGACATGAAGAATTTTCATATAGATTATCTGGCAATTAGAAAATCCTTTGGTGGTGATTTTATTTCAGTGATTTTAGCGATGATTTCAACCACGTAATGTATTTGCCCCTTGCACTGTGTGCTTCCTCTTTGTTTACGTTTCTACCACATGGATTTGTCCGAGTAATGAGACGAGCAGCTCACACGTATTTCTGTTTAAATCAAACTCTTATAGCCTATTTTTTAGTTTCTCTTTAGTTTGCCAACTACTAAACCCTCATCTTAGTGCATGCTGTCATGTGGATTTTTTTTAGCTGTCATGTTTAGATGTTTTTTTATTTCTGTAAATTTCTATCTGTCTTATCCTGTTAGTGTAATGCACAGTCACTAAAAAAACACATCTGTGCATCTTGAAAAATATCTCTACACTTACGTCTGGACCATTCACTGTACACATGCATCTCTCATGATTACCATTGCCCTGGGAAAGTAACTACTCTGAAGTAAGAGCTAAAAAAGTTTCAAAAACATCATCCTAAGAACTATAATCATTCCCAGTTCCTGCGGTTCGAATACACAAAAAGGGGGCCCCTGCTCCCAACAGTTCTAAGAAGTATGAAACGTTCCTCTGGTCCAGAAGCACCTAATGTCTGTCCCTGGCTGATTATGGTGGTAACAAAGTCCCAAGGCTCCAGACTAACTTTTTACAATAGTAGCACTGGTACTCCTTGCTGAAAATTCTAGGAGCACCAGCACAAATTATAGGCGTACCACTTTCAACATTTTCACTCTACATGTAAGCCTTTAGACTCTGCCATGTTGATCAGACGTTTTTTTGTTACTCCCACGTCTCTAGAGAACACAACGTACAATATGTATCATACGCTGAACTGATTGGTTTTCACATGGTTCTCATTTGCATGAAGTTGAGAATTCACCATTTCAATTTTGCTTACCTTGGCAAATTTTCTCTTATTGGTCTGGTCTGAGTGACATTATATTGGGCAGTGGAATGACTACTTTGTGAAAACAAACTGGCATAGACAAATGACTATTAATAATTTATATAGTCTGTGGGTGGAAATAATAACTAAACATGTTGGCTTTGTAATACAGATATGTTGTTGGCTTTTTTGCATATGATAAAATAAAAATAATTTCATAATAACAACAAACAAGACACAGAATTGCTGAACAGGCTACAACCTGAATGAGAGTGAAGCGAGATTGTCCTGTAAGCTCTATACTCCTGTCATGATCTTTCTCCTGCGCATGGAAACACCCCAATTCTTGATCCCTCCTGTTGTTTTATATAATATACAATGATGTAACAAAAAAAATACAAATAGATTTGTATTTTTGGAATATATTTTTGCATATTTGGAAGTCACACTGGTGCACCTGGTTATAAAATTTAGTTGCACTGTCTGCCAAAATGGTCCCAAAAATGTTGAATATAAGGTTGCAGTCTGGAACCCTGTCTGAAAATATCTGGTCTGTAATATGCAGGCGCAGCAAGAATAGTTAAGACACTATGGTGTTTTTCGACATTACAACGTATTTGTAACTATTTATATATTTGATGCACACCAAAAATGAGAGATTTTATGTTTTATCAGTATGTTCTTGATTGTTTCTCTGACGGTGATAACAACCCTGATTAAAAAAAAAGTAGGAACGCTGTGTAAAACTTGGCAACGTACGTCCATGAATTTGGGGGGTTGAGCTCATGAAGGAGCGCTGAAGGGAGGTTTATATTTGTTTTGTGGTTGAGTTCAAATATCAGCAATTTTTCTCTATATATTTCTAATATAATATAATATATATAATAATATATTTACTAAATAAATCTTACAAGTGAAGAGCACATGCTAATTATAAAGATTAATGTTTTTGTTAGGTGACAGGCTGCAATTTTTGAGAGACAGAGAAGGAGAGAGACAGAAAGAGACTGGTAATTGAATAACTGTTTATTACAACAGTGAGAACAGGAACTAACTTGTGTCTCAAACATTCCACAGCATTAAATCTAACTTGAAACCATTAAAATGCATGATGTCATTCTTTAAAGAGGCACTGCACACTTTAAATGTGTATTTTACTAGCTGTGAACCAAATATGACTGTGCTGCAATGAAACACATCAGTGCTGGTGTTATTATTGACATAAGTACCATTACTATTTTTTAATTATTTTATATTTTATAAACTATTTTATGAGTTAAGAATAGTTCAAAACATCATCTACTGGTTAAAATAATCCTGAATCTTGCAGGACTGATGCTGATGTAAAGTCAACCATTAGGAACTTATCTACGCCTATGAATATTTTATAAAAAAAACAATGTTAAATAAACCTATATGAAAACAGGATGTTATTTTCACAGCACAGTTATTTAGCAGTTATTTTTTCATGAGTGCATTTTTCTTCCATTTATTTTACTTTTTGTTTGTGGCTGCCCGCTGCCAAATGTAATACGATTGTGGGGAGGCATTAAGAATCGCTTCAGCACATAGGTCAAGATTTTTATTTATTTATTTATTTTTCATTTACATTTTTTGACTATTTTTTGGAATTTTATTTATATATGCATACAAACGTACATACAAACAACAAAACAAAACAAAAAATCACATGAACCCTATCTCAGGACCACTGTATTACAGTTCAGTAATAGTAGTACAGTAGTACAGTTCAGTAATAATAATAATGATAATAATCATCATCATCAGTGTAGTTATATTAACAATTAATCATATAACATAGTGGCAATAAAACTAGTAAAAAAAATCAATAACAGTAATATAATAATCTCATAGTATCTTTTGACTTGTTAATTTTCTGACCAATGATTTTTGTTGAGACCATTAAAATCTTAATGTTTTGCAATATTGGATTTGCCTCATTTTTTTGCCCAGGAGTTTACAATCTGGCCCTCACCTGTTATTGCACGCAGTTGAGCATGCATACTCGCTGCCTGTTCGTCACTAAGGAGTCTGTCATTTGACCTGCACATTTAAATATAGCTAATTTCTTCGGCAACTGCGTTGCCTGCAACAAATCACCTATAGCTTCCCCTTGAGCAATCTTAGTGCCATCTGCATGTACAAATCCTCTTTGTGCCAATATTACTCCATACATGTGACAAACTCCATATGCATATGCTGAATCTGTAAATACATTACATATTTTCCTTGCTCCCAGTTAACATGCAGCTGCCAGAGAATTTAATTTTGTTAACTGAGCTGAACATGGCTGATCCAGAGGGCAATGGAAAACCACTTCATATTCATCTGTGTCCAATTTGTATTCAACTGTGGCATATCTTGCTAAATTGCCATTAGAACCCTTGTAACATAACCCATCAATGAATAATTTTCTATTGGGAACAGTTCAGACTGCATGCCTTCTTTGGGTTTTAGAAAATTTGTTACATTAACCTCGTAGTCATGACTATTTCCTTGCAGAAACATACATTCTGCTGGATTCACCTGAGTAAACTTATGAATAGTAAGCTCAGGTGAAGATATGTGTATAGTTCTACTCTGTATCCTATCGTGATTACAGAGGCTTTTTCATAGGCGTGGGCTGTGCCAGCTAGACCCTGGTAGCATGGTGGCATACTGTGTTCCACTTTATCCAATTGTGCACTAAAATATGCAATAGGTGGCCGGCCTCCGCTTGTGTTCTGAGTAAGTCCCACTTTCACATACCCCCTTTTATCCGTTACATACAGTTTAAATGGTTTTGAATAGTCTGGGTTTGCCAACGCAAGGCAATCTCATGGCTATCTCCACTGTCGGCTGTTTCCAGCCATTCCCAAGAATGACAGCATATCAGCCACAGTCTCTGGTTTAGGTGCCTTACAAACTGATTCTACGTGTTCTAGTAAGATTGGCCTTAGGGTGCCCTTCAGCCTTCTCCCCAAGTATTCTACCTCTTCCTTACAGAATTGAAGTTTGTCCTTAAAGACTTTGTGTCCTTTTTCTGCCAGTTTTGTTAGTACAATTATGGAGTCCTTCTCACATTGTTCTCTCATTGGGCTACAAATTAACAAATCATCTACATATGCAAGGACTGTACTGTCCACGTTTATCAAGCTTAAATCTTGAGTCAACACCCTATTAAACACGGAGGGACTCTTACAATATCCTTGAGGCATGCATGTATAGGTACATTGTTTCTCTTTATAAGTAAAGGCAAACATCTACCTTAAGTCCTCGTGTAACAGTACACTAAAGAACGCTGAGCAAAGGTCAATTACTGTGTAGTATTTCATCCCAGATGGGATGTTGGATAGCAACGTATGAGGGTTCGGCACAACAGGGTCTTCCGCTATAACTGCTGCATTGACAGCTTTGAGATCATGAACTAATCTCCACTTATCAGAATTTGGTTTTCGTAGTGGAAAGACTGGGGTATTGCATGGACTCTTAGTTTCCAGCAGTACTCCAGCATCCTGGAGCATCCTGTATCATGGACGTTATTTCATCTATTGTGGCCTGTGTTAAAGGAGATCAAGATCAAGTTCAAGTTCAATGTCATTTCAACCATATACATAGTACAGATACAGTACATAGTGAAATGAGATGTTCCTCCAGGACCAAGGTGCTACATACAAGACAACACAGAAGTACAAAGCGCACGTGTGCAAAGAAGACAACATAAGACAACATAAAATGCAAGTGTGCAAACATGCAACAGTTAAACATTACAAGACAGGACAGTAGCGCTAATCCAAATCTAACCCGCAAAAATGGTAGATGAGTATACAGTACATTTGTGTGTGTGTGCACGTGTGTCAGTCCAGTCGCTGATTATTCAGGAGTCTTATGGCTTGGGGGAAGAAACTATTACACAGTCTGGCAGTGAGGGCCCAAATGCTTCAGTACCTCTTGCAAGATGGCAGGAGGGTAAAGAGTTTGTGTGAGGGGTGTGTGGGGTCACTATTCGCTGTAGGGTCTTGCGGTCCGATACGGTGCAGTCTCCATACCAGACAGTGATGCAGCTGCTCAGAATACTCTCAAGAGTCCCTCTGTAGAAGGTGGTGAGGATGGGTGGTGGGAGATGGGCTTTCCTCAGCCTTTGCAGGAAGTAGAGACGCTGCTGGGCTTTCTTAGCTATGGAAATAGCTATGATATTGTCTTTGTCTAGGTAACCATTGCCCTGGTTTGAATTGTATCTGCACCTTTCCTGCTGATTTTACCTTCCCCACATCCGTTTGATGCTTTGTCCAGAGTTCCTCTGGTACAGCTCTTAATATCTCTTCATCCTCACTAGTTAGCACACACTGTGTTGCTTTCAATAATGCCCTATCTACATTTACCATCTCTGCTATAGTTTTACTTATTATTCTTGTTTCTATCTTTATGTATGTACCATTTTTAAAAAATACTTTACCAAAAATACCAAAGTACCAAAAAATACTTTTTTCAGTGCCTGTGTCCCCTTCTCCTCTTGCTTCTCTGGGCATCTTCAGAACGAACCTTGATGGGTCCCCCCCATATTCTGAGGAAACCCTTCACCCTGCTGTTGCTGTTGTGGCACAAATCTTCCATTTGGGCAGTTGTGGCCCATGTGTCCATGTTGTCCGCAGATCCAGCATTGCACCTGAAATCCATTATTTCCTAGGTCCACTCCTGTATTAGGCTGCTGTTTCTGGGTCTTGATGCATTCTGGAAATTTCCTCTGCTCCAGCCTCTTCCTCTTTGTGGCATGGAGCCTCTTCCTCCTCCCTCTCCTATGTACACATTAATAGGAGGCAGTGGCTGAGGCTCAGTTTCATTGGGAACTCCTTTCGTATGGTGTCCCACAACACTGTCCTGTATGGCCCAAGTTCCCAATGGTCATATGGGTGTGTTTTCGCTGAGGAACTCATTCCGGCTTCATCAAATTTGCTGCACATTTATGCTCTTACACAAAGCCTTGAGTGGATGTCCTTCACATTGGCTATGGTTAGCCTGTAAGATGATGTATTATCTTTGAAGGCAGTACTCCACCTCTGTCCTCCTTGATTAATATCAGGAAGTTTGCTTATTAGCTCTTGCACGTTCGCATAGGCCCAGGGGAGCCATAACATAACCCCCTTCTTCCCTTTGTCCATTTCTATAGGGATACCTGTGACGAGGCTCTGGCTCAGTAGAGCTGGATCTCTCAAGTCATCTGATCCGAGTCATCCTCTTCGCTGCTGTTGCTGTCTTCTTGCATTTGATGCCAGATTTCTCTGGAAAGTTCTCTCTGTAATTCCCTCGACAGCCTTCTTTGAGAATATTCCCCATAGTCACTGGTCGTTCCGGTTTGGATGTCAATGTCTATCTTCTGTGGTCCATCTTATTTGGCCCTTCAGGAGTCGGGTGCCTGGGCTTGGCGCTGTTTGTTCAACTCCTCCATGCCCTGGGCCTTTTCCCCTTCCGTGCCTCTGTAGTGTTTGTATCGTATCTAGGCTGCCAGTGGTATAATTATCCTTGGTTAGTCTCACGTGTCCTTTCAGATCCATCCTCATCCATCCATCAGGTATTTGTATAACAGCCTGCAGTAGCATCTGGTTACTACTTGATGGTCTCATGGGGGCGGATCAATAGCTGCTTCTGGGCAGGTATTCTGGAGGGCATATCGTGGTGGCCTTCCTTCTAACAAACTTGGATACAATCCTTTCTCTACACTACCTGCCTGTACCCCTTATTTCCTACTTTCTTTAACTTTCGCTTCTTTCTTTTCATGTTCAGTTTTCTCTCATTCTATTCTCTCCTGTCTTTGCTTTTCCTCTGCCATATACTTACCTTTCCTGTCTCTCATCTGTTTTACTTCTGTTTCAAACAAACCTAATATATTCAATTTATTTTATTTGTATAGCGCTTTTAACAACAGACATTGTCTCAAAGCAGCTTCACAAAAGTATATAAATTCTGAATAT
>JAQQZX010000010.1:11443434-11455508 GCA_030068355.1 Notoglanidium maculatum | reverse complement strand
TGTATAATATGTATGTGTCTGTATATATATGTGTGTGTGTGTGTATGTGTGTGCATACTATAGGCCTGAAATTTGGGCCCACCCTTGGGTTTAAAAATATAAATATACAAGATATATAAATATACAAAAATAAAAGATACTCTGTTTTGTCAGATTTTACTACAAGAAAATATTAGAAGTACTTAAAACAAATGTAACTGACTGGTTTTAAATATTTTATAGCTTGTAGTAACACATTATTTAGCCACAAAGTCTGAAACTATTGGTTTTGAACCTGACGTATCAGGTCTGCATTGATATTCACTTTGTGTTCTATTCTATTTTCTAATGTCTATTTTCTATTTCTATTTACTAATGTCAAAACTTCTTTGGCTTCTTGGCCTCTCATGATTGTGTCTTACTTAACGAAACAATGGCTACCTATCTGCCTTGCCCCAGATCAGTTTGTGAGAGGTTTAATACACTGTGTGTTCCTCCTTATAATTTTCTGTTGTACTGTATCACAATTTATCAGAATTTTTGTTTGTCAGACGGTGAATGAGGGATAAGGGCAAGCAGAGAATGTGTTTTTCCTACAGTGAAACATGGAGGGGGATTGGTGAAGGTATGGGGATGTTTTGGGGGACGAAGGTCTGGTGACTTAAAAAAAATTAAATAATATATTTCATTATGCAAAATTTAATTCTTCTACAGGATAATAATCCTAAGCATTCTTCAAAATTGTGCCAAAATTATATCCAGTCCAAAGACAAGCAAAAAGTTTTGAGAATTATGTCTTGCCCTCCCCAGTCTCCAGACATGGGATGAGCTGGACCTACAGTTTCCAAATGAGTGTCCAGCATACGACAGAGAACAGTTTGCATGCTTGAAAAGGTGCTGAGTGGGTTTGGACACAAGGTATTGCTTTCCAGCAATTTTTGGAAATAACTTGATGAAACTCGTTTGCCATTATTTTTGTAAGTCACTTGATGTCATCTCTTGGTTGTTGAGTGACATTCAAAGGAGTCGATGATTATCCCATCCAGTGGAGCCTTGTTATATGTGTGTGTGTCATAATGCTACAACATGCAAAGACATTCCAAACATATGTGATGGTCAGGTGTCCAAGTACAATATATACAATGACTGAAGGTTATTCTAATTTTCTAATTGACACAATTCATGCTTTGCTGTCGCATTTGTCATTTAAATATAATCATATCTACTTTACAGCGGATCTCAACAATGTAAGATTTTCAGCATACAGAACAGCAATGAAGTTACGGCGGTTGCAGAAAGCCCTGTGCTGTGAGTCCATTTCAAATTTAATGCTAATTTCAGGGGCACTGGTGACTAATAGAATTATATTTATTGCTTTTGAATATTTTACCTAAAAGCATCTGAAAATAAAATGAACCAATGATCCCACATGGGTAAAACCATTCAGTACTTCAGCAAACCAGCAGTGTGGATATATATTTAGAGGATTTCCCCATTTATATGACCCATATTGTTCAAAGATATTAATCAAAACACAGATTTATTATATGCATAGTGCTGCCCTATGAAAATTGATGAAAAGACTCGCAGGTTAATATGCTAAACTGATTGACATATGTGCCATTTGAAATTTACTTTTAGAGCAGATCTTTATGTACTGTATCTGCTTTCTATTTCATGTTTTATATGTCAAAATATGTGCTGACCTAAATAGCTATTGGCACTTTCTACAAATTTCAAACCCAGGGGAGTTCATACCTAGCTTGCAGAAATCCTCCCAGCCACATTCCACAATTGAACTGTTTTTTTGTTTGTTTTTTTTTAAACATTTGAGGTAAGGAAAACGATGAAATATTGAGGGCATTTTATTAGGATGCTGAAACTTACTATCATATAGTACTTAATGTCTTATCTTATTGTACTACCTACGTACTGTCTTATTGTGCAGTGGACCTACTGGGGATGTCAACAGCCTGTGAAGCCTTTGAACAGCACAGCCTGAAACAGAATGAGCAGTTCATAGACATCATACAGGTGATAAACTGTCTGACAAGTATCTATGACCGTTTGGAGCAGCAGCATAGCAGCCTCGTGAACGTTCCTCTGTGTGTGGACATGTGCCTGAACTGGTTGCTGAATGTTTATGACACGTATGTACCATTTCATTTTTACTTTTAGAGCAGATATTTATATATCTGCATTCTGTTTTTATGTTTTTACATGTCTAAACATGTACAGACCTAAATAGCTATTAGCACGTTCTACAAATTCTAAACCCAACAAAATACATATATTACATGTTGTGCACTGTATAATTATAATGCAAAGTTTTTGTTTCAAACTCTAGTAAAAGGAAAATTAGAACAGTACAGATTTTTGCTTTGTTCCTTCTGCAAAACACTAATTATAAAACTGTATTAATATTCCATGGCAAGAATAGTTAACATCGGTTAACCAGATTTATGAGGGATGCCACCAGAAGTTTTCATCCAAAAAAGAAAAGAGGGTGAACATTTTGACCTCAAGCAAGGCCTACAACAAAATGTCAGATCTAACATTTCACAGATAATATTAATGCAATGATAATTAGAAAATTATTAAAAGTATTTCTTCTCCTTCATTCAAGCATTTTTTTTTTAAAACTCCTTAAACTTGAAATAGTAGAAAAGTTTATTTTTCCTCCCTTATTTAGGCTATAGATTCAGGTTGATTAACTAATTTGTTGTGTTTTTGATAAATCACAAGCAGAAGAAAATTATGGCATATTTATTCATACAATTAAAACATATATGCTGCTGGTTCTAATGTACTTGATTGATGATAGCATTGGGAATTGCTAATAGATTCCAGCTCTCATGATGCCTATAAAGTTGGATGATGTAAATGTCTGTTGGAAAAAATGTGGTGTCTTCAGCTTTAAGGCTGATCAAATTAACTTCTGTTTTCTTTATATGTTTCCTTTTTCTTGTTTTCCTGTCTTACACAAACCATAATAGCATATGTTGTCTCATTTTGGAGCAGAGCAACAAAACATCTTTCTCTGATGTATCTTAGATAAAGCCGTGAATGACTTGTAAAACATGAACAGGAGCTTAAATTACAATTGTTAGACAAAGTGTGGTTCATCAGGGCTAATTGGCTATACAAGAATTCAGTACTACTATGTGACCAAAGGTATGTGGACACCTGACCATCACACCCATACACTGGCCTTTCTCCAACTGTTGCCACAAAGTTAGAATTACACACTATTCTAGAATATCTTTTATGATGTAGGATTATGATTTCACTTCACTGGAGCAATGAACCTACCCCTGTCATGTTGCAGCATGACCGAGCTTCTGTGCACAAAGCAAGGTCCATAAAGACATGGTTATCTGATGTTGGTGTGGCAGAACTTGATCTGCAGAGAGTGCTGACCTCAACCCCAATGAACACCTTTGGAATGAATTCAAATGTGGAAGGGCTTCTTGTCTTTTGTCAGTGCCCAACCTCACTAATGCTCTTGTAGTTGAATGAGCAAAATTCCCTACAGCCATGTTCCAAAATCTAGTGGAAAGATTTCCCAAAAGAGCAGAATTTGTTATAGAAGCAAAGAAGCAAGCAACTCCATATTAATAGCCATGGTTTTTGTTAAGGGATGTTCAACAATCACATCTGGTGAGGTGTCTGCAAATTTTTGGCTCTTATTGGCTCATACGGTGCATCTCTGCTACTGTTCAATACAAAGCATATGCACAAAGTTTACAGAATTTAATTTAAATTTTATAATGAGCATAATGTCTGCTTGTTGGGTTTATTTACAGTCCTAACTTCAGTTTTGCAAGCATTCCTGACATTGTTGATGGATAATTAATTAAAAAAAAAAAAAAGACTTAAGGCTAACCATTAGTAGCTACAGCAGATGCATTTCAAATTTCCGCATTTTTTCCTGTTGTACTGAAGTAACATTTACACGGCACACATTATGTATGGCCATAGCCCTTTATAGTACTTGGACTAGCACTTTCAGTATTTACTTACTAAAAAAAACATTTGTCTGTAAGTTTTCTTACTGTTACCTCCCAAAATAATTTGTAGACTGAAGGTATTCTTAGGCTACATTCACACAGCCATGATGAAGTGACTCAGATCTGATTTTTGCCTTAATGTGACACAGATCTGATTTTTTCAGGGCTGTGTGGACACGCAAATCTGATCTTTTCAAATCAGATTTGAGTAACTTTCATATACGGTCCTAAAGCCAATACGTATCTGATTTGTGGCAATGCAACCTGAATGAGATGCGCATAGGCATGCGCTGAGCGTGCCATCAGCCAATACGGTGTTCTGTCAATTTGTGTTACCTATTGAGATATGCTACTTAGTGGTTGTGTTAGTATTAATGTTACGATTTTAGAGTTAACTTTAAGCTTTAAGTGTTTGGGCTGAGTTTAGGGTTTGGTTAAGGGCAGCAGCTAAAATCAAGTTTATTCTCCACCATTTGCAGCATTTATTCTTGCTATGGTAGCATTTTATTGCCACGCTACCACAAATCATTATAATGCTGGTAGCATAGCAAAACAATACTGGATGGGAGGTCCTCCATAGCAAAATGCCATGCATACATTAGCTACTAGCACGTCGGGTTTTAATACCTTGAGTTGTCTTACAAATATAATTTTGTTGTTGGTGACGCAGTACTCATGCAAAATCGTATCACTGTGCACATGCATGCTGTTTCAGAGGACAGGCATGTTCTCATTAAAGTCAAACAGAGGTCACTTGTAATTATGAATGTGAACCGTCATGGTAGGCAAATCTGATCTGAGCAAAAAATCGGGATTGAGCAATGAGGCTTGCGGTGTGAACATAGCCTTAATCCGGGTCAGGATGTATTTACTGATAGAGAGATCAAAGCACTTATGTGAGATAAGGGTGTCTGCAAAATGCCATAAATGTAAATGTAATGCAGTAATTTTTCTTTCTCTGTGTTCCTGCAGTATATGCCCCTCCAAAGCCACAGTCAATACTCTCATCAATCGGTGATGATAGAGGGCATGATTGGATGATGACATAGTGGGGCAAGCATTCTTGGAACCCTCTTATTTTTGTTAGGATTCTTTTTCTTAATCTATGCGTTAAAACTCTTATAAATACTTAGGAGGCAGACTTAGAGTGCTGGGGGCACCTAAGCTTGAAACATTGTTGAGGTCGTCTACATACACCATGACATGAATCTAAAAATTGCTCCACCCAGTAAAAAAATCAAGACTGCTTTACCACAGAACAGTGTGATAACATTGACACTTTATGAGATAATAGCAACTATTGAGCCACTCTTACATAAATGTATATTATTAAAATTTTTATATTCATTATTTCTTTGATTCTCTAGTATCAGTTATTGGACTTGTATTTGCGTGTAGGAATCTTAATCTGTTGTGTGTGTTAGTATTCTAATTATTGTAGGGCCAACCGTTAGTGCATTGAGCCAGTTTTTGTCAGGATTTTTAGGGTGGGAGTACTTCACGTCATGCCATCACATCACACTAGCATGTATTATTTTTATTTAAGCACACAAACTCTTGTGTTACTCCTTAAATAGGTTAAGGTACACAGAATAGCCCTTATTTTCCCCAGAAACTCCATGTGAAAGTCAATAACCTTATTAGGCCCTTCAGAAGTTCACAAACATGCTGTTGTGGACTGAATTTTTTTTTTTTTTTTTTTTTGGACTCCCATGGTTTATATGGACTAAGCACTGTATAAAAGCTGTGTTTTTTGGTACATTAAGCATTTTTATAAAGCAGATTCTGTGCATGCATAGAGTGAGGTTTTGAGACATAAACCATAATGATTTAGTTCAAAATTTCATATTTGCCTGGCTTTCAGGCATAAACCTGAATCTGTTCTGGTTGATAAAATGCACACATTATCCATCAAACACAAATGTGATACATTTAAGGCCTCAGTCTAGAAATAACTGCACATGAAATAAAGGCTTTGTTACTCTTATTAGTTGCTTGCTGCTGTATTTATGGGGCCAAGAAATAGGTGCATATGCACCCTTTTCAGACAGGAATATATCCCAGCAACACTTTTGCATATACAGTAGATGTCAAACACATACTTTTAGGGAGGGAGGGTGGCTTACACCTCTCTCCCCAGTTACTCACAGCAACATTAGCCAATTGTTACGCAACCCCCTGGTGTCGTATGTGCAGCAGTTCGGAAAGATGCGGTCGGCAGGGTTCACGTACCTCAGAGGAAGCACGTGATAACCTCACCCTCCCTGGTGTCATGTGAGGGGGAGAACTATCTAATGTGTGGGAATTGGACACAACTAAAGAGGAAAAAATCAAGGAAAAAGTAATAATAATAAAAACAAACCATATAGTCTTATAATAGTCTGCGAGCTGTTTATGCACTGTCGATCAGAAATACCTAAATGTCTGAATATAAAACATATAAAACCATGCAGTAAACGTGACATGGTGACACCCAGACTAATCAAACCGTACTTCTGTACACATTCTACTGCAAATTAAGAGACAGCAATATGGCCCATTGAACAAAAGCTATGATAAAGCTAGTTTAAATTAAATACTTAAAATTAAATAAAAAGGTGGATCCTTAACTTTTAGAAGTTTTGTCATCAGCATTCATTTGTATCAAAGTTATTGAAAAATTCACCCCAGGAATATCCTCCGTCCCATGGCATTATTTCTTTTTCCTGCCAATTAACTCGGCTAACTTGTACATGCATTCCTTCCTATTGACAATTTTTTGCCTTGGGGCCCTGGGCTACAGCTCAGGTTACCCCATGCATAAGATCAACCCTTGCTATACCTATCCATGCATCCATGCATAATACCATGCAGGTATTAATTCTCACTTTATTCAATTACTTTCATAGAGGTAGAACTGGGAGGATTCGAACGCTATCTTTAAAAACAGGAATAATCTCTCTCTGCAAAGCTCATCTTGAAGACAAATACAGATGTAAGTTATTTTATCTGTGAGTAATGTTTGTTTAATACACTTAAAAATTAAAAGGGTCGTTTATACCTGTTTAATTCAGCAAATTAAATGTGTTTTTCCCTATCGTCTCAAATGTTATTCTGCTGATCTGTTTATAAGTACAAACTAACAAACAATTATTGCTCAAAGCACCTATTGCCACTGAATAATGTATTTTGCTACAGGTATATCTCATTTATATTGCATTTCTGTTCTCATTAGTTCTGTTTAGACAGGTGGCTAGTGCCACAGGTTTCTGTGACCAGCGCCGCCTTGGCCTTCTGCTGCATGACTCAATCCAGATTCCCAGGCAGCTGGGTGAGGTGGCATCATTTGGAGGAAGCAACATTGAACCTAGTGTGCGCAGCTGTTTTCAGTTTGTAAGTCTGTTGTGACCTTGTCATGCTTTAATTTGTAAATCTATATAGAGAAATACTGTTGTATGGATGACTTCACATTCTCACAAAAACGTGCTATCAGCCAGAGGAATCTATTAAGCTATGACACACAATTTTGTGTAACATAATTGGTGAGAAGTAATATTTATATTAACAATTAAAATTACATGAAAAACATTTTAATCTTATAATGCAAAATACTGGTGCTGTAATTATTTTAAATCCAAATAGTTAGTTTGTGCTCTTCTTTTAACACAAGACTTTGTGCAACATGATACTGATCTTTAATTACCAAGATGCTGGCAAGCAAATTTTCTCAGATGGTGTAAGAAAAAAGTATCATCAGTATAATCTTTACATTTGTCTTTTCTTTTATTTTCTAAAGGCAAATAACAAGCCAGAGCTAGAAGCTTCAGTCTTTTTAGACTGGATGCGTTTGGAGCCTCAGTCAATGGTCTGGCTTCCTGTACTTCACCGTGTTTCAGCAGCGGAGACAGCCAAGCATCAGGCCAAATGCAATATCTGCAAGGAATGTCCTATTATTGGCTTCAGGTATTTATTATTTCAAATTAAACATGTTGCAGTTTATCACCAGGTTTGGTAGTAGAGATATGAAATTACTATTCAGTTTTATTAAGACACTGGTCTGTGCCCACTGGTGACTAATTGATTTACCATTGAACTGCATGCAAATCATAGCAAGACAATAGTATTAAATCATGTGAACATAATTAAACATTTAAACAAGCTGGTTAATGTGAAATTCTTCATTTATTAACCAAATGTATTGTAGAAAGCATAGATTTGTTTAGTTTAAGTTTAGGCCTACCACAACAGCACACAGTGTACAAGTTTCCAAGTGCTTTTAATCAATGTAGCTCAATGTCACATTTATTGAACTAATCTATGCTATGCGGTTAATTTAATTGATTTAATTAATTTGGTTAATATCACACACATCCAATTTCCCACACATCCAAAAAGCATACTGCAATAGAAAGTAGCTTAGGTTACGTGAGGGGGAAAAATACATTGTGCATTATTCTTTAATAGAAGTGCAGGGTGCTGTGTGGGGTTATTCTTTTTTTGAAAAGAAAAATATTTTTTTTTATGGTGATAGAATGTTGATAATTATTGGCTAGGGTGAAAGAGTCTGTGAGTTCTTTTAAGCTTCACTGAGTTTTTAAAATGTTTCAAGTTAAATAGTCTTTTTTCGTATATTTAATGCTGTCAAAATGAAGGGTTTAAGATGTTCAGGTATTGCTAATGTTGAGATTATGCGAGTCCTATGAAGGACTTTTGCATTGAAGGAAAATTGTATTAATTGAGTTACAGAACATGGAGAAGATGTTATTACATGTGTTTTGACAGTTGGTATTAGATTTTTAATTATTTATGTGAGCAGTGAATTTCTCAGTTGTAAGTGCTATTGAGATGTTTTCAGACAACATGAATTTGTATATTTGTTCTAACATTTTTGTGGCTTTTGAACCATATTTGGTAGGTACTAACCACTGCATACCAAGAACACACCACAAGAAGATGCTCTGACCCAGTCATCTAGCCATCATAATTTGGCCCGTGTCAAAGTCGCTAAGATCCTTACACCCTTACACTTGCCAATTTTTCCACTTTTTCACCAATTTTTACACTTGCCAATTTTTGTTCCATCACATCAACTTCGAGAAGTTCACTTTCTGCCTAATATATCCCTTGACAGGTGCCATTGTAACGAGATAATCAGTGTTCTTCATTTCACCTGTCAGTAGTTTTAATGTTATGGCTGATCGGTGTATAATCAGATGATATGAAACTGTGATTAAGGAGTTAATTTGATTTCCACCAGGTGGTTAGAGCAGCACTAGCAGTGTTATGTTTATGACAATTACAATGAAGATAAAAAGTCTACACACTCCTGTTAAAATGGCAGGATTTTGTGATTTATGAAATGAAACTACATTAAACCATGTCAGAACATTTTTCACCTTTATTGTGACATTGTAACATATAAAAATCAAGTGACAAACAACAAGAAATATTTTGTGGAAAAAAAAAAACAAAATCTTCTGATACCCAGCTTGCATAAGTGTGCACACACACCCTTTTTATGAATGTGGTAGTGTTCAGAATGTGGTAGTGTTCAGAATCAATTCAGACTCATGTTAAATAGTATACATTATGTACTATATATTATATACATACTATACATTAGATATATTATACACATGCCATCAATTAAAGTGACTGATTAACCCAAAATAAAGTACGACTGTTCCTATAGGGTTTCTTAGCATCACTGGAAACTGGAAGACCATGACCATGACCCAAAGCACACTACCGAATCTAAAAAGGAATGGCTTTACTAAAACACGATTAAGGATTTTGAATGGCCCAGCCAGAGTTTACATTTAGAAATCTGATAGAAAGTCTATGGGGTGACCTGAAAAGGTCTGTGCACAGTGCCAAGCCAGTTTGACAAAGTAAGAATGCTTTTGCAAGGAGGAATGATAAAATATTGGTAAGTCATGATATGCCAAACTGATTGACTCTTACCCAAAAAGATTGAATGCCTGGCTTCACCTAAGTATTAGTTTAGGGATGTGCATAATTATGCGACCAGGTTTTTGTACATATATTTAATTTTATTTTATTTGTTCCCCCAAAAATTATTCTTATTCTTTTTCACATTAATGTATAGGTTGCAATTTCACAAAAAACTTAGAAAAGATGTGACGTGTCTGGCGCCTCCATCATTGCAAACACTTCTCACCAGCCAATAGCGGTGGAGCTGAAAGGACAGCACTGTGCCACCACAACAATGGAATTTCAGCACCAACGATGTTGCGGACTGCCAGAACGCATATGGTTACAGGGCAGGGCCGAAGCAGCTCCGCACAGTGCTAATTGCTCACAGTTTAAGAGAAATGGGGAGAGTATAAAAGGGCTTCTGTGATGCAATCGAGTGAGTGTGCTTTGGTCTGGCACTGATACTGATTGAATGCTTTACTTTGTTCACCCTCAGACGAAGACAAACGCTCAACGGGTCCATGGTAATCACACAGCTCTGCCTCCCTTTTCCCTTCTTCACTCTGCCGCCCAGCCACCAATTGTATCTCCTCCACCTCTGTGTCTTCCCCCACGCTGGATCAAGGGTCCCTGCACATGCCTCTCACTTCCTCTGCGCCTAAAACACTAAATAAAAGAGCACTTTGCCACCTTATTCTGGTCTCCCTGTGTCTGTGTTCTGTGCCACTCGGCTCTAGTAGCCACAGTGGTGGAGAATGTGGGCAGCAAATCCAGACACAGAGCCTTCTTTTGCCCCTCCCGGCTGGTCGCCTGTACGGCAACACCTCCTTGAGGCCAGCATACAACAAGCCCAGATTACTGGCACTTTAAACTTGACCCTAGTATTAAAGTGTATTAGTTAATTGCACTATACAGTGTGACCCAAATGAGGATGGAATCCCTTTTGAGTCTGGTTCCTCTCAAGGTTTCTTCCTTTTGCCATCTCAGGGAGTTTTTTCTTGCCGCCGTCGCCACAGGCTTTCTCACTAGGGATATATATAGATAAATGTATAGATTCATAAATTTATATTCAGAATTTATGTACTTTTGTGAAGCTGCTTTGTGACGATGTCTATTGTTAAAAGCGCTATACAAATAAAATTGAATTGAATTGAACTTACCAAGCTAACCCTCGACAACAATGTGGAAGCCTTCCTGGGAACATTTGAAAGGGTGCCCTAACATGAAGGCTGGGCTCAGAGAGATTGGAGCCATGCTTTGGCCCCTATACTCACTGGAGAAGCCCAGTGCCCTCTCAGAGGAGGAAGAGCCGATTGCACAGTCCTTTGGGGCAAAATCAAATCAAATCAAATCACTTACTTGGTAAGTGATTACTTGGTACCAATTACTGGTACATTGGTACAGTACATATGTCACAGCGCGCAGTGAAATCTCGGCCAAGTGCGAAGCGGGCGTTTCGTCTCCGTCACGGAAGCACATGCTTCCGCATTCTTACGGAGAACACTCTGACTACACAGACTGCAGTTTCCATGAGCGCCTGCTCCCAGCCAGTAGGCCAATCAGTGGGGAGCAGGTGGCTCTCATTCATGGACTAATTGTGCTGTTTTAAAGGACTGCATTTGCGCTTCGGCTTCACGAAGCATTATAGACTTTCCTATAGTTGTCCGCTAAGCATTTTGATTACCCGTGTTTTGATTCTCTGTGTTTGACTCTGTTTTGGTGTTTTTGATTACTCTTTAGGATTACCCCTTATTGGACACTGTTTGCTGATCGCTCAACTCTTTGCTTGTTCCTGGATTACTCTTTGCTTGCCGTTTGTCTGTACCTCTGCCTTACTTGTACATATTGTATATAATAAACTCGCTATGAGTTTCACAATGCCATCTCCTGTCCTGCGCATGTGTTCCGATCAACCCTGCCTACGTGACAACATCCATTCATCCATCCATTATCTATACCGCTTTATCTGTCTGGGTCGCGGGGAATCTGGAGCCAATCCCAGCATATTCGGGCAAGGGGCGGAGTACACCCTGTGCAGGTCACCAGTCCACCACAGGGCCAACACAGACAAACAACCACATACGCTTTCATCCACACCTATGGGCAATTTAGAGTAGCCAGTTGACCTAATCTGCTTGTCTTTGGACTGTGGGAGGAAACCGGAGCACC
>JAQQZX010000010.1:11395345-11406513 GCA_030068355.1 Notoglanidium maculatum | reverse complement strand
TTTGCACCTGGATTCCTGGATTTGGGCAGTATTTCTGTATTTTTACTGGCAAATTCTTACTCTAGTGTTGTCTTTGCTACATGCTCTGACCAGTCTCCTCATCCCTGCTGTTGAGTAGCACTCAATGTTACTCTTAATACATTGAGGCTGCTGGCACCACCATGCTTCACCATAGAAGTGGCATTTACCATTTCATTAGCAGTTGCATTAGAGTCATTAAAGTGACAACTATATTCCTTTTATGCCAGTGATTTCCATCTAGCCACTCTACCTAGGCCTGATTTATGGAGTTGTGCTGAGATGGTTGTTCTTCTAGCAGGTTCTCCCATCTCTGTGAAGAACATCTGATGCTCTGTAGCCATTGGGTGCTTGGTCTTTCAATTCACACTGATGGAGCTAACTGTGCTTCTGGGAACATTCAAAGCTTTAGAGATTAGGACTCCTGTCCTAATCTATGTCTCAACACAATTTGACCATGAATATGTATGATGAGTGACTTGGACTTCTTGACTTGGTAGTTGGCCTGACATGCACAGTGAATTGTGGGACCTTATACACACATATGCCTCTAAATCATGTTCAATCAAATTTGGCACAGGTGTATTCCAGTCAAATTCTAGAGATATCTCAGTATAACTAAAACAAACAGGATGTGCCAAAGCACAATTTGGAGTGCCATAGTCACGAGTCTAAATACTTCAGTTTTTGATTTTTAATAACTTTGCAAAAATTTCAGAATTGTTTTTGCTCTGTAATTATAAATTACTATTTATAGACTACAGGCCAAAGAGGTGAGTTAAATCCATAAATTCTATTAATTAAGTAAAGTAAATATATTATTCACTCAACACTCTGATCCATGGTGTGGATGGTCTACAACCACATCAGGTTCTACTCCTGTAAGCCAATAACAGGAATCTGAGGCTGTAGTGGGCATAACACATGCTCATCAAAGGTAGTTTTTCCATTCCAGAAAGCTTTGATGAACTTGTGCTTTTTTCTATACAATTCTGTGTAAACCCTAGAGACTGTTGCGCATGAAAATCCCAGGAGCTCAACCGTTTCTGAAATATTCATTCCAGACTATCTGACACCAACAACCATGCCATGGTCAAAATTACTGACATCTTTAAAGATTTGCATGATTTTATGCATTGCACTCCTGCAGCATGATTGGCTGACTGGATAATTGCATGAATGTGCAGGTGTGCCTAGTGAAGTGGTCGGTGAGTGTATATACTTAACATTTCTGAACACCCATCTCCTGGTTAATGAGTCTGGTTCCTTCTTTACTTATGTCCTAGCCACAGGCTGAGTCCAAGGTGAATGGCACTGCCCTGTCATCTCCCTCTACTGCCTCCCAGAGATCTGACACCAGCCTGGCCCCACTGCATGTGGCCACAAGCCAAACCACAGAGACTATGGGTAAATCTACCTAACAATTTAACTTTGAAATTAAATTTACTTTTAGTCTGCTGTCTATTACATAAGCAAATTATTCTGCATGTAAAAATAGACATTTAAAAAAGTAATTTAGTTTTGCAGAATAGGTAACAATTACAAATGAGACTATTAGGAGACGTTTCACTATATGTATCTATTAAGAATATATTCAAGTGTGTCTCCAGTAAACATGATTATTAGAGGGTTGTTTTTAGGGGGAATGTTTCTTATAAGTGAGGCTGGAATATATTGTTCACCCATAACATCTATTATGATGTTTTGTACCATTTATTGTAATACTTGGCATACAAACCAGGCTGGTCTCAAGAATGTACTTCCATGAAAAATTAATTTAATTTAAAAAGCAGTTAATAAGTTAATAAACTTCTTCATTTATTTACTTTGTTAAATAGGGATTTTTTAAATGTAATATATCGGTACTGAAATCCTTTAATTTTCTTTTTTTCCTGTTTCCACATTTTAAAATGCAAAACCAAATGACCAAAAAAAGGTTGAAACTTTTTTAATCTTACTCTTGTTTCACAGGCAGCTACATGGGGCAGCTGGGATCAGTCTCAAATATGTTTTCACATTTGCTAAGAACTTGTTTGTTGCATTTCTTAAATTCTAAATGAAAACTACATGTTTGTTTTAAATTCCAACTAAAAGAAGCTATTTTTATGTGCATGCAAATATAGCATGATATTTTTCCTTGGTACACAATGCATGCCTAGCACAATAAAACACAAAGAAAAGAGTCCATATTACAAGTTTTAATCTTTTTAAATTAATCATGAAGTTCTCTGTCTTGGACAAATCTGCTACTTGGAGAAACATTTCAGCCCAGTTGGCCTAATGATTTCGACATAGCACAGCACAACACACCATTTTACATTTTCGTCCATATCCTATGAACCAAAAGTGCTACAGCCAAATTTCTTTTCCATCTTAATCTTTAGGTGATTCTTTGGGACCATGTTGGACCATTCTGCTCTGTCCACTTAGATTTTCAACTACTTTGCATATTTTAGTTCCCTCTGAAAGTATTGGAATGGCCAGGCCAAGTTTTTGGTTTTGCTAAAGATACTCAAGAAATTTGTGTTTGAGATCAAAAGATGAATATAAGACAATAGATCAGAATTCCAACTGATGCATTTTCTGATATTTACATCTAGATGTTTTTTAACAACTTAGAACAAGACCTTTTGTTTGAACCTACCCATCTTTCAAGTGATCAAAAATATTGGAACACATGACTGAAAGGTGTTTTTTGTGGCTCAGGTATACCCTTTTAGATTGATTGTTTAGCAGTTAATAATTCTGAATGGCTACTCTTGGTTTGAGTTCTGGATATTGCTTGTAAATATTGCATTTATTGTGAAGAGATTTTGAAGCTGAGGAAAGAAAGAAAATCAATCAGAGCCATTGCCAGTACAGCAATTTGGAATGTCCTGAAAAAGAAAGAAACCACTGGTGTACAAGACCAGGTCACCCAAGGAATACAACAGCAGTTGATAGCAGAAACATTGTGAGACCTGTGAAGGAAAACCCCAATATAGAAATATAGAGCTCATACCAAAAGATGCGCACCACTCAACATCATTAAGAATAAGAAGTCCAGATTGGAATTCACAAAAAATACATAAGTAAGCCACAAAAGTTATGGAACCAAAATTAACCTCTAAAAAAGTAATGAAAATGTCAAAGGGTGGAGAAAGAAAGGATATGCTCATGATCCAACACATACAAGCACAGTGGAGATAGTTGCTTGGACTTATGTGACTGCTTCTGGAATGGGCTCATTTATCCAGGGGCAACATACAGGCTGGGAGAGCATATACTGAAATGCATAACCAAGTGGTGGGGATAGTGTACAGAAACATCTGCACCAAGTATGGGCTAGAAGTTCCCAAGTCCCGATGTGAGACATCACTGAAAGTAGTTGAGAACAACAGTTCTAAGATCCTATGGAACTTTCCAGACAGATAAGCAACTGCTGACCAATCTGACATAGTGGTGGTTGATAAGGAACAGAAAACAACAGTGGTGATGGAAGTGGCAATCCCAGCTGACAGCCAGTAATGTCAAGAAGAAGGAGCATGAGAAGATGGAGAAGTACCAACTTGATTCCAGTAGTAATAGGGGCATTAGGGGCTATGACTCCCAAACTTGGAGAGTGGCTCCAAACAGATTCCAGGTACAACAACTGAGTTCTCTATCAGTTCTAGGAACAGCTCAGATACTGTGCAGAACCCTCAAACTCCCAGGCCTCTGGTAGAGGACCCGAGGTTCAGGAAGACACACACACATACCCACTCAGCCGAATGTGTCCCTCAATACCTAAAAAAAATATTGAGATTTTTAAGCAGTATGGTCTCTGCATCCAATAAATTTTACTGGGGTGAAGCAACTTTACTCAGATAGAGGTAACTCATGATGGAACTCATGATTTGCATGGAAGTGCATTGGACTTAAAACAACTCTTCAGGACTGTGTCTACAATGTTTATGGCATGGTTGTGCATAGGCGTGGAGCTAAATTGAGAATGTTTCTCAGGAACTGTAAGTCTGAGCAAGCTGAAATGTGATTATTTATGTGCTATTGGTCATTTCTATGCTAGTCTATAATCTGATTTTATGATAATTCATTTAAAAACACAGCCACAATCAGGAGACATTCAGTTAAGGCAGTCTCACTCAATAATATAGCCCTACCCCTACAAATAATTTGCATAATTTGCAATGTCTGTTTTTGTAAACTAATCTTAGGATATATTTTTTAGAATCTTTAGAAAATTACTATCATGATACTCCTCAAAGTCTGAACAGGAATAAGTATCAAAAACATCTTGAGATTTGTGAAACAGTATGCCCACCACATGCCAATCAACCTTGTAAGGCAGTGCTTAGCTATTACTTAAACAGCTGTAACTTATTGTATTTATTACTTGAAAGGCATGATTTTGCACAAAACTTGAAAGGTTTCTGAGGTCTGACATTTGTTTGGTGCGGTCATCAATAAATAAGGCATAGCTGATTCAAATCGCTGTTTTTCAAGAACTGTAAGTCCATTTAAGCTGGAATTTGTTATCCTGCATCATGTTAAAAAAGTGGATTTTTAATGACTGTGTTAGTTAAATATGACTGTCCTCAGTTTTTGCAAACATTTCACACAATTAACATTGAGCTGTTATCATAAAAAACTTATTTTCAAAAAACTTCTATTCATTCCTCCACCGCTTGTTTCACATTATTCTCTGGGTCCTCACAAATAAAAAAGTAATAAAAACCTCAAAACCCTCAAGTGCCCTGCATGATTTCACCCAATCCAAAACTAAAATTATTTGCATAACTTTTTGAGAACTACTTTCAGGATTTTTTTGCATATCTTCACACAATTGGTGTCAAAATGCTTAGGAGAGTCTGACAATCAAGGATTATGCAAAACATGTTGACATTTTTTAACACTATGATCGCTACATGCCAACCAATCATTTCTGGACTTTGATTGGGCACTATCAGCCAATCAGCATTCAGCAGGCATCTACGATCTCTGTTATTACATGCAATTAAAATAAAGTTCATTTGTTATCAGTTAAATGTTCTAATATAATGGCTAGAATGCATTGCTGCCTATAAACATTCACTGCTAACCACAGTTACCTATCCTGGCCTACAGATATGGCCACCATGGACTGTAACATCTAACACACCTAAACTCTCCCATGTTCACAGTCACAAGCTTACTGATCACACACACCTGGACTCAATTACTTTTACACCATATATGTGCACACTCCAAACTTGCTAACATAGCAAAGGAGCACTGTGTATAGAGTACTTTCCTGACATTCCAAGCTTTATTTTTGTGATTGTGGTTCTTGATTCTCATGATTCTCATGGATTGTCTGATTACACATTTTTGCTCTCGTCATTCCTTTAACTCCCGCAAACTTTTTTCATGGATTTATCATGGAGAAGAGTATGAATATCAGTGGTATCAAAGTTGCACATAGGTCAAGTAACACAACCAGGGAGACACAACCCAGAGACCAGTAGTAGGCCATTTACAACTTTAACTAGTGCTGTCTCTGTGCTATGGTGAGGTCTAAATCCTGACTGACCAATTACTGTGCACAATCCAATTACTGTGTATGATTACCCCATATGGGCTTTGTTGCACTTCCTCAGTGTTCCAGTATTTTATTAATGATGTTCTATACAACATATTTGGGAAGTTTATAATTGCTTACCTAGATGACATTGTAATTTTTGATCCTCCAAGTAAATTCATATATATATGAATTTATAACTCATATAACTCATAATGTATATATCATAACAATATAACTCATGTCAAGCAAGTTCTGACTCAGTTCATAGAAAACCAGCTCTTAGTGGGAAAAAGTGAAGTTCATGGTCCCAAATTCGATATGTTTTGTCCACAGTTTTGAGCCTGCCCTGCACAAGAAATCCTTCCTATTTCTTGAAGGATTTTTAATTATTTGTCAACTATTACTTCTGTAGTAGTTCATTATACTACTACATATACGTTATACTATAAGGTCGTATATACAACACACAGTAGTATTTATCAAATTTACTTCAATTAAATACATTTTAAATTTTAAAATTTTTTAAATAATTTTAAATTAAATTAAAATTAAATTTACTACTTTATCAAATTGTTTTAATAACTACTACTTTAAATTACTTTGTAATTTTTACATTGCAATACAATACTTGCATGTGTATTTTTTCTTTTATTTTCTTTCTTTTTTAATATATTGATTATATTTTGTACAATACTATTTCTTTTTTTGTACATTACATGTACATATATTTTAAGCATATCTTGTGTACAAAATGGCATGAATAAATAATTTAAACAAAATGGAACAAGAATTCATACACCATGCTGACAGTGCTGGCATTTCTACAACTATGTTTTTTGTTTACTGGAGATTCAAATAAAATAATAAAATCCACAAGAAGTATTATCAGAATGTAAAAAATATTTTTCAAATGCAAATAATGAGAATCAAATTAATTTTTCATAAAAGATTACTTCTGATTCACAGTCATTTTGTTTAAATATTTTCTATTTGCAGAATTTTTTGATGCATTTTTGTTCTGGAATCACACTTTTGCTTCTTGAATATGGATTCTTGAATCTTGAACTAGGAATAGAACTTTGACTAATAAGGCAGCTTTTATAAAGGCTTTGTTAGCTTGCTACATTTATCAGCCAGTGTTAAGATATAGTTAAGATTGTTTGATTATATAATAGTGTTAAAAATTTTGGCCTATTATTTGTGGAACATCTTTATTGAAGCAAGTGCTGAACATAAACATAGTTTTTATTTGGGCAAAACAGAAATCAGTGTCAGAAAGCAGGCAGCCAACACCAGTAAATGTTACAAACAAAGAACACCGCTGATTGTCCAGACCAGAAAGGAAATATAGAAAAGGCAAATGAGAAAATGGAAGAGGAGGCTTGGTATTAACATGAACAAGACTTTGCAATCACAAAGAGTATTTAACCATGAGGGTTTATACACAGACTAATAATGAACTAAGCAGGTAACAGGTGGGACCCCACTAAACAGTTAACAATGTGTCCGAAAGCCAAATTTCATAATAGATATATATTTGTAGATATGTATATATATGTAAACATACAGTATATGGCAGCACAGACTACTACAGTCTTAACAACAACTTCAAGTCTTATGGCCTGTCAAATGGACTGTCATCCTCATCACTTCTTTGTTTCTGCTTGCATGAAGATGCATTATGAAAATTTCAATTTGAAGAGACAAGTGGTTTGTCAATTTATTTTTATTATTCATTTTTTATCTGAAATGATGCCAATACCAATTTTTAGACCGCTTGCTTTAGTAATTCACATGTCAACATTACCGAAATCGACAGCTGTAATTGGTTGAATATTTTGCCATGTCTTCAAGATAACAGGGCAGTTTAATAAAGAGGTTTCCAGGTGTCATGTCAATGCCAGAATCAGCATCAAATTTCATTTCGCAGACTGCACCACAAGCTACAAACAAGGACTCGCTACAGCCAACCATACACCACGTTCAATGTCACATTCAGTCACCTGAGTACTGATCACACACACCTAGACCAAGCTTCTTGATTCTGATTACTGTTCCTGGTTTTGACTGTGGTTTGTTTTTCTTGTTTTGTAATTTTTCCCTTGACCATTTATACCCATTTAGCATTGATAACCTCATTCCTCTCTTTCCACCTTGACTACATCTAGTGTTTTCAGATTTAATTTTGTGTTTGCCAGTCTGCCACTTGTCACCAGTTTTCTTTTCTCAATTACAATTATACATATTTACAGTTAATTATAGATCATAAACAGTATTTAATTACTATATTTTCCTGGGTAGGAAATTATGAATTAGTAATTTCTGGTTAGGAAATTATTAAATTATTTTCTGGTTAGGACCCTCACAGGTTGCTGTGAATGCTTTGCTCAAAATTTGTGTTTGAGTTATAATTTCAGTAGTATAAGTATGCTATTTTAAGTAAGGGACCTGTGTTCAGATTTTTAGATCATTAGATGGAGATAATGTTCACAACCACATTGTACAACAGGTTGGGCTACTACTTATTGAAGCAGAACCTTACTCAACAAAACACTACCTTTGAAGTTACTCATGGAGAACATGGTAAATATTCATACTGGGATCATTGCTGTCACCATAATCCTTATATCAAACCCTCTATTGTCAAACTGCAACCAGTATTTACTCATTGGGAATCTTGGAGCTCTTTTTTTAATTAAGTATCACGGTTGTTTGTGTAAATCGATAATTAAACATGGCTTCAGTAACTTCGGTGATGTGGATTCTGTATGTTCTGTATGTCAGGTGGTGAGGAATTGTCCAGTGCCTTCCAGGATCCAGGCAGTGGACTAGTGGAAGTAACTGAGCAACTAAATAAATCTTTTCCTTATGGCCAAGGTAAGGCTTTGTGATCTCTTTGAATTACAAAAATACTAGACAATAATTTCAAAAAATTTGAAAGGAGAATAGACTCACCTTCAATTTCCATGGCAAAAAGTAAATAATAAAGAAAAATAAATAAAAGAAAAAATAAAATTCTCTTACTTCAGTGTAACTGAAGTTGTGTTTGAGAAGTGGAATTGGTTTCATTTCTATATTGTGTTGAACTGTTGGTAAAATGTAAGATCCAAAGGTCCAAAAAGACTGTTCAAGTGAGAAGAAATAGTTTTGACAAGCTCATGATGAGGGTAAGTTTATATAGCC
The DNA here is from genome assembly GCA_030068355.1 of Notoglanidium maculatum. Lineage (NCBI taxonomy): Eukaryota > Metazoa > Chordata > Actinopteri > Siluriformes > Auchenoglanididae > Notoglanidium > Notoglanidium maculatum. The sequence continues at coordinate 11,397,773 of JAQQZX010000010.1, read as the reverse complement.
AAAATTGACTTTTGAGCCCTTAATCCTCTTTGCTCCAGGATGTTGGATCATGGTTCACCTTGCGCTCTGACCCCAACTTCCTAACAAGCTAGGATATGTAACATACATGTGACAAATAGAGGGTTCCATTCTGTTCTATTCTCTTGGTTACATCGTGTTTGCTTAAATACCTTCACATCATGTCATCTGTTGTGTCAGCAGTACCTGGTTTACAAACCATGCACATGCTTATAGTCAAGCAGTTCTCCCATCCTTTTGCTGACGTGATCATAAGCAAAAAGATTGTCAGGATCCTAAAGCAAAAAAAAGACTCAACTGGGAAGAAATAGTTTTAACAAGCTCTTGATAATGGTAAATCTTACATAGCTAAACTGTACTCAAGTAGTTCTAGCTAGTTTACAAAAATGTAACACAGGGTGGAGATCCCACACCAGGTTCTTGGAAGAGCATGGAGCCCCATTTAGAACCACTGAAAGAATTGCCAAGGCTTCCCAATCATTAATGAGAGGAGCATTGGCAACCAGGGTCTTATTGGTTATTCCAAGGCCACGAGTAGAACTCTGGGATTTGATGCACTGAAATGGGTGTAGTTTGGGCTCTTGCCTTGCATTGGTGAGCTCTATGCGATTCAATGTAATTAAATTTAAAGGTCCAGAGGGCAGAAGGTAATCAGGTTCAGGTGCCGGCATCCTATCAGACATGTACAGTATAGACAAGTAAAATGTATAGCTTGACAGAAAGAGACTCTGTGTGTGAGAGTGAGAGGAACAGAGAACAGATTACCCATCCCTCAGACTGTGTGCACAGATAATGAGAGAAATTCCAGGCATTTGCCATTTGCTATTTCAGTGCTGATTATGATTGCAAATGATTATTTGCGTATGATCATGATTTGGTGCTAGGTGGAAATAAACTCTGGATGTCTCTCAAGGGTTGCATTTTTGAGTATTCAGTATTTTTTTAATATTCTCTTTTCAATTATCTATAAATACATCATTAAAGCTACTTGCACAAACATGCAAGTGGAATGCAGGTTTTACAACACAACACAATAGTGAGTAAAATCATTGAGACTTCTAGTCTGACAAATTCCAAACCCTTCAATTTAGTAATAAAATTGAATGTCGAATTAAATGCACTGGTTATTTTTAAAGATAAAAATAAATAATAGTTGATTAAAGATAATAGTTGCATAGTACACATCACTGATTATTTTCTGTTGTAGTTGTTATCCTCTCATTTTGCAAGGTCATTTTGCCTCTCATTTTTTGTGTTTTGAATTTTTTCCATTGACAGATTGCAAATTAAAAGGTGTTTGGTGAAATGGATTGAAATGGATTTTGGTTTTTGTCTCAGTTTTTTTGCTTTTTTTGTTTAGTCTGCAATGTATAAAGGTGTCTCTTTCTTTTTTTACCCCCCTTCTCTTTGTCTAAGGAACTGGACAGCTAAACCCATAACAGGTTAGTATGCTATGCTAACAATGCTGTACTAAACTAGCTCTTAACTTGATTCTATATTTTCTTCTTTTATCCTCAAATGAAAGACTGAACTGAGATTATATGACATTAAGTACGATATAGCATATAATTTAAAATAAGTTTTACATTAAAAAAAGAATTGTTGAAACCCTTTCGTTGCCATTAATGCAACAAGTTAAGCAACTGCCAACAACAAACAACATGATAATAACAGGCCAATAGACTAACAGGCAAATAACAAGCTAGCATTCTAATAACAAAGATAGTAGGCTAACAACAAGGAAAAGCAATGAGCTCAGGGCCGGGCAAGGGCTGTTTTTAAAGGGATAACTCTGCCTTTGGGTTAGGATCCTGCCTTTTCATTGGTCTAGTGATGTCAGCAAGCCACTGGTGATTAACACATAGATCCACCTATGGGAGGACAGGTAGAGACAGAGGAATAAACAAACAGGGGAAACAGGAGCAGAGGAGTGCAAACAGTCTGGCTTTGAATTGCCACACTAAACAAAAAATGCCTTTGTGATGGTGTGATCCTTGCTGCTCGACTTGAGTTGTTAATATCTCAATACCTCAATATCTGTCTGTTCTTAGACACAAGCTACATTGTACATTTAAATTCTGCCATTAATAATGGTACAGTTGGCCATGTTTGTACACCTTAATGTCTTCTTGGGAGTTATGGCTGGATGCTGACTCCAGCGTTGATGTATTTGCCAGTCCAGCAAATCCATCCATCCATCCATTATGTATTATTATACCTTCAAGGCAGGTGACAGGGCAGCCCTAAGAACAGCGAGGGCCAAACTGTCTCGGGCCATCAGAGCAGCAAAGCGTGCACATGGCCAGAGAATCCACAGCCACTTTCAGGACAGTGGCGACACGCGGCGCATGTGGCAGGGCATCCAAGCCATCACTGACTACAGGACAACTACACCTGCTTGTGACAGTGA
>JAQQZX010000010.1:11348014-11388425 GCA_030068355.1 Notoglanidium maculatum | reverse complement strand
GGAAACGTTTAGTTGCAGTTATTGCTGCAAAGGGGGGTCACACCAGATACTGAAAGCAAAGGTTCACATACTTTTGCTACTCAAAAATATGTAATATTCGATCATTTTCCTCAATAAATAAATGACCAAGTATAATATTTATGTCTCATTTGTTTGACTGGGTTCTCTTTGTCTACTTTTAGGACTTGTGTGAAAATCTGATGATTTTTTAGGTCATATTTAAGCAGAAATATAGAAAATTCAAAAGCTTTCAAACTTTCAAACTTTCAAGCACAACTATAGCATTAAGTTGACATCTTTTAGTGAACACAGGAATTTAACCTTTGCACACATCCTTCCTACATTGTCCCTGAAACTGAAGCCTCGGTCAGCTAACACTATGTCACCAGGTAACAATTTGTTAAGAATGCCACAGTTCTTGGTTATGTACCTGTCAGAGGCCCACCCCTTGGAAATAAATGATATTGAACCTTGTGGTGTAATACCAATGAGGTATTTCATGGTGTGTGTACCTTTGGAGTTGGAAAAGACTTATACACATGCTTTTAAATTTGATGGCCAATTTCAACAGTCAAAAATAATAGCAACACATTGTCCGAAAACTTCCAAAAATTTATGTTGCATTGTGGCTTGTCTTTCAGGCCAGCAGACCAAGCAGTTAAGGCATGCCTATAGCACATCTATGGTGTCAGCAAAGGCAGTGGAAGAGTTTTACGTGACACATTAAAAAGATGGGAAAGATTTTGGATTGGACAATCAAGCCTCAGATGTATGAGTGCCAATAAAACTATTTGAAACAGTTGGGACTTATTTGCATCCAGCAGGAAAGGCTCAACATTGTTAAACAATAACAACAGAATAGCAAAATACAGGAGTTCTGTATAATACCGGACCTTGTCTGTGTTACCCTTCAAAAAATCTTCATCCATCTTTCTCTTGTTCAGCTCAGACCAAAGCTCCCTGTTCTACTGCAACACAGATGGTTTATTTCTATCCTGCTGTGCTTACAGAACATTCTGTTCTTTGGCTCTTAGCAGCTGGTTCATGTGCCACTTCTGCCCTGCCTGGTCTCCATATTCCACATCATCTGCAGCTTCCACCTGTGGCTGAGCTCCATCTTGCTCATCTTCTGCTGTACACATTTCTGCCTAATCTTTACCTTCCTTATCTTCTGTTGCTTCAGCTTCTGTACGGGCTTCATCTACACCATCTGCTGCTGCTGTTTCTGCCAGTGTTTAGGATTCACTGTTGTCTCCTCCCACTGGCACCTTACTGGATGCCCAAGGTCTTCGGGCCCACTGCATCACAAACAGGCATGATTCTGTAATGGACATCACTAAATAGGCTCAGGAATATTTCCAGTAATCATTGTAGTGAACACAATTCACCATGCCATCTGCAGATGCCTGTTAAAACTCTGTCATTCAAAGCTTAAGCTGCATTTGAACATGATCCAGAAGCGCTGACATCTTCTCTGGGCCAAAGCTCATTTAAAAGACTGTGACTAAGTGGAAAACTGTTCTGTGGTCAGACGAATCTAAATTGGAAATTCTTTTCAGAATCCAGGGACGCCGTGTCTTCTGGACTAAAGAGGAGAAGGACCACCCAGCGTGTTATTCAGTGCTCAGTTCAAAAGCCAGAATCTCTAATGGTATGGGGGTGCATTAGTACATATGGCATGGGCAGCTTGCATATCTGGAAAGGCACTATCAATACTGAAATATATGTCCAGGTTCTAGAGCAACATATGCTCCCATCCAGACAACGTCTGGCAAGACCTTGCATTTTCCAACATGACAATGCCGAACCACACACTGCATAAATTACAACATCATGGCTTCATAGAAAAAGGGTCTGGGTACAGAACTGGCCTGCCAGCAATCCAGATCTTTTACCTATTGAAAACATTTGGTGCATTATAAAATGAAAAATATGACACAGAAGACCTAGGACAGTTGAGCATCTAGAATCCTGTATCAGACAAGAATGGGACAACATTCCTTTCCCAAAACTCGATCAAATGATCTCTTCAGTCCCCAGACATTTACAGACTGTTGTTAAAAGAAGAGGGGATGCCACACAATGGTAAACATGGCCTTGTCCTTTTTTGATATGTGCTGCTGCCATGACATTCAAGGAGAAGTATTAGAACGGCAAGGACAAAAAAGGAACGGCAATTTTTTTTTGCTGTGCACTGAACACATTTGTGAGAGATCAAAAGATGAACATGAGAAGAGAGATCAGAGTTTCAGCTTTTATTTCCTGGTACTTACCTGGTACTTACCTGGAGAAAAGACCTCAAAATCACTCAGGCGGAGACGAGAAGGTTGAAGTTGCAGAAAAAATTAACTTTATTAGTCCGCACTAGCAAAGTGAGGCCTACAGTAAAAATGTGCTTTTCCAAGAGCTCATAAGCCCTGTAAGCCCTGTAAGCCCACACAATGATCATAAACTGCCCTCTTTATACCATTCCGATGACAAACCCCCTTTTTTAAATTCACACCTCCTGGGTGCCCGCCACCAACATGTACCAGTCTTCTTCTTTATCTGACTTCACCCTCCATCAAATCCCATTGGTCCATCTTTATTGGTGACAAACATCCAGCAGGTGCTATAGGCCAACCCACAGGCGAGACCTACTGCCTAATACAGACATTCTTCTACCTCAGAATCCTACCATTGAGTATTAAAAATAAAAGGCTAACATTTTTGTTTAAATGTGTAAAAATAATATGACCATGTATAATACAACTTGTAACACAGTGCAGTGTAAACATTTCAGTGTGCCACATGCAATACAAATACATTCAAGTGAAAATATCTTAACTTCTTCAGTGCAATTACATGTAAAGTGTGCATACATTCCAGTGATAATACGTCAGTGTGCTTACTAACACATTCCAGTGCATACCTTCATACTAATATATATATGCAATTGTTAATGTGATTCAGAATAACATGTCTGATTACATATTCGGTATGTCAATCAAAATAAATCAATAAATCAATCAATCATTAAATTTCAACCATACTTACATATAGTATTTCCCTAGATTTCACATCATGAGCAAGAGTATTGGAACAGCATGTTTTCTACCCTTCTTGACTACAAATGCATTATTTACCGGTGAAAGCCAAATCTGAGAGTAGATACCCAGGGCTACTTAATGATTAAACAATCAATCTTATTTGACACACCTGGGTATCAAGAAACACCTGTTGCTTGTCATGTTCAAATATGTTAACTCATTTGAAAAACTGGGTGCTGTGATACAAAATCTGTAATATTCCATGTTATTTAACATGTATAAATGTAAATACTAGGGAATAGAAGCTGAAAGTATGATCTCTCTTCTCATATTCTCAAATGTCTTCAATACACAGCAAAAGACAATTTAATCAGCCTTCCTGTTCCAATACTTTGTAGGGGACTTTGGATAATGCAGTAACTTACATGGCTAGCTGTTGGGAGAATTTTCCCTTCTGGGTTCAGGTTTCAGTTGCATTTTGGTTAAGTTGCTGCAACTAAACTATCTGTTTAGGTTTAGGAAAAGATTGTGTTTTGGGTTTCAGATGCTTTCACAACGTCAACTATGCCAGACAATAACCAGGTATAAGGATTAAATGACAAATTTTTAGATATGTGATTCACTAATACTATCAGCTATAACACAATTTAAATACGGTGACAACGAAAACAAGTGAAGTACTGTGTCAAAAAAAAAAAATCCACACAAAAACAGGCTAATATTCTGTCTTACTTCACGGGGCATGTTGCCAGGATACGTGTTCAGAACTGTAACAGCTTCACTGTGTATTTACATGTTTCTGTCAAAAGGTTGCCAGGTATTTCCAATGTTGCTATTCATGACTGGTTCTTACTCATGTTATCGGTCAAACAGAGTTCTTATTATACATACAATAGGAAGAATTACATCATTACCTCGGACATTTACTGAACTTTTAAATGCTGTCCTATTCCAGGGTTTACTTAACGCATTAGATGTAACAAATCTCAATGTTGTAATTTGGTGTGGAAAAAAATACTTTTGGAATTGTACAATTTTATAAAGACTGGAATGTTTATTGATTTTTAAAGAAAACTATATTGGATGGACATTCAGGTGATACTCAAGGTTATATAGTCAGTACAAAAGTGGTATTGTTCCAGCTCTACTATTAGAAGCTTTTGAATGGTCAATTGTCATACTTATGAATTAATCTGGAGGGCATCTGTAGCTCTAAAGATACAAACAATTGTATGTAAATATACTGGAACAAGACAGACACTGTATTGTTCAAGAAAGAGGTACAGTTGAACTCCAAGGTATAAATGAACTTTGGTCTGAAAACTTCAATTGAACCCCAAGACAACAGCAAAGAAACTTTGCTAGAATTAAATGTCACAAGGTGAATTAGATAGAGTGATTTTGTTGATGAGGCCTATAGCATGGTCACTTCAAATGTGAAATCAAATACAGGCTGTTAGCCTATTTTTTAATCCATCAATGAGATGTTTATCAACATTAATTAGACATTTTATTGTCATTTTCATGCAGCTTGTTAATACAATAAACTTCTACAATTAGTATGTTGAAAACTAAGTCTGTTTTGTGTCTTCACCTAGCCTTGAGGCTTGGCTGTGGGAGCACGGCACCCAGGGCACCCACTGAAGCTCAGCTACTGTGTATAACAAATATAGATGGCTATGTAATTACATGTATGTCCTTTGTAAGTAATTTAAAGGGACCTTTAATTATGCTTAGCAGTACAGTGAATTCAGTTGTAGTTACTTCTATATTTATAAAATGTTTGTAAATAACCTGGTAGTAACCGTTTACTTCTACCATCATACTGTCATGATCTGCCCCTCACCACATGCACAGCTCGCACTGTGAACTCTGCCGCGCGCAGCATGCTCTCGATAGTCTCCATCATGCCCAGCTCCCGCCTACTCCCGCCTGTTGCTGAGAACTAATACCAAGGAATACAGTTTCCATGAGCTCTTGCATCCTACCAAGATGACTGCAAATTGGATGCAGGTGCATCTCTTTCACGCACTCATGCCGCATTTAAAAGGACTCTCAGAGGCAACTAATGCGACGCATTAGTTTAGCCATTGTGTCTGCTACGGCCAAGCCTGGTTTCGCTCGTGTTCAATATTCTGGTTTTCTGACTTCGTTTGCGTTTTTAGATTTTGACTTTTGTCTGCCCTAGTCTGTGTTGTTCACCGATCACCTGAACCTGTTTCCGTTTGTGGATTTTGATACTGCCTGATGAATTTGTACCTTCGCCTCTGTGTTTAATAAATGTCTGCTTTTTCTACCGTCTCCTACCTGCACTTGTGTCCAGCCAAATCCCTCAGACGTGACACATGCCCTAAAGCAACTTTAACTAACCTATAATTACGTTTAGAACCACAACAAATTCATAATAATAGCTTCATTCCATGTATGTAAAATTTGTAAATTAAATTACTTCTACTATCATATTCTTAAGTAATTTTAAGTAACCTATAATTAAGTTTAGATTACAATTAATTCAAATTCGTAGATATGTTCCTTATTTGTAAATTGCTTGAAATACACGTAGTAATAACCACTTTCTTCTAGCATACTCATAAGTAATTTTAAATAACCTATAGATATGTTTAAAAGTATGATGAATTTGAAATCATAGTTATAAGTTTCTTATTTGCCAAATGTTTCAAAGTAGCCTAATAGTTACCAATTCAATCCAATTCGCTGTTTTTATTTACAGATGGGCACTGTGGGCGTGCTTCCTTTGGAACCCATGACAAAGTTTTCTTCATCTACGTGTCATATGTGGAAGCTCGAACACAATATACTTTATCTTTTCTTTCCTTCATGGCCACCTGCACGATTGCTGAGGCCGGTTCAGGTCCATAACAACTAAATAGTGAAAATTTAAAATATTGATACACTGATAAAACATTGTATCAATATTTTTCACATTACAATTTAAGATCTATGGCCTAGGACATTGCCAAATTGTTTTTGAAATATCACTTATGTCAAAAAATAGTAATTCTCTACTTGATGAGGATTCTCAAAAGGAGACCTCACAGGAGAGTTATCTGGCTGTGCAGGGCACTTTTCAAACATTTTTTGAGATGGGGTGGAGTGAGGGGGCTTTGGGGAATTTCTACATTGTAAAAAAAATTAAAGCTCCATTGAGTTATGTGAATTTTTTTATAACTGTAATTGACATGACAAGTTTTGGATATTGAAAAGTTTTCAAAATATAACCAACTTGATGTTTTATACACTGTATTAAATGGTAACACATGTAAATACAAACACTCTGGCCAGAGAGCTGTTTTCCATACAGACCCATAGTACACTTGAAAGTTTTCTCAGACCCATAGTACATTGTGCTGAGGCAACAGCTTAAGCAGTTATTTATTTATTTATTTATTTTTACATATTTTTCCAGGTTATTTTTACTAGTTAAATCGAATATTACAGCTTTAATTATATTAGTTTAACTAGAATTTCGTAGCAATCTTGTGGCATCACGCACAGTATTGCGTCACATTCTAACTTGAACAAACAGCCTACTTCCTTCAGCCAACGGGAAAAGAGCAACTGTTTCTTACAAAGGTGACAGAATAGACACATAACATGTATCTCTTCTTACTAACTAAACTAGAATTAATACCACAACAAAATGAACTGTAACATGCCCCGTTCCAATCTGGATTAAAGGCCTAAATTTGGTCAGTTAGAGGCAGTTTAAAAGCTGCAAATGTCGTGATCCACCGGTCGTAAAAAGTTTCGTCACACTTCGTCGGTGCAGTACGACAGCCGCCTCCAGACCAACCCCATTCTCCTCTGAGTTGGTGGGCTGTTCCGTTCCTACCTTACCTTAGATTGAATCTTACCCCAATATAGGCAGGCTGGTTGAGCACAGGATTGTGTTTGAATTGTGAAGTTGGATTACAGATACCTGCGCATAAAATAGCCTATCGAATGTCAGATGCCATGTGTGAGAAGTGCGGACGAGTAGTAGGAATTACTCACCGCCAAGACATGAAACACCTTTCCGTCTTGATCATCATATGTTTCACCGTAGGTGAGTACATTAAGCTACAGTAACATGTGAAAGCGAGAGAGAGCGCGAGTGTGTATGTTTGATAGAAGATCAGTGTGTAAACTTAACAACTTAAGAAAATGTGTGTGCGCGCGTGTGTGTAACCAAACGACTGAGAGACGAGAGAGTAAATCTGGGTTTCAAAACCAGTTACAACAAATCTCACTTTCAAATTAAAAGAATTGTACGGTGACAGTGGAACTTCTATAATGATATATAATTTTATAGTGGGAAATCTATAATGATATATAATTTTATAGTGGGAAATCTATAATGATATATAATTTTATAGTGGGAAATCTATAATGATATATAATTTTATAGTGGGAAATCCATAATGATATATAATTCTATAGTGGGAAATCTATAATGATATATAATTTTATAGTGGGAAATCCATAATGATATATAATTCTATAGTGGGAAATCCATAATGATATATAATTCTATAGTGGGAAATCTATAATGATATATAATTCTATAGTGGGAAATCTATAATGAAAAATAAGTGTTAATTTATGAACAGCTTCCTTTCCTCCTGTTTCCTTATGCTAGATTTGATTGGATTGTAAAATTTGTACAGCAGTACAGCAGCGTTTTGTGGTTATATATATTGGTGAGGCAGGACACAGCCTCAGTTCAACTGTGTTTGACACAGCAGGTGTGTTTCCTGTTGTCATGTGCTAGGTGCATACAGAACTGCTAATGTCATTAACCAGGGTTGCCAGGTTTCAGCAAAATCTACATCCCAACTACTATTAAAAACAGCTAGTGTTAAATGTTCTTCACATGTACAGACAATTATCCCCTTCATAATCTTACTCTCTCAGTCTTTGCCATATATTAAAACTTAGCTGGTTCTTGGAAATAGTTCTCTACATTGTAAACCCACTGTATGCACTTTTATTTTAATACCTTTGTTTGTGGAAATGATACATAAGTCAGCTGATATATGATGTGGCTCTGCTCTACCATAATCATCATATAAATTCTAAAGTAAAAATAATTTAATTTGTCAGAATACATTGTGGATGAAATGTGCTGTATGGTGTTATTGGTTAATGATGTATTTTTTAAATATGATGTAATTTCAGAAAAACATTGTGTTCTTTATATGAACCATTTTCTAATTAACAGCACAATCTTAGCTGTGTATATGATTCAACATGGTTTAGTGGATTTTTTATATTTCTGTGTTTGTTCAGAATATTAATCATTTTCATCTAATTAATAATGTCCCTCCTCTACTGTGAGAAACATAAGGTTGTGAGAAAACTAAACTCTCTGAGAAATTTGCAGCACTTGAGATGAATTTTACTTACTCTTTTACTCTTTTACTCTTCTCCCCCATATTTTGCACTGTATGTTTATACAGTACTGACCTTCCTCTTCAGAGTCCCTTTATTTAACTCTGTGTGTGTGTGTGCGCACATATGGGTACTCCAATAAATAATTGCAAAAGTTTGTGATTCATTTAGATTATAATATTTACAATTGTTGGCTGTTTAGGTATGACTGTGGGTCGAAAGGTGTCACTACCAGAAGGCCCTCTGATCCGAGTGGAGGGAGAGACACTCTCTTTACGTTGTGAAGTATCGGATTATCAGGGCCCCAAGGAGCAGGAGTTTGAATGGAAAGCAACAAAAGGGTCAGAAACCATTCCGGTTGTCTCCACTTTTGACTCTTCATTTCCAGACCAGTCTTTAAAGGCCCGTGTGTTTACTGATGACATCAGTGTGGAAAGAATTGGTGAAAGCACAGTAGAGCTGAGGATTAAAGAAGTGAGGGTGACTGACAGTGGCACATTCACTTGCAGTACCCCCAGCACCGATTCTGTTGTCAGTGGAAACTATGAGGCAGATGTGCTGCTGAGAGGTAAGTTAAGTTTTTAAAAATTTAAAATGTAGGAGCCATAAGATCAGTTTATAATATGATGTCCTGTTATGTAGTACTCTGTAATTTAGTATTACATCTTTCAGCCTCAGTGTTTTGGCACAATTCCTTGATAGAATGTAGAGCCAACAGTATTTCAGTGGATCAAACCAAGATGTTATGACAACAGAACTGATATCTTTGCCATTCCAAGAGCACTTGAGTTAAGAAATGGATGCGTGCAAAAAGGTAGATTCAAACCAAAATGTTTCTCTATACAATAAGGTGCACTTTACAGAATCTTCTTGGCATAAAGAGGGTTAACAATCTCTTCAGGCACAGTCAAAAAATTGTATGCTTGCATAATCCTTCTTGCATACTTGCATTATCCTTCATTCTATCTAGATTCTTTCTTCTAACTAACTGTGTCTTTTACACACACTACATTCATGTGAAAAAATATTTCAGAAAATGTCAAAATAATAGTCTCAAATTATACATAAATGTGAATGTAAACTGACATTAATATAAATTCAACAAAATGTTCAATAATAATGATACAAAAATATAAAATTAACCATGGCTTTAACATTCCAGCCCCTAATTGTGTAGGCAGGATGCATAACAATTACAACCATACAAATAGAGCCATATCAATATCACAATGACTAATAGATGGACTCTTTAAACCTTTGTTCTTTGTATTATCAGTCTGACCATGTTCATGTTCAAAAGATGAAGCTTGTTAGTAGGTCTGTCTAGCCAGCTAGACTTGGTCTACACTTGAATCTGTCCCTCAGCTCCTTTTAAGTCTGGGAAGGTCTTCCTGATTGTTCCAATCACCCAAGCATTTCTTTGGCAGAGCTATACACAATTAACACAAGGTCTTCTGGAACGAAATTCCTCTTGAGAGAATTTTTGAAAGAATATTTGCTGCTCCTGTAGCAATGGCAAGTGTTCCTGGGTCCATCTTGAACAAAACAAATCGCCTGTGTACTGTATTTGTCTCCATCTTCTATGAGATTATTTGTCTTCACTGTTAAACACACCAGGTAGTAGGGCTGGTTGTTTCTTTGATATAAGAAGATGGTTTGGGGTTTAAACTTCTAGGTCATTAGGCTCGTCTGAGGCACTGGTTAGAGGACAGTCGTTGATGTCTTCAACTTTGCACAATATAGTGTGAAGACCATTGTAATCTAATACCTGCTTCTACAGTACAGAATTCAACACCTTTCTAATAGTGTAAATCTGTTGTTCCCATATCCCAACTTTATAGGATGCAGTTAGGGAGTTGATTGATCTTGTCTAGGGCCTCAAACAGCTCTCTCTTTGCACCAATAAAATTGGTGCCATTATCAGAGCAGATAGTAGCTACTTTCCTACATCTGCAGGTAAACCTTTGTATGGCACTTATGCACGACAAGGTATTCAAAGAGTGGACCACCTCGATGTCCACTGCCTTGACTGCAAGGCATGAAAACAAAACTCTGTACCTTTTAATCATACATTCATAAAGGAGACTTGTCTGGTAATACACATTCCTCAAATAAATCCCCCATTTTTTGCTCTGCAGGCTTTGCGTGCATTTTTCTACATGTGGTGCATCTGGATATTATTGTGCGAGTGGCTCTTTTCAATCCTGGAATCCAATATTTTTGTCTGATTTTGTGATTGATTCCTTCCACGGTTACCAGTGTGATTATGGAAATGCTGCAGAATCAGGGTTGCAATGTGGTGACCTTTGTGTGGCACACATGGGTGTCTGGCTTCTGGCATGGCTGATTTATTCAAGTGACCACTCACTCTGATTACACCATCTTGCAGCATAGGATTTGTAGAGCTGGCTTGACTTCTTAACTAGGGGACCTTCACTTTGCACTTTGAGTTCCTCCAGATACATCTCCCTGTGACAGCAATGTATAAGCACAAGTTCTCCATCCATCCATCCATTCTCTTCCGCTTATCAGAGATCCCAGACACCCTGCGGAGGAAACACATTTCAGTCGCTTGTATTCGCGATCTCGTACTTTCGGTCACTACCCATAGCTCATGACCATAGGTGAGGGTAGGAACATAGATCGACTGGTAAATTGAGAGCCATAAAGTAGTGGATCATATTCTTCACTTGCAAAAGCCATGCTAAGGCCTTCTTCAGTTTATGCCAATCAGAATAGTATTCAGCTTCTTCAGTTTCTTCATGGGAGCAACCTCGGTCGGGCTGAAGAGATTGACTAATCCTGTCTTTCTGACTTCACTGTCATCATCCATGGTGCTGGGTAGGTCGGGTCTTGTAGGCCATTTGCACTGGTCTTTACAAGGGAAATGTGAACCATAATCCATTGCTCAATTTTGATAAGTCTGGTAAACTTCACACCTCTTGAGGTTACATCTGCTGCATTAATAGAACCATTCATGCATTTCTACAGAGATAGAAGTAGCTTCCTGGGTGAATGAAACCCAATTAGCTACAAAGGTTTTGCAGTATGACGTATCATTCTCAATGTACTTAAGTACAATAAGACTGTCTGTTAAGAAAACAGACCTTTTGAAATTTGGTTTCCAGCTCTTGTCTCAACAGCCTATCCACTTTCACTGATATTAGTGTGGCAGTCAGCTCTATTCTAGGGACTGTCATCTTCGGAAGTGCTACTGTATGAAGCTGTCCCATAACCATTCTCACTTTCATCTGAGAAATGATGTATCTGAGCTCTAAGAGTGGGACCAAAGTCAGCAGGTTTAATACATATCTGCTAACCTTGAAGCTGGAGAGCTCCTGGAGTTCTGAAAGCCACTGGAACCACCTTTTGTAAATATCTTTCACCAATATCCTCATCCCAGCTTAATTTCTTTTGATATATGTAGCTCTCTCTAAGTCAGCTTAGCAGGGAGAATACATTTCATTTTACATTTACATTCATGTAATTTGGCAGACGCCCTTATCCAGAGCGACTTACATACATCTTATTTTATAATAGTGAGCAGTGAAGGTTAAGGGGCCTTGCTCAAGGGCCCAGCAGTGGCAGCTTGGCGGTGCTGGGATTTGAACTTTCGATCACTAGTCCAACAGCTTAACCACTTAGCTACCACAGACCCAGAGAATACATGGAGCAATCAGGCCCAGAGATCATGAACAAGCTTACTACTGAGTATCACTTTTCTTGTAGCAGGTCTTTGTAGCACATTCACCTTAAACTTTAACATATCTGACCCAGCACACCACTGGACTTCTAAGGCTCTTTCAGTCAGCTGAGCGTCTTTGCTTAAGTCTAAGTTCCGAATCACGAACAGGTGACAGAACTCTTCTGCTATTGGTGATCCACTTAGTAAGGTGAAATCCACTTCTTAAACATGAGGATCATAGATTGTGAAAGCACTACTGCCTGTTCTGTTGAAGCTACAGATTTCAAGCAACCATTCATGTAGAAATTTCCTTCAATTTTTTCAGCAGCTACAGATATTTTCTCATCTCTTCCACCCTTTGCTTATCCTTCACAAGGCAAAGCATGCACAGCTTGGGGAAGAAGTAGCCCCAAAGATGTGTACAGTCATTCTGTACTCTTCTAGCTCTCCTCTCAGGTCTCCATCTGGCCACCAGACAAAACGTAGGAAGTCAGAGTCCCTAACTGGTATCCTGACTTAGCCAACATAGAGGCAATGTTTTCCTATCATTGAAACAGGCGCTACTCTCTTCTCAGCACACCAACCAGGGTATTTGTAAGACCAGGGCCCTGGCGTAACTGATTGTTCAGTGAAACTCTCTTCAGTGTTAAATGGTGCAGTGCAGTCGAAGACGACTCTAATTTTATTCTTTTTAGGATGGTACACCCTGTGGTGTGGGATATACCACATCTTTCCATCCTTGCACTATCCATTTTCAATAGGCAACTTCACTGCATAGCACTTTCATATGATGTCATTCATAAAGGCTTGTAGTCATGGTGGAACTCTGGATTCTTAATGAGTTTTCTTTTGAGATTGATGGCTCTCTGCTCTGCTAGACTGTGATTACTGGGCATCTTCTCTGACTTGGTTTTAAAAGGGAAGGCTGATACAGTAATGTCCATCTACATGTAGTTGACATCCTGCATGGTGTTTCGGCAACCAATCAAGAAGAGAACATGTGCATTGCCAACGCCTTGGCATACTCTGCCTTTCTCTGTGCCCACTTCAAAGCGCTTTTCAATATAAGTCATTGCTATTTTCAACTCCTCACCATAATGTTGATGAAGTAGTAGCCTGGATTCTCTGTAGCCCATCTCAGGTCTCTCATGTTGACAGCTTCTTACCATATCCTGCAGCTCTCTACTGGTATATTGCTCCAGAAAGAAGAGCTTGTCTCTGTAATTCTCTGTTTATTTGTCAATAGCATTGTTGAAGGCTCTGAGAAAAGACTATATGTAAGTGGGTCAAGAGATTCTGGTCCATCTTGACAAGATTGCATTGTGCAATTCCTGCAGATTTTTCAGGTGCTCAAATTAAACTCATTGTCATGTTCATTTAAGAGAACTTTTGCTTTGTGACATGGTTAAATGCCGGCATTAAAAGAGCCAAACCACATGTGCACAGAATGCACAGAACAATTAAAATGAGGTAACAACAAATTCAGGACTAGTGCAAAGATGATAACTTGGTCTTAAATGTCAGTAAAACAAAGAAGATGGTGGTGGACTTTAGGAGAACACCATCATCACCAACAGGTGATGCATCACCAAGGTTGCAACAGGTTGCAACAGGTTGCATCACCAACAACAAGAGAATTATCATAGAAATTATCTGTGAAAAATTGCATATACTAGTATCTAATATAAGCATTGTATTTTTCTCAGGAGGACAGCAAACAATTGGTCAGCTGTAGCTCTTCTCCATTGCTGTTTCTCTGTGCTGCCAGTGTTCTGAAGATTTGTGCTACCTTGACAAAACTACTAATGCAGAAACAACTCCGGATTACTCTCTGCTAGCTCTCATATGGTGACAGGCTTAAAACTGTCACAGCCACCCTCAAAATGTCAAAATGACTGTTCTTTCTGTAGTACCGTTCTCAAAGGAAGGATGTTTTGGTCTCGCAGCTATACCATGCCTGGGGTTGGTGATGTGAACTTTAGCTAATATAATAGAGCACAAGCAGATTGGCCTGGTCAGTATGCCTGGACCATGTGGTTGTGGTCTCACTAAGTGAAGCAATAGTAAGATTAATATAATGCTGCCTCACACATAGCATGTACGAGCAATACGTTAATACATTTACTGCTTTTATAGGAGCAGTTCAGTATGCAAATGTGTTTCCTCACATTGGGTCAGCTGGTTGAGGCCTCATTCTTAGCAGTGGAAACCTGGGTCAGCATATGGGGTAACTTTCAGTCAATTTGGATCATACATATTGCCAGATGTGGCTGACACAGTCCATACTACTGGATGCATGCAAATCAACACTGCAAACTATGCCCTGTGTCCCAGGCTAAATCATGCAGTCAAAGAAGCCTGGTATCAAAGGTTGCATTTCATCGCAACGCTTTTGGCCACACATATGCTGAGCTCATTGCTTAGAAAGAGAGATTGTATAATTACATGTTGGACAGCAAGGCTCAGGTATGCCACGCTAATCATTCCCCCTCTAGCTAAATAGCAGTACCCATACTATAAACCATTTAGAATTCAACCTCTTGTATGTATGGCTTCAGATTGGTCCTGTAAACATTTGCTTAACCCTTCCAATCAGCAAAATACATTCCAATCACTATTTGTGCTATCGTAGGGAACATGCATGTAATAGGACTGTGACTACATGTTTTGTTTACTTTGTACACACTGGATTTCTTAATGAGGGGGAAATGCTGGGTGTTTCTGTGCCTTTTTTTGGTGTTTTTGTCTTGTGAAGCAATTCATTATTCAATACAGGAAAAACACAAGTTATTCAGCTCAGGGCAAACACAGTGTTAACATGTGTGCGAGTGTGTGTGAGTAAGTATATTGTTCATTTATGGAAGCATGTCACTACTGGTCCACACCTGTGCTAAAGATATGTTGAAATTTTTCTTTTTTTATCGTTTGCTTGCAGTAATACATAATACACTGGTTGTGGTTCCCGAAGTCCCAGTGCCTTCAGTCCATGAGGGCAGATTAATCAATCTTCGCTGCAACATCACTCAAGACTTCATTGAAGGATTTTACTTATCAGTTACATGGTCTGTTAAAAAGGATCAGTCACTAGAGCAGGATCTCCTTACCTTTGGACCTGATTCAAGTGTTACTGTTGGAAAGAATTTTATCCAACGCTACACAGATGGGGAAATGCGTCTGCACCTGGACAATACCGGCTCCTACAGTCTGGTGCTCTCTAGAGCAGTGCCTGCAGATCAGGGGATGTATGTGTGTACTGCCAGACAGTGGACCAGAGAGCAGGGCACCTGGAACAGGATACAGGAAAAGTCAGAGGCCATTGGTGAAGTGGCTGTTATCCCAACAGGTGAGGTCTGATTAAAGAAATTTCTTTAGGATGGTATTTGAATCTGTGTAAGTAGGTGTCACTTGCTGCATGCTGTGCATTGGGCAGCATATCTCTGCAGGGCTTTCCAAAAGCTATTTAATTAATTTTCAAAATTGTGTGAAACGTGTACTTTCATTGGATGCACCTTAGTGAATAATTGAATCAGAGTTAAATGAGAGTTCTCTGTTGCTCTCTATAGTAAAATTGTATGATCCTTATAATGAAATTCTGCTTAAAGAAATACATTTTGACTTAAAAAACATTGTAAGTGCATCCTAGAATTTTTCCCAAATCAAGAAACTACTTTGCTGAACACAGAATAATATATTCTGTGTTCAGCAAAGCAGTTTCTTGATTTGTCAATGGTTTGAAACATAGCTTGATCACTTTCTGGTATGGGCTATGCCTACATCTAGTTTAAAAGTATTTTGGAATTGAATTTAAATAATGAATGTGAAGGTGCAGACTTACAGATTTGATGACATTTTCATCCCCATTTACTAAAAACATTGGGACGCTGTGTAAAATGTTATTAAAACAGAATGTAATGATTTGCAAATCATGCAAACCTATATTTAAAAAAAAAAGAAAATGTTAGAGCTTCAATTCAGGTTCAATCTCTTTCAGACTCTGCAACCGTCTCTCTCTCTCTTTCTGCCGTGTATCGAGCTCGGAGATTGAGTCAACAATAGACACAAGGTCATGTTAAACTCAGTCTGATTTTACTGCGTAAAGTCTAGATGTATTTATACATAGAAATACAGATGTCATAGTACATTCCCAAGGGAACAGTTAAGCAGAAAAACACCTTGTTTGGACAAAAGGAGACTACTGGTCTCCATATATGACACAATAGTAGTCTCCTGCATAAGGAGTACGACATAAGATACATCAGGAACAGTATATAATGTTCTTTACAATAGCTTAACCTTAACTATCTTCAGTCATGTCACAAGGACCTAAATTATCTATGGAACACAGGAAAGGAGAAGAAGCAAAAGCACCTTTAAATTTGAACAGACCATGACAGCAGGGTTAAAAAGGTCGTATGACAGAAAAAAATTTTCAATTTCACAATGGCCCCTTTTGTTCTAAAAGAACAAATACTAAAACATAATATCTTGTTCCTTTGACATTGGTACAACAGGAAAACAAGGATTCATTATAGATTTCATCCTTTCCGCAATGAAGGACAGCAAACAAGGAATAAGGATTGGGACACAACAAATAATCAAGAGGAAAATCACAAGGATGGCAGCAATCATAGACAATAAAAGGCAAGGAAGATGGAGTATTAAATCACAAAACTAGTTGTTAAAACACTAGTCAGTTAAAACAAATTAATCGACAATAATAAGATGATTCATAAATGTGTGTGTGTGCAATGAAGAGCGTTCTCCAGCGTTGGGCTCCCTAAAGAGCTGGCTTAATAGCAGTCGATACCCCTTTCTCTTGCGTTGTAGCCCCTTGGGCCTGCTTGATGGCAGTTATCTCTGCAGTTGTTATTGGAGCTCTCTTAAGTAAACTTACGTAAATCCACTGTGGCTGATGGTTAGTGAGCACTGCCATCCGAGTCACAGCGATGACTTCTGTCGGTACGCTGTAAGCAGCCTCGCCCACCTTCCGCGGATTCAGAGATTTCAGTAGCACCTGGTCACCTGGAACATAAGGATGACTAGGCTTAAGGTATTTTTTTCCCCATTTAGAAAACCTGTCCACTGTAACCAAAATGTATTTCAGTGGACCCTTTGCAGGCATGTGAGTGAAGTAGATTTGTACATACTGAAAGGGAAACTGTGGAGGAACCAATGCATCATGTTTAGCCGTTTTTGTGTTGTGGAATTAGACCTAGCAGAGATAAGACATGAGTCCAGCAAGAGTCTTACTGTCTTGCACACATTAGATGTACAAAAATTCTTGTCAATATTTCGCCTTACCCCTGTTTGTGAGCCATGTGAAATACCATGAAAGTGTCTCACAAGGAAAGGTAAAACTGATTTAGGTAGAGCTAAAAGGCCTTGTGAAATCTCAAATGAGGTAGTCTGAACCTGGAGAACAGTTCTGCGTCACCCAGAGTGAAAGATCAGCATCTGTTGCCTGAGACTGTAAAAAGTTCTATCTATATCACCAGGGACAGAGACATGAGAGAACAATGAGAAACACTATGAACTTTTGGCAAAAGAACAAGGTGAACCAGTACTTGCTTCACATTTTAGCAACTTCATCAGCCAATGTGTTACCCTTCACCTGGTTAGAATGTCCTGTATCATGACCTTTAACCTTCACTATAGCCAAGTGTTTAGGAAGAGTACAAACTTGCAATAAATCGGAAACAAAAGTAGAGTTAGAAATTGGCTTACCATCAGCAGAGCGGAAGCCCTGGGATGCCAAATTGTCCCAAAATCATGTGCTACCCCAAAAGTATATCTGGAATTAGTGGACACAGTTATAACTTGATCAGTGAAAAGAGTACATGCACATATGAGAGCAACTAACTCTGCTGCCTGTGCTTATATGGTAATGAATATGATTCCCAGATATTATCAGGGAGAGAACACACTGAACAGACCCAGTGAAAAGTGTTATCGTCTGACTTTGAGCAAGAACCATCAACATACACATGTACACCATTATCAAATGTAACAGGAGAGGTCAGGGCATATACTTGAGGTTTCATGAATCAGAGTCAAACAATCATGTTCAGCTGAAACTAAATCAGTGTTGTGAGATAAGAGACACTGTAACAAGACTGCAGGTGAATTGGGTGTCGACGCAGTTTTAATAGTGAGATTTTGTGTTGCACATAGAACAGCTTCATAACCAGCACACCTCTCTGCTGTCATGTGTTGTGTTTGAATGTTATTCAAAATAGTAGTGACCTGATGTGATGTGGGCAAAATGAGAGGATGTGAAAGAACTATCTTTTCAGCATCCATTACCATGAGTGCTGCTGCAGCAACTGCCCTAAGGCAGGTCGGCATGCCTTGAACGACCAAATCAAAAGGTTTAGACAGGTAGGCCACAGCATGACAATTACCACCAAGACTTATCATGATAGGAACAATAAGGTATCCACTGTCTGCAGTAGATAACAAGTCCCAGAAAGCAGAGCATGCCTTTCTGTATGCTAGGCGGAGGAATGTCATGAATAACTGCACAACGATCCTCGGAGAGCTGTCTCTCACCAGCAGACAGGATACAACCTAGATATTTGACTGAGGGTTGACACCACTGAAGTTTAGAGAGCAAGACCTTGAAGCCACACGGTGCTAGGTGTTTCAGGAGGAGTAGTGAGCCTTTTCTGCAGGTCTCCTCACTGTTATCCATAAGCAATAAGTCGTCCGTGTATTGGAGAAGAACTGTATCAGCAGGCGGCATGAATTCAGCCAATGAGGCCTCGCCCTCAGTGCCTAAACCTGTATGTTCTGTCATTAAAGCATTGCACAAAAACAGAGCAATATTCATCCCTGTTCGGTCCCTGTTTACAGTTAGTAGCATGCGGTAAGTCGCTCTGACTTGCATAATACTTTAACAAGAACGCATACAGCTGTTTATAAAACCCCTCAAGATTATCTGGCTGAGCCCAAAAATAGTGACCCTGTGTAGCCGCATTACTGGAAGGCAACTTGTCATTTTTTGTGTCTAAACAATCCACACCAGCAATGAGTTCAGCTTCCGAGAACCTGTTTTTAAGACGCCTCATAAGAATCATCCTAAAGTCAGGATCAGTTAGTTGTGCATAGTGAGTAACTTGTCTTAAAACATCCACAAACTCATGGACATTTCTAGGATCAGGCAAACTTTTAAAGATCTGCCCTATATCAGAAAGATTAGGTGGGTGAAATTGAACCAACTTTTGTCACATTGCTACAAACGGTAAAGCAGTATTTACCTCCTTCTCTGCTGATTTATAAATTCTCAGGAAAGGGATCACAACTGACACCATAGCCACAGCGATATAACCAATTTTTTTATTTTTTACCCAATTTGGCTTAGGTAAGGAAGATCCTGCCCCACCCATGGCTGGACATACAAGTTACAATTTCACACTTCAGAAGGAGAGAGAGAGATCTGGTTACTTCAAACACGCAATCAGGAGTTTACTATTATAAACATTCATAAGCACTTCAGAGTGCTAGAACAAGTGCTTACTATTAAGTGTGCAGGAAAAAATGCTGCAAATTCGCATCTAGGGTGCACTTAAATACACAATAAACAGAGATACAGCCCATGAGTGAGAGACCTTAAAGAAAGAACATGGAAAATTCCCGTCACTCACCCAATGGTCAGTATCCCGGGACGAGCCCCCAAACTGTTAGAGTTTCGGTACAGGTTCAATCCCTATCAGACTCTGCAACCCTCTCTCTCTCTCTTTCCTCCGTCTGTCGAGCGCGGAGATCGAGTCAACAATAGACACAAGGTCGTGTTAAACTCAGTCTTATTTTACTTCAGAAAGTCTAGAAGTATTTATGCATAGAAACACAGATGACATAGTACATTCCCAAGGGAACAGTGGCCCAACAGATCTACCCCACCCATGTATTTATTATAGTCCTTGATGGGATCAGGAACAGGAATGTTTTTATAATGCCATTGGCCAGCCTCCTTCACTTTCCTGCATGTAGTGTCTCCACTGTATGCTTTGTGGAAACTGCTGCACATGGTCACCCTCTTGGTGTCCTTCCACTTGACGAAGAGTAGGTTGTCCTTCCGCAGCCACCTCATGTCTCCTCTTTCAGTCTTCTTCGGTAAATCATTCCATGTTGTTTTTGGAAAGCCAATGCGTGAGTATCGGGTGGTTGCACAAGCTAGTTGTGTTATTGGTGGCAAGTGTTTGAAAAAGTTCTGGGCTTGAGTAAAAGTTGTCAAAGATACAGATGGTAACCTTGTCCCAGCAGAGCAAAGTTCAGTAGATCCATAACAGATGTGAAACTGAGGTCCTCCCCCTGGAAACTGTTGGCAGTTTTTCCTTGATAAACACAGAAGTTCCACGTGTATCCAGTCTGGGAGTCAGCCAAGACAAACAGTTTGTATCCAAGCTTAGTTTTCCAAAAGTTTTCCAAAATTTTCTTTCATAAATTGTTTGAATCCATTTCTGGCCTTGCTTGCTACCATCCTCTCATCGATAGTTATTTCTCTGCCTGGCTGGGAAAGAGAGTTACAAGAGCCTATTGTACTGTGGTGTTTTTTCTTCATCGTCTTTGACATCACTCAGATGAAGGGACCAAAAAATGGCCTCAAATCTGTCCCTGGTCATGCTGCTCCTTGGAAATTGTAGGGTCACTCTGTTCTCCACATGTCTGCTCTTGTACGTACATGGATGATCCCAGAAAAGATTATTATGACCAAAATATGTAAAATTTCTCAACTGTTAGGCGAGACCACTTGAATTTCATCCCTGATGCTTTTCTTCTTTCCGCATTGGCATTGGTGTTCTTAATGGTTGTGTGTATCATGCTGGAGCTGAAGAAAAGCTTGAACAAACTAAGTGGTGACCATGTTACACTTGGTGGCCTTGGTGGTTCCACATCCAGCTCTACTGGATTACGCCACCTCTCATGCTCATCACCACCATCATGTTCAGAGGTAGCTCACTTTGGCTGCTTACTGGCAGGCCCATGTCTTCTCTGCTGACTCTTTGAATGTGTTGACAGCCCTGTAGTGGGGGAGGGGGACCATGAACTAGAGGATGATCTCTGTGTTGGTCTAGAGGCAGAAGTAGAAGAACATGATCGTGTCTTCCATGCAGGTGGTACATACTCCTCATCTCCTCCTTCATTTTCCTCACTTGACAGAGTGAATGAAGTCTCGGCTGGAGATGTGGATGGCTGAGTGATTGCAGTGGTGTGGGACTGGGTGACTGCAGTGCTGCAGGTGTCAGACAGACCTGGTATCTCATCTCCGTTGTCATGTTCTTGGTATGAAAATGGAGGCAATGAGAATTATTCCAGTCAATCACTTAGAAAATCTGTTCAATTCATAATAACATGTAATATATAAAATATCAGATTTGGTTGAAAGAATGCTGACAAAATAAAAGTTAAACAGAAAAAAACTCAAACATCACATGTGCGCTACCATGCTTGTCCCATTACATCAGGACATGTGGTTGTTGTGAGAAAATTGGAGCCATCATTGTGGCTTTACCTTATCCATTGACCATGACCATTATCTATGATGTTATCAGTGAAACTAAAACACATGCACTGTAAAGTGGTTCAAAATGCAAAAGCAGCACAACAACTTACTCATAAACTGGATCGATGTTTTTCACGCAGTTAGTTACAGCACCAGTACCGGGTCCGTGTGGGTCAAAGTGTTCAGATGGATTGAGTCGAAGTGGAAAACTGTCCTGTGGTCTGACGAGTCAAAATTTTAAATTCTTTTTGGAAATCATGGATTCTGTATCCTCCAGGCTAAAGAGGAGAGGGACCATCTGGCTTATTTTCATGGAACAGTTCAAAAACCAGCATCCATGATGGTATGGGGGTGCATTACAGTAGTTGTACCTAGCCTACACTTTGCTGATGGGATTATTTTTGTTTTTTCAGCCAAATTGATGGCTTGATTCAATGGCAGTGACAGGTCTTTGGACTTTATATTGAGAATTAACAGCAACAAATCTCAAATGCAAATATCACACTTGAAATCAACTATAGACATATTATGCACTTACTTGTAAATAAAATAATGTAGGAATAATGCACACCTGGTCATCGAACATTGTGATACATTCACCCTTGCCTTGTGGAGGTTGTTGTTGTCACTGACTGTTCTTTTTTTCACAGCTCACAGTTTCTGTCATCAACATTTGTTTTCCTTGGCTGACCAGTTTGATGTCTGGTTGTTGGTAAACCAATGGTTTCTTTCTTATTTAGGACATACCAAATGGTAATATTGGCAATACCCAATGCTTGTGCAATGTTTCTGATGGATTTTCCCTTTTTCTGGGTTTCGCACAGACCATCACACTGTTGCCAAAAAGTTGGAAGCACAGAATTGTCTAGAATGTTAGAATGTCATTGTCTGTTGTAGCATTAAGATTTCCCTTCACTTGAATTATGGAGCCTAGCCCAAACTTGTTCCAGCATGACACAGCCCTGGGTACAAAGTGAGGTCCATAAAGACATGGAATGTCATGTTTGGAATGGAAGAACTACGTGGCCCTGCACAGCGCCCTGACTGAACATGATTGGGATAAATTAGAACGCCAGCTACGTGCCACGCTTCATTGCCCGACATCAGTGCCTGACCTCACTAATGCTTTTGTGGCTGAATGGGCAAATGCCCACAGCCATGTTCCAAAATCTAGTTGAAAGCCTCCCCAGAAATGTGGAGAGTATTATAGGGGACCTAATCTGGAATGGAATGTTTACCGAGTAAATATGGCTGTGATGGTCAGGTGTCCACATACTTTTGGAGATATAGTGTGTATATATTGTATACAAGCTCATTTTGTATGTAGCCATCTGCCAGCTGAAATTACAATCCTATTCACCTAAAATTTTGACATGGACCCATGAATAACTGGCATAGTTGTGTTTATTTTTGGTTTTCCATGTTGGTGTAAAATGAACATTAAAGTACACAAACACCTTGCTATGCAGCTAAAGTCATGACATTTTGGTAGATTATAATTTTTAATGAACTGTACAGTATATTGAAAGTGTGGTTTTAAGATTTCAATGGAATTCTTGGGCATTTTACAGTTCACTTGTGAACCGTAGTGAATGTGGACTCAAAAATAGGTTGTAACACTACAAAAGCTGGAAAAGTTCAAGTGTGAATATTTATGCAAGGTTCTGTACTCAAACAAACAGTATCATGAAGACCAAGGAGTTATTAAAACCAGAGCAGGACAGACTCCACAGCTAATCATCAGCTCAGATGGAGAAGCTACTCACAGAATGACCATTGCCTGGACATGCCACACAGCTGGGATGGAAGAGTGGAAAGAATACAAAAAAAAGCCATGGGAGATAACCCAAAAGACATTTTTTTGTAAGCCTGTGGATTGCCTTTACACAAAACACTACATTTGTTGGACACCCAATACTTCATCACCCTGAGAACATCTTTTCCACAGTGAAGCATGTTGGATGTATCATCTTGTGTGGATGCTTATAATCAGAAGTAACTCGAAAACTGGTCAGGGCTGAGGGCAAGATTGATCCTAGAAGAAAACTTGAAAAAGCATGGAGACTGGTGGTCCTTCCAAAAGGACAGTGATCCTAAACATAGTGCCGTAGCTACACTGGAGTGATTAAAAATCAAGAATCTGAATGTGCTTAAATGGCCCAGTTAAAGTCCAGACCGTAAGACTGTGGCAAGACTTAAAAATTTCTGTTCACCAATGGGTCTCCATCCTGAAGATCACAATCCAATTGTACAGTTGAGTCATATCCCAGAAGATTTACAGCTGTAATTGCAGTAAACGGTGGTTCTGTGAAGTATTAACCCAGGAGGTGAATAGTTATCCATCCAACATATCTCTGCTTGATTTTTAAATTAACCTTTTCACCTCAATAAAATTATTTTGTACCAGATGTTACCATTTGTTTTACACAATATGTATAAGAATCCCAATTAATTCAATTCCAGGTTGCAATACTGCACAATGTGAAGACATTTATATAAATAAGATTTGTGTTTCTTTTCCTTTTACACTTTTTACAGAATTAAGTGTCTGTGACTTTTCTCATAAACCAAACTGTTTAACTTTCGTTACCAGGGATACTCTTCATGTGTTGCTATGTAGGCTTACCACACAGAATTTAATTACAACTAGGCACGTACTGCAGACAGAGTGCACAGCTGTAAATGACCACCAATAGAACCTAGAGTAAAGCACTATAATGAGATTGTACTCAATACTTGATATCAGCAGTATTACTAGACATTTGGAGAAGTATTTTAACATTTTAATTTAATTATTTATGAAATAGTAAAGAATGCAGTTAAATGATGGGGAAAAAAGACTACAACAAGCTCTAACCCGCAGTGGGGAAGATAAATAAAAACTGAAAAGTATAAAAAATTTGCAGACCTTTAGTTGGTCAGCAGTATTTTCTGATCTCATGCCTGAGCATTCACAACAGTGTTCTGTGTAATGAATTTGGGATATATTTGTTACATACTGTAACTTACAAATAAATAACGAGTTTCACGAAAATAAAACACAATGCACAAATAAACTGTACCCGATTCTCAAATATAAAATAAGACAAACAAATAAATGAGTACTAAAATTAAATTCATAATTTTTTTTACAATTCCAAAATAACCAAATTCAAGTATTTGGTTCATAAATATTTTTGAAATGCACAGCCTCACTTGCCTTGTTATTTATTTGTAGAATCAGCTGCATTTGTTTGCAGATTGCTCCATGTATGTTTGCGAATCACGTGGCATTTGTGGAATTGCTGGCACTTATTCATGGATTTCTGAAACATTTCTCACATTGACACTGACAATTCAGTCAAAAATTAGGTGCATTTTTTTTCCAGTGGGCCTGCTCTAACCAGTCAGATAGAGAGACAAATTTTCATTTATGCTCAATTTACTCAAACTAATCACAGCAAATATACGTGATCATTTCCAAATCCACATTGATCCTAACCACAATTAAGTGCATGATGAACATTAATGAATGAATGAATGAATAAATAAAAAAATTAATAAAATTTCTTATTTAAATTGTTACTTAAACTTAAAATGTTAAATTCTCTCTATACTCTCATTACTCCCTCTAGCTAAAGGAGAAAAACTATATAATACTTTAAGAATTCCTGAGCATCGGCACATTAGTGAAAAGTTGTCTCGCTGTCTGATTTGCTATTCAGACCCAGTGAAAAAACACATATTGGTGGATTGAACTACAATGGGTCTGTATAAGAAATGTTTCAGAAATCCACAAAGAAATGCAGGCTATCCTGTTGAATGAGAATGAAGTTGGGTATTTCAAAGATATTTCTGAATTAAATGCTCATTTGTGAATTACAAAAATATTTAATTCACACATTTCATTTTATTTAATTGTGGATATTATTTTAGATTTATGAATTACTTGCAATTTATTTGTAGATTTTGTTTTATTTTTGGTTATTTGCTTGTAAGTTATGCAACAAATATTCCCCATAAATGAATGCTCAAATTAGACTGTGTGTATTGACTACTTCTAATTTGTCATAAAAGCTTAGGCAAATAACTGATGTTTTTAAGGTTGCATAAGTGATAGCATAATGCTGCAAAATTATATGAGCGCAGCAAAATTGTGTAATTATTGTGAATGGATTTTATTCTTTTTTTTTGTCACACAATAATTACTGTAATATTAACACAGTTCCTTATTTATTATTTGATTACAGCTGAATCCCTCACTGTGCAGGTCCTGGATAGTACGATCCTTAACACAGGAGACAATCTGAATCTCACTTGCGTGGTTTCTGCAGATGACCTTACTACATTAGATTTTGAGGTGACATGGCTGCTAAATGACACACAGATTCTTACCCACCTTAGTCGAGATGGAGTGCTGGCAAAAACTTCAGATATATTTAACATTAACCAAGTTGGAGAGGGTGATTTCAGACTGGAGATCCACAGCGTTGAGCTATCTGATAAGGGACTTTACTCATGCAGGGTGAGGGCATGGATACAACAGAGCTGGGGAAAATGGTATCAGGCTGCAGAGCTGACATCAACCCCTGTACAAGTGGTGATCATCCCAAAAGGTGAGTTAACACAATATTTTAGAAAAATATGCCATATACAGTCAGAAGGCTCTATTTTAGTATCATTTAGATAATTCCTTCCATTTTTTCCTATTTGAATGTAATAGATTTATGCTGTGCCATCACAAACTCAGAGTTTGTGAAAATGTGAGAAAAATTTTGAGCTTTCCATAATTGGAATAAGGCTTCCAAGAAGGGTTAGCCATGTAAAATCGTGTTTTTGAGTTCAGGGTTACTTGTTGCAATAGTTAAATTTCTATTCCAGTACTTGGTTACACCTCCACTTTCCTTAAAAACAGCACCAGACTTGTCAAATAAAGATGTTGCCAATGTCTTTAGAGCCTGCCTACTTTTCCAAAGACTGGGCGAGCTGCCTGAAGCTTTTTGCATTGATTTGAAAAACTGTATCCATAACAAAACTGTTATTACAGACTAGTAGTTTGTAACAGCTAACTATTTTTTTTAATCTAGATTAGATTTGTTTGTGCATTAAAAAAATATATAACTTTTTTTTTTAAGGTAATAAAAAGTTTTAAAAAGTAGCTTTCGGTTCACAGGTCCCCAAAAATAATCAATTCACTAATCTTGGGCATTGAAAACTAAGAGGAAAATGCATATCTTTGGAATCGATTCCACACACTGAAAATGATTCACCTTTCGTGCACGCACACAGCAATCTGGTTGACACGAGCACTTGATAATATTCTCATGCTGTGACAGATTATCTGATAAATAACTCTAATGTAGTAATTAGTGAAATGCTATTTAGTTAAGCCTAGTTAAGAAAAAGTTCCGGAGTAGTGATTATTAAAATTATAATAAAAAAACTGGTCTCTGGACCACACTGGAAAAAAAAAAACTGGACCACACTGATCACAAGTGAAATCATAGTTAATCTTACAGTCACCAATTCATTATCAGGGCCTCTGGTGAAAAACAATGTGTTCACTGGGTGGAAATGTCACTATTATTTTGTCTTTAAAGCAGAAAACGGGAACAGCATCACAGTACAGTGCAAGTTCTTCCTTCCAGCTGAGAAAATGCTGTCATCATCAACATGTTTAGTATTGAGGTAATCCAAAAGTAACGGAAAGTAATCAGTTACATTACTTTAATTTTGCGGTAATTAGATTAAGTTACTGACTAAATTGTTTTTAGCATGTAATTAGAAATTGTATCGGAATACATTTTTAAAGTAACCCTCCCAACCCTGCACATGAGCCCTGCTATCATGAATGCTCCCTTGCTCTGAGAGCTACACTGCATGCCTCATACACTTGGGGCAACTGAACAGCTACTTTTGGGTTCTCTGTGCTGGACTGCACATCTCCACTACAGTTCCTAGGCTGCACTGGGGGCCCAAGCATGCACCTGTTAATTTCACACAGCTACATCACATTTGGTGAAATCATGGAGGACTTTAAAACAGACTGCTCAGTCACAAAATCTTAGTGGGGTGTTGATTATGTGCACACATGCCTAACATTGCCAAGCCTGGACAGTTGTACTCATTATTCTGATTTTTGAATTGATTCTTGTTTCTGGTTTTTGTGATTTTGGATTTGGCTCATGGTATTTTTGTTTGCTCCTTGATGACATTTTTGATTCATTTTGACTCTAATTATGACTCTGAATTGTGTTTTGGATTTGCTGACCTGATTTGCATGTATAAATAGTGCACATAAACTTTCACCTGTATATTCGTTCGGCATACCTCTCCTGTATGTACCACCTGGTTTTACAAGATTTACCATAAACAACAAATTGCCTAACCAACCCCTGTTTTTTTACTTTGATTCTGGCTAATGTTTTGCATTTGTTTACCTATTATAATAAACTCAGCTTGCATTTGCAACCATCTCTGCTACCTGACAATGACATGAGGAGGATTGAGGTGTTTCTGTAAGTCATTTCATAATGATGGAAAGCATTTTTTATATTTAATATTATTATTTTAATATGATTATTAATATTAGGGGTCCAAGCAACGAAGCTGCTAGAACCCTATTTGTTTTGTTCTGATTTGTATGATTAGGTGTCAGAACAAGTTTTTGGGCTGTAACACTTTTACCCCAATTGTCCTAGAGTCAAATTTCTTTTTTTTTTAGCAGATTCATTAACTCCAGATGAACAAAATTCTAATAAATTGGGCAAAATTTGAATTTACAAAAGTCTGATAACTTGTGCGGAGACACTGTTACACTGTCTGGCTGCTTTGGAACCTTTTGGCAGATGGCAGGAGGGTGAAAAGTTTGTGTAAGGTGTGCATGGGGTCATCCACACTGTTGGTGGATTTGCAGATGCAGCATGTGTTTTAAATGTTTGATAAGATTGCTCTGTGCTCTCCTGAAGTCAACAACCATCTCTTTTGTTTTGTTCAGATTCAGAAACAGGCTGTTGACTCTCTACCAGTCCGTTAGCCATTGCACCTCCTCTCTGTATGCTAACGCATCATTCTTGTTGATGAAACCCAGCATGGTCGTGTCATTGGAGAACTTAATTATGTGATTTGTAGCTGTGCTTTGCTGCACAGTCGTGAGTCAACAGCGTGAACAGCAGTGGATTGAGCACACAGCCCTGGGGGGGACCCAGTGCTCAGTGTGGTGGTGCTGGAGATGGTGCTCCCAATTTGTACTGACTGCAGTCTCTCAGTCAGAAAGTCCAGGATCCAGTTGCAGAAGGAGGTGTTCAGGGTCAGCAGGCTAAGCTTTCCAGTCAGTTCTGAGGGTTGATTGTGTTGAATGTTGAACTGAAGACTATGAACAGCATAGGTACAACAGTGTTCATTGTGTCCATGTGGGTAAGGCCCAGATGTAGGGTGGTGGTGATGGTGGTGTCTGTTGCGTGGTTGAGACGATACACGAACTGAATCCAGTGTCCAGTGAGGGGGCAGCAGGGTCTTGATGTGGCTCATGACCAGCCTCATCACATCATGCACATGATGTTGTACATCAAAGCACATCATGATGATGGGTGTGAGTGCAATGGGAGTGCAGTCGAATTTTGCTGCCAATATCTTGTGATGTAATAGTCAACTTAATGAAATTTGATATGCACTATTATTACAAAATATTACTACATATTCTTTTAACAGACACCAAATTTTATAAAATATCATCCATAGAGGGCACTACATCTGACATGTCCATATCTCAAGAACCACTTAAGCTAAGTCTTAAATTTGGTATACTTAAGCTTGACCCCATTTTCCTACATTTCCTGAAGTGTCAATTAGCTGGCTCACCAAAATGGCCACCATTCAGATTTCAGTAACCAGTATTTGCCAAACTGTATGTTAGGGTTGAGCACCAGTACTGAGGTTAAAAAAATTACCCCCAAATTACCCATGCTGGTGCTATAGCAAGCCAAAACATGGTTTGGGCTGTAATTCTCGAAACATTTGACCTAGAGCCAGAATATCTTTTTTAAGAGATTCCTTGGCTCCAGATGAACAAAATGACAATGGAACCAAGATGATCCAAGATTTAGTTTACATGATGTCAAGATGTTGCTGATGTTAAATTTTAGGGATATAAATAAAGGGATTTTTGATATCTTGCAAGGTGCCAAAATGGTGGCATCATGAATTTACTTGTCTCACCATTCAGAAAGAATGAGTCATAACATCTCCATGGATTGCTTGATACAGCTCAAACTTCACAGTTTATTGGCTATGATGGTTATGATGATATCCTTATGCCCAGAGTGACTCTCTGCTATAGTTCCACCATCTAGCAACAGAAAGAGTGGCTTTTTCACCTATCTTAACTACATTGCTCATTGACGGTTTATTGGATTCATGTCAGATTTGTTAAAGCTGTTGGTTATGGTGGTTATGAGGATCCACATGCCCACAGTAACAGTCTGGTATAGTGCCACCATCTGGCAACAAAAAGAATGGCTTTTTCACCCATCTTAGCTAGACTCCTCCTAGATGGTTTATTGGATTCATGTCAGATTCGCGATAGTTCTCTTGTATAACACCACCATCTGGCAACAGAAAGAGTGTTTTGTTTTCACCCATCTCTGCTATATTGCTCCTAGAAAGTATGGGTAGTGATAGTTCACTACCATGCCCAGACATGCCCAGAGTGACTCTCTGCCATAGCACCACCATCTGGCCACCATCTGAAAGAGTGCCTTTTTTTCCACCCATCTCAGCTTAGTAAAAAAAAATGAACTCTTTTAATTGGTGTGTTGTCTTAATCTGGTGATAGGCCTTGTCACTTCTGGTAACGTCATCGCCACTTGCGGATATTGTTTTTGCAACCCCGTTTCCAAAAAGGTGGGATGCTGTGCAAAATGTAAATAAAAACAGAATGTGATGGTTTGCAAGTCATGTAAGCACATATTTAATTGAACCTAGAACAAAGATAACATAAAATATTGAAACTGAGAAATTTTATTGTTTTATGTAACATATATGTTCATTTTGAATGTGATGCCAGAAACGTTTCAAAAAAGTTGGGATGGGGCAAAAATAGACTGGAAAGGTTGTGTAATGCTAAAAAAAACAACTGGTAGAACATCTCACAAATAGTGTTGTGAACCGAAAGTAGGTTCAAAATTAGAATCTATCAGAAAATACCTGTTACCGGGTACCCAATTTTTTATCGAATTTGGGTTCTGCTTATCGGTTCTAAAACACTACATATCTGCAAGGACGCATGGGGCAGGACCAGTTTTAGGTGAATGTCCTGCAACAACACGCAACAGCCATTTGCTTAGACACAAGCTAGCATGCGTGACAACAGTATGAAAGATAGACGGTGAATGGTCAAAAGTGTAGTTTCACTTTAATAAAGAAAATGACAACAATTGACACACATCTAATCTATTGTTAACCCTCTATACCCCATAGTGGCTGCTGATGGCCTGCTTGTATTTCACTGTAATGGTCTCAGCTGGCTCGATTTTTAAGAAAGATCTGCTATAGTAAAAAACTCGTACATGAAACAGTACCACATTTGTGGATATTTAAAAAAATAAAACATAAAACAGGGTGTGTTGCCATTCACATTTTTCTTAGTATTTTTTAGTTTTAAGTCCCATCTAACTGACTTACTGAGGACAGTGTCTCTGGGATTTCTGGATAAATTTATGCAAGAGTTCAAGTCTGTTTTCACTGGATGAGAGAGTAATTATTTGCACCACTATGATAGTCCACGATGCTTGGATTTCAGTGACAATAGTGTTGATGAAAGAAATGTCAAATTAAAAATAAGAAACATAATAGTAATATTAGCATCTTCCTGTTTATTGCTAACTAGCTAAGTCTGTAGTGGTTCCTAGCTAGCTAGCATCGGCATAAACACTCACTAAACTGATCAGATTGAGATAAATAATATGACGTACATCAAATTCTTTAAATTTATCTTGTTGGTTAGACCACAAGCTTGTCAGGCGATTTCTTATTATATATGTGGTTTAGAAGAATTTGATAATTAATTCAGTAATTATTTATACAAATGTATAATAAATACTACTTAGTCTCATAAAGAAGATATAAAATATAAATAAAGCTGCAATATTGTTCAAAACTGAAGTCCAAACTGGGCCTGGCTATGGAAATGAGTTGTAGGGTGTATGGGTAGTTATGGATTTTAATATTTATAGATGTTAACACACATTTCATATCATATTAAAATGCATGCCCTTTCAAACAAAATAAATTTGTAATTGTCATTTTTTTCCCGTTTTTAACTATAACCATTTGTTTACAGGATGACTAACTAGAAGGAATGCTTTTGTTCATTTTAGTGAAAGGTGGTTTTAGTGAAAATGTTCCAGATTCTCCTGGGGTATGGAGGGTAAAATTACAGGACTGCTGCAGAATATAGATATTTTTGTTATCTAAACAAGTCCTTAAAGTCCTAAAAAGGTTAAAGTTAAAGTCCTCTTTAACCTTTACAGAACCAAAATGGGGAACTGCTAAGAACCGGAACAGAAACCAGAATCGATAAAATTCAAATGATACCTGTCCCTGCCACAAAATCAACATTTGGGGATTTCATCATCTATAGTACATAATACTGTATCTTTAAAAGGTTCAGAGAATCCAGAGAAATCTCTGCATGCAAGGAAGAAACTATATAGGAACATGATACAGAAACACCATTGCCTTCTCTGGGCCCGAGCTCATATAAGACTGTCCTGTGGTCTGATGAATCAAAATTTGAAATTCTTTTTGGAGATCATGAATGCCACATCCTCCAGGCTAAAGAGGAATATTGATTACATTAGCAGTATTGGTTATTTAACATTTTAAAGCAAAATGATCGTGATTGTTTTGTTATTTTGATTTTTATCAAGTGTGCAACCTGTGTTGTGGAATTCGACATACCCTTCTGGTTAAAGACTTGTTGATTAAATAGGTTAGTCATGGTTCCTCGATTTATCAATCTTGCCTTTGCATATTTTGTAAACAGCATTTGTTTGTGCCTTGTCTGTTGTGTAAAATACAGCAGCTTCATGTAACTGATGGTTTTTTATGCATCAGCTGCTTTGTGGTGTCAGCTGTGCTACCATGTTGCCAAATTGAGGAGGAAATGTAATCAAAGGAACCCTACAGTTTCCTGTTATTGGTTTGTTTGTTTGTCTGTGAAGGAAAATGCAAGCTGGACAAGTCTAATTCATAAAACAAAACAACTTGGGATATCATATCCAAGTCATTTCAGCACAACTGACAAAATGTGTTTAGTATCATGGTAATTGTGGTCTCTCTGTGAAAACAGATCATGGAGATATTTTAAACATTCACACTCTAAAATGATCACATCAGCGTTCCCTACCGGTAGGCAATAGTATACTGTAATAGTTACAATGATTATTCGTTATTTTTCTTTCTCATGCATTTATCCAGGATGGAGAAAATTTATAAATTGAATAAAATGAGGAGAAGGTAATGCCCTATTGTGCACTTTAAAAGGTACACTGTACGTGTTCCTACTTTTTGGCAAAGGTTTGGTGAAGGCCCACATATGGGTGTGATGGTCAGGAGTCCACAAACCTTTGGCCATATAGTGTAAATTCCATATATTATTTTTATCTTGAGAACTGGTGGTGCCCTCAAAATATTTGTTTCCTTTTTTTCCTCAGCTTCTACAGAATTCAGCAAGATCCCACCCACTAATTTCCACCATGACCATAATGTCCACCATAATTTCAATACAAGTCTAACAAGTCTTATTCAAACAGTTATAACTCATGACTGCTTAAATGAATTTGCAAGAAACTTGAACGGCATGTAAAAGAGGAGTTTCTGAGGTGGTATGCAAACTTTGGGGCATGACCATACATGGGGCAGAGCTGAGTTCAGATAACTTTTGGGAGTGGTAAATCTGATTGAGCTGAAAATAGGTATGTTGCATCTCTCTGCTTCCAAACTAGTCCTAGGTTTTTCGGACAATATTCACAATACTGATGTCAAACTACTCAGTAGAGTGGGAACCTCAATATTATCAAAAACATATTGACTTTTATGAACAATATGGCTGCCACTTCAATCAATCAATTCATCTCCATTCATGATTGCTCATATGGATTTGATCCAAACTGGAAATAGATGTTCAGTACAAGGTTCTGAGAATTGAACTGTAAAACGCGTTAAACTGTATAAAAAAAGCCGAAATACCATCAGCATGTTGTTGAATTTGCAGCCAAAGTCTGTGCAGTAGGGGCTTTCTCCTTCTTGAGTTTGAGAGTAGAGACGAGAAGCAAAGTCAAGAGAAGCAAATTTGCTAAGCCCACCCCCTTCTCAGAATTGATTGAATATGGTCATATTCTTAAATTCTCTTTATTACAAGTATACATAGAGCTTAAATAGTTTCAGATGGCAATATTTCATTAATATTGATGTGTCCAGGAAGAACATTTATCACATGAACTGGAAATTTGCTGACAGATCGATGTGACTAATATGGAATGAGCTCACCAGGGTGCATTTTAAAAACTCATTATTCGGGATGCTATTCAATGCACAGTGTAAACTAAATAACTACTTAGAAAATTCATCTTATTGTTATTGGTATTGTGTGTCTTCATTGATGAACAAATGGCTTTTGTGCAAATTTCAATAGCTGGCTGGCTGGCTGGATAGCTAGGTAGTTAGCATGATTGCAGTAACCTTTTCTTATGAAACCTCTTGATGTTTCAAACATTTCTGATAGAAAAGGCTAACAATTTGTATTTGTGAATGTGTCCAGAAAGTGATGGAATATGATGGTAAATTGTATGGTTAAATTCTCTTCCAGTCAAGGAAGTTTTCAACCGGTCTCTCCCGGTAAAGGCTGTCAGTCAAGTGTTGCCATGTGTTCTTACTTATATAGAATAATGTTTTAAAAACTAATTTCTGGGGGGAAAATAATAAATGTACAGATGTCAGCATAGGAACAAATAATTGTTTGAATTAACCATTGTAGATTTTATTAACAACTGTAGGAAGGACAGTTTGGATGAGAAAATCGACATGGAAAATATGTGGTTTGTCATTGAAGCACATGGAGTTTGGCAAGGCTAAAAAAATGTACTGCATCCACTTTTCAAGAACTGTAAGGCAGAGCAAGCTGGAATTTGTTAGGGTGTATCTGTGCTAATCTGTATGTGGATTTTTCATGAGCCCTGATTACTGAAAAAATATGGCTACCATTGACCAGTTAGGATTAGCACGCATTTGACAAGGTTCCTATTAAGCTATCATCATGAAACATGAATGGGTGTGTCAGGGAGGGACCTACTAGTAGCTGATACCATCTCAGTGAAATTGGCCACTAGGAGTGCTCTTCACATTCATAGATATTCATCTTCATTAAATTCAAATAGGTCCAATTCAGTCCAATCGATCAATTTGACGATCTGTAACTGGATTTTTCATCATTGAATTGCATCAAAAACATGAAATATTGCTGTGATGGTCCAAAAATTCCTCAATGGCTCCATGTTCTAGTAGCTTATATAGTGTGCTGCAAAGGGGCAGAAAGTATTGGCATCAGAGGTTGGTAACAGCAGCGCATGCGATCAGAGTTCAATTTGATTGAATTTTGACCACAGCCACAAGGTGGCAAAACTAACCAGCAAATCGCGCTCTCCATAGGTATACAATGGCATTGCCAGCACAAAGCAGATTTGCCTATTATCTGAAAGCAACCCAAGAGATTTTGACACATGACTCACCATTTGCTTGCTCCTCATTCGTTTTTGAAGAGTGGCCGATAAAACAATTACAGAGTGGGAAGCAAAGCTCAGTTAAACATTTTGTTATGCATTTTAATTTTTTGATAAAAATATTTTGGTATTAAAAATTTGTAGTATTAAATGAACAAATGTAAAATAATTAAACATATAATTTTGTTATTGTAATGTATATGAGAAGATATGATGATTTTAAATTATAAAATGTCTAAAATATCTAAATATTTAATTTGAAAATTTAAACAAAATTCTTAGGGCATGAGTCAGGTCAGATGCCACAACTATTATCATATAATCTAGACTCTTCAACTTTTTCAAAATCCCCTGCATCACCTTGCCATAATGCATTTGCAGTCAGAGGTATGGAGAGATGGTAGAAAGCAGAAAGGACATTGAACATTTAAACCCAGTTCTCTCTCAAAACACTTCTTGTGACATGTTGTGTTATGTAACAGGAAGACATGTGTATGCCTGTGTGTGTATACCTGTATATCCTATAGTTCCTCTTGAACCAAATTATGCATGTTTGATGATGTATGTAAGCTTCTCTTTCCAAAGTTACTCCCTATTTAATGTACAGTGGGGCAAAAAAGTATTTAGTCAGCCACCAATACTCCTCTCTACTGCGGGAACTAAACAGCGAGGGTGCCTATCAACCTCAATTACCCTCTCAATACCTGACTTCTTTCTCTTCTTTCTCTTTTCTCTCTCTTCTGGTCTTTCTGTTATTAGTGTTTGTTTTGTCCTCGCTGTGACATTTCAATATAAAATCAGTCATTTTGCAATAGGACAAAATTCAAAAAGTAAGCACTGTTTGTGGGTGAGTAAGGTGTAACAAAATGTAAAACACAAAATATAGAAAAAGATTAACCCAAGAAAAAGAGGCACCATTTATGACATTTTTCTCTTATCTTTATACGTATAAAGATATTAAAGATTAGAAACACTAATAACAGAAAGACCAGAAGAGAGAGAGAAGAGAAAGAAGAGAAAGAAGTCAGGTATTGAGAGAGTAATTGAGGTTGATAGGCACCCTCGTTGTTTAGTTCCCGGAGTACTACATTCTTATCCCCAGCAACTGGCTAAAGTCCACTGAAGAACATCCATCTTGTCTGTTCTATTTGTCTGGCCAACAATGTTTTATGTGCTCCAGATGTCACACTTTTTTATCACATATCTCTTTTTATGCCTCACCACTAGTTGGATGCATTATGTTTTAAGGTTGACTTTGCCTCTGACTGTCTGTCTATCTGTCCAGCATATCTAGAAAAGTGGTTGTTTGTAGGATTTTTATGGATAGATCATTGTAATCAGCACATGTACTGATTAGATATTGAAACTGATCCAATTAGGGTTAAGTTCACAGCAAGGTAAAATGTCTGAATTAGTTTTTCTTTGATAACTTCCTTTAACTTGCTTGTTTGAATTATATTTTAAAGTTATTTGATGCATGCAAATTAATAAGAAGGACTACTTTTTGTTGATGGAATCATCCCTGTCTATCCCATAGGTGTTGTGATTTACTTGTTTCAGTCATTTGTCTTCTACATACTGTTGGATATCATTATTAGAATGGAAGTTGCTGGTTTTGCCAGTGTGGGTTTTTTGAATACACATTTTTCATCAAAACATTCCAAATTTCAAGATGTTGTCGAGGTAGCATGCAGCGGCCACTTTGGGTCCAGAAATATGGTGCATGTTACATGTAGTCCATACCAGTTATTCTTACAACTCATGGTCTGTGAATTTATTGTTCTGTATTGTCCTGCACTTGTATCACACTGTTGTGTATTTGTACTTTATATAGTTTTGTCTATTGTAATATGTTGCACCATTGTCCTGAAGAAATGTAATTTCATTCCAATTTATACAAGTTACATAGAGTAAATGCAATAAAAACCGTTATGATTTGACCTGAACATTCTGGATTTCTGCATTTTCATAATACATAACTGAAATGGCAAAGAAGACTCCCTATGCGTAGTTTAAAAAAAGATATTCACCATTTTGTCAAATATAAATATCAAAGGCTCTCCAGACTGTTCAATATAATCAATCTAATATCTTGGTGGTTGTGTTCAACATTTGCAGTGTGAGACTATTGAATGTAAAAAAAAAAAAAAAAAAAAAAAAAAAGGAAGGATAAGGAAAGTTAATAATTTGGTTTTATTTGTATAGTGCTTTTAGCAATAGACATTGTCACAATACAGCTTTACAGAAATCAGGATGTTGATTTAGATCCCTAATGAGCAAGCCAGTTGCAGCAGTGGTAAGGCAAAACTCCCTGAGATGACATGATTCATAGTGGTATAGTGCATAGTGGGATAATGGGAAATCATTACAGTGTAGTTACAGAAGAGTAAAAAGTGTTAAGTGTATTGAAAGAATGATCAACACAAGCATATTTTGAAATAGAGTTCTGGGATAAGCACAGGACAATCTTTAAGCTTGCAGCAGCAGTTCTAAAAAGGTTTAAATCTAGCGTATCGAGGTGAGATTAAGCAAAACATCAGTTTACCTTAACTCTCTATGGTAATGATAGTGTTCTTCACACAGGGTGTTTGAAATACACTTTCACTGAAAATACATCATATTTTATATATAGTGTGTCTGCAGTAGCTACTCCTCCCCTGAATTACTATATGATTGGACTTTTAAGCATGCAAGATTACATAAGATCTACACTGGCTAATAGTTCTCAGTGAAAATCTCACCATTCCACCTTCCTTTCTTCCACTCGAGAGCTTTCTAAGACCATAAGATATTGTGGATATAAGAAAATTGTATTGTATAATATTGTATAGTAATAAGATATTAATATTTTGTGAAAATGTCTTACACCCAATGGTGCTGCTGTGTGAGAAAGAACTCTTTTCAAGAGTTCCAGCTCACAGGGGGATTTCACACTGCTTAGTCTGGTTCCTGAGTCTGAATCAGAGTGAACATGATACTTTTTTGTTTGTTTGCTACTTGTTTTTAAAACAGCCTCCACTCTTTCCATTTTCCATTAGATTTTGGGGATCTGTGCTCATTCAGCCACTGGAGCATTAGTGAGGTTGGGCACTGATATCAATTGAGAAGGCCTGGTGCATAGTCAATGTCCAGATTCACCCCAAAGGTGTTTGGTGGGGTTGAGGTCAGGGCTCTGAGACAATATTGAGACAGATAAAAGATTCAATTTTAATACATTTATTTTGTAATGACAACAAATTGAGCCAGTGGAATATCAAACCATTATATTGTGAGAAAAGTACATAAGAATTTATATGATATAATTTTCTCATATGTTTAACATGTTATTTTATTCCTTTTCATAAATGTATTTCATGGAAATGTTATTTATATGGAAAGTTTGTTTGATCAGAGCTTGTGCCTTAAATATTGAGGCTAAATAACAAGTTTGTGTTATTACCAGTCCTACTGCTTTCTGACATCCAGCTAAAATGCAAGCCGGTGTCACATTTCCAATTTAAGTGTACAAATCAGGAAACCAATTGTGATTTTATTTTTTGGTATATTTCCTCATCCCACCAAAATTTATTTCTGGTTAAACCACTACCAGCACTCTCTTTTGGTCAGTCCAAATCCCCAGAACACATTGCATTTCCATGGCTCTTTTCACATTTCCCTGGCTAAATTTGCTGCTCACAGCTCCGTTCAGCACCTCACATCTACAGAAAAATGTTGTCTGCAACACACAATTCAGGACTGAATTGGTTTCTCATTAGGTTTCTCACACTAGAATTTGATAGGAGCCAGGGCTCCAGATAGCGACTAAAATGGTCGCCAATGCGACTAGATTTTTTATTTTGCGATTAGTTTTCTAATTTCAGTTGCCAATGGCGACTGCCTCTGAAGACCTTTTTTCTGCCAAGAAAAAGTAAAATTAAAACTAAAAAGCCAAGAAAAGTACCAGCTTTTAGTTATGTGCATATGCTGTCAACCCACGTCTGACTTTCCTGCTACAATATCACATGATTAAAGCATAGCTCGATCCAGAGCAGTGTTGACAGTTTGAGTCATTTAGCGTTGTATTTGAATTGGATGTAAAATTCTGTCATTAGTGGGCAGATTTTGTCAAATCGTTGTGTTGGAAACTCTTCACGCTATCTGGTAACCTATTGCAGAGAGGGATCTAAAATAGAACATTGTGTTTTACATCTGTTATACAATAAACATATGATGTTTAATCCATGTTGTGTTTTCTAGTTTATTTAACTTAACTTATTAACTTTCGCTGCTTTTACTTTTTCCATCCTAACTTTTATGTGGCCGTATAACAAAGTGGTCAAAAGAAAAAATTCAGACGTATTCTCAAGGCCTGCTCATCCAAACGCTGTATTGTCTATATCCGAATGAAAAGAAACTGGTTCAGTCATTGAGGTACAGTCATCTGAGGTACAGTCAGTTATATACATACAGTCACCCGACTATATAAAATTATAAACAACGTATGATAGCGCTGTGCTGTTAACAGAGTCTTCTGCGCCTGCAGCTCCGACACCTGGAAGACAGTTCAAATCAGCTTGGTTAAAGTATGACAAGGGTTAATGCACTGCAGCTTTTATGCACAAGCAGGACAAAAAAATGCTGGTAAAACAGAATTCATTAGTGGTATGAGCCATTTTAAAAAGGACACTGTGAAGAAGCATGGTGATACGTTGTATTCTGTCTGTCCGTTGTATACTGACTGGTGTAGTGATGCTGACATCAGAATGGTTGCTCACAGTCACTGTGAACTTAAATTAAATTCTATATTATTTGTACTTACTTAGCAAGATGGTAATCATTTGCGGCTTTCATTTCATATTTATAGTGTTATTTATTCTTGTTATTTCATGTAAGGCACATTTACAGTGTTCATATTTCTAGTGTTGTTGATTCATGTTATTATGTATAAGACAATTGTCATGCCTGCCCTCGACATTGACTCTAACACCCACGAACACTCGGGCACTAGGACTCCTTCCCCGGAGTTCTGATTGTGTGCAGCTGCAACCAATCTTCACCACACCCACTT
>JAQQZX010000010.1:11231398-11249903 GCA_030068355.1 Notoglanidium maculatum | reverse complement strand
AGAACATGCAAACTCCACACAGAAAGGCACCCTGGATGACCCGGGGATCGAACCCAGGACCTTCTTGCTGTGAGGCGACAGTGCTAACCACTGCACCACCATGCCATGGTGTAGTATTATTTATGGTGGTGTAGTAATATTTTAATAATGATATAAAAAGCCTTTTTTTAATACAATTTTTATAATAATAATAAATAATAAAAATGGCATGACAATTAAAAAAATCATCTTTTGGATTAAATTTGTGCTGTGTTGTGGATATCAATTTTAGTTGCATAAAATTGTTTGTACAGATGCTTGTATTACCTTCAGTTGTTTTTTTTTTCCAAAGCTTATTTGTCAAATGTTTAAGTATATGAAAAATTCAGATAATTTTTTTTCTTCTAAAAACAACAGGTCTGAAGGGGATAAATTGTTCCTAAGTATGAATGAGGGCATGAATTTGTGTTTATGGTGCCCTGCAAGTGGACTGGCATCCTAAGCCAAATGTATCATTGTGTGTGTCCGGAATAGGCTCTGGATCTACCTCAACCCGCTTACCAAATCAAATGGATGAATGAATGTTTTTTATGTGAAAATATTTACCAGAATGACAATGACAAGAGGCATGATACAAATGCACAAATGAAAAGGAAATATGAAAACAATGTTAAATAATATATACTGCATTTCCACAACAATAGTTTGCAGATAAACTTGCTCTGTATACCGTACACATTGACAATGTGGGCAAAATATTCATCAGAATTTTCCAAGCATTTCAGGCTTGAATTAGTTGTTCCATGATTCCGTTGACACACAGTTTTCACAGAATTTGATCTTATCCATGAAATATGCCTTCCACAAACAGAAGTTTTCAGTTAACCCAAACTGAAAACTATATCTATTACAGTCAGTGCCCAGCTGAAAATAATTGTGTTTTAAAAGCATATGCTTACACTTAAATTACAAAACCTACTGCTTACAAAAAACCTCCAAATTCTTTTGTAGTTTTGGTTTTGTTATATAATTGCTAATACATACTAAATCTCCTTTGTTGGGGCGGGATTTGCAACCGCCAAAATTATTATTGTTATTTTACCTAAAAGAATGTGCCTCATGAAATAAGGCTTATTTCATGTTATTTATGTATAGTAAAAAAGCCAAAGTGGAATACTCAGATTAACTAATCTATTCTGTGCTCCTGTGGTGTTCCACCAACTAGTTTCTTTAGCTACACTAAATTATCCCTAGGTGTGAATGTGTGTGTGTGTGTGTGTGTGTGTGTGTGTGTGCCTGCCTATTGATGTTTCACTTTAAAAATCAACAAGGATGTCTGAAATAAATAAATAAATAAATAAACAAATAAATAAAAACAAAAATACATATTTATTTATTTATTTATTTATTTATTTATTTATTTTGGACACCTTAGGAAATGCTGTAAAGCAAAAGTAACTTTAAATAATGAAATTAGACATTTCTACATAGAAAAATTTACAATAAAGTGCAGTTATCAGTAATAAACTAAACAAAGACAATATTTGGTGTGACAATTCTCTGTTTTCTTTTTGAAAAAACCCCCCACAAATATTCTCAAGTAAAATTTGTGCAGTTTGTATGGTAAGCAAAAGCAAGCAAAACCCTGCAGCCTTCATTAAGGTTTTTTTTGTCTGA
Source organism: Notoglanidium maculatum (assembly GCA_030068355.1). NCBI lineage: Eukaryota > Metazoa > Chordata > Actinopteri > Siluriformes > Auchenoglanididae > Notoglanidium > Notoglanidium maculatum. The sequence continues at coordinate 11,248,247 of JAQQZX010000010.1, read as the reverse complement.
AAGTGGTTGTCATGCCTGCACCTGCCTCCTGTAACAGAAACTCAGTTTCACACAAACACTTGCGGCCAGACAATATGGCCGCACTCATGGACTCAAATACAGACCACAATTCCCATGAGCTAATGTCCACAGAGATCACAGCAGACACAATCCCATGCTCTGAAGCTCTAGAATTCTAATTGGATGCAGGTGCATCTAGTTAACACACCCACATCTGGACTATCTCTTAAAAGACTCCCAGTTTCACAATCACCTTGCGAAGGGATAGTTTAGCTCCCTATGTCTGCAACTGCTAAGCCTTTGACAGCCTAAAGGTATTTGGTATTCATTATACACTGAATAACTTAATTTGGATACTATAGATTTAAAGTTAAAGCTCTAATGAAATCAGAAATCCTTTAAACACACTTACACTCCTTGACTCTATAGTATACAGCTGTAAAATAAGCATAATTGCACTTTCCACTGTCACACAGAAGTGGCTGTGTTCCCTTTTGAGTTTGTTTGCTCTCAAAGTTTCTTTTACATCTCGGGGAATTTTTCCGTGCTGCCATTGCCACTGGCTTGCTCATTTGGAATCAAAGTCTAAATCCATATCTGGAGTACAGGAACACTACTTGTAACAATGTTCATTGTTAAAAGTGTTATAGAAATAAAAATGTAATTGAACTGAACTGAATTTGACAAGCCAAGTCAGAGAACTGTACTTCCCAAATTCCAACTGAATGTCTCCTGCTCTACCAGAGGGAACAACCAATCTCAACACTTGCACATCTGTCTTGGATTATATGATGCACACACTACAGCATACCCAGTGCCAACCTGAAAAGAGGCTTTAGTAAATGCAAGCATTCTTACAAAATGATGAGGAGAACTTCCACAACAATTCTAATCTCAGATACATGTGGAAGGGCATCCAAAAGTTCACTGACCACAAACCAACCTCACAGACTCTCCCAACCAGCAGTACCTTCCTCCCTGATGTGCTCAATGATTTCAATTCCAGTTTTGACCAAGATTGCAAACAGTACACATTATAAATTGTGACACTTCCATTGTTGACCATTCCCTCTCACTCTCCACAACAGATGTGCATTTAGCACTGAACACTGTGGATGCACTGAAGGTTGCTGACCCTGATTGCATACCTGGGCATATGCTTACTTTATGTGCTGGACAGGAGGTACAAATCTTTACTGACATATTCAATGTCTCAATGCCCCAGGATTCTTTCCCCTAAGCATTGTGTGGTGAGTCTGCTGCTCTACTCCTTGTTCACCCATGACTGTGTGCCTTGCATAACTCCAACATCATGATCATGTTTGCAGATGATACCACTGTGGTAGGTCACATCAGAAACAATGATGGATCGGCCATGAGAGGAGAACCAAAGCCTAACAGAATGGTATTACTCCAACAACCTCATTCTCAACACGAGAAGACCAAAAATCTCATTGTGGAATTCCAGAAATCTGAACGCGGCAGACACTCTCCCATCTGCAGTGAATTCAGAAAGTATTGAGATCCCTTTACGTCTTGCACACTTTATTGTGTTTTCTATTGAATTTGAATGGATATAATTGAAACCCATATAATGTTTACCCATCAATCACTATACTGGGTCATAATGAGGAAGTGAAAACTTGTTTCTAGAGATTTTAACACACTTTGTTTAATAATTTGTAGAAGCCCCTTTGGCAGCAATTACAGTGACAAGTCTTCTTGGATAGGTCTTTACAAGCTTTGCAAACTTGCCCCAAAGCAAGTGTTGATTTGGCTGTATGCTTAGGGTCATTGTAATGTTGAAAGGTGCACTTTCACCCCAGTCTGGCTTTGTGTGCCCTCTGGAGGAGGTTTTCTATAAGGATGTCCCTATATTTGGCTTCATTCATCTGTCCCTCAAGTGTTACCAATCTCCCTTTCAGTGTCACTGAGAAGCACCCTCATAGCATGGTGCTGCAATGACCATGTTTCATCATGTTTGCCAGATGATGTGCAGAAACTGTTTTTCACCAGATATAGTGCTTGCTGTTTTGCTCAAAGAGTTCAGTTTTTGTTTTCTCAGACTAGTGAATCTTTTCCATGTGTTGCTAGAAGTCCTTCATGCTGTCACATGCCTTTCACTCAACAGTGGCTTCCATCCTGAAAGGGCACTGATTTGATTCCCTGGATTGGTGGGAAGAGTGTGTGGGAAGAGTATGTGGGGGTGTGTGGATGTGTGGGGGTGAATGAACAGTACTTTCCCCTCTAAAGAAAGAAGCTGAGACTGTTTGTTGGCAGGAAACTGATAATCCATTAATCTTGCAGGCCTCTGACAAGTCTATGATAAAGATATTTTGCACCGCATTAATGAATGCCATCCCACAAGAAGTTACGGTGAGTGAGGATTCAAGGGAAATGGTAAGTCAGCTAGAACAAGAAACAGAGTGCTCATTAAAACAACAGCTGCTTAGACATGTTCCAGAAGGGCTGTGGTCAAAGCATGACACAGATGTAGGCTTAGTGAGAGCAGCAAATCCCTTCACTATAGAGTTAAAACCTGGAGCAACCTTACCTAGAAGAACTCAATATCCACTTAAACAGGAAGCAGTTGAAGGAATTCAAAAGACAATAATGGGGTTCATAAGTGCAGGAGTATTGGTGGAAACACATAGCCCATGTTGCCATGTTGCCCACCCCCATTTTGCCAGTACAGAAGGCAGCTGGCTGAGTTAAAGGCCTTGACTGAGGCATGCAAACTAGGAGACAACAAAGTTGTTGAAATTTATACTGACTCAGCTTATGCCCATGGTGTATGTCACCGACTTGAAGCAGTATGGAAGCAAAAAGGAAATAAGAAAACAGATGGCATGCCCATTCAACATCTAGGTAAGATAACTGAACTATTGTCAGCTATGATGATTACCCACAAAGTTAGCAATTATTAAGTGCCAAGCACACAAGAAGGGAAATGATTTTGTTATTAAAGGAAACAATGCAGCAAATGAAGCAGCTAAGCAAGCATCCAAGTGTAAAATTCCAGTGTTGGCACCTATGGTGACAGTGGAGCCCATAACAGCTTTAGATGGCTTAGTGGAAATGCAGGAAATGGTCTTTGGTGCTCACATGAAGGACTAATTATTGCCCCATTGCCTTTAATTGGCATATTGATTGCTGATGCACATGGCTTGGATCATTGTGCAAGAGGTGAGATTGTGAGAAAAATTAAGAAGCATGGATATTGGTCTTCATACTTGCAGACAATGGTTGATGAAGCATTGAGTAAATGTAAAGTGTATGCTCAGAATAACGTGAGGAATGGAATTACAACTCCTTTGGGACATGTACCAGTATGAGAGGGACCATTTAAACATCTGATGATTGATTATGTGGACATGGTCAAGAGCATTCAAGGAAAAAGGAACATGTTGGTGGTAATTGATCAATTTAACAGATGGATGGAAGCAATTCCATCAAAAGATCAAGGAGCTGGAACAGTAATTAGGTTTTTGACAAGAGAAGTAATTCCAAGATTTGGCATTCAATCAGAAATAAGTTCTGACAATGGTTCAAGCTAACAGAAATATGCACCTAACCCCCCATGAAATGCTTACGGGTCGACCCATGCCTGTGCCATATTTGAGTGGACCCTATAAAGGGCCCTTGCTGGAACTATTGCACTGGAATAACTTGGGACTAACTACACTGAAGTATTTTGTGATGTTTTCATTTGAATGTATTGTATTACACTTGGGAACACTGAAATATTTACACTGAATTGTAGTACAACTTATATTATGCATGGTTACATTATTTTTTAACATTTAAATAAATATGCTAACCTTTTATTTTTTTTTTATTAACCCTTGGAAGGATTCTGAAATAATGGTAGAGAGTGTCTGCATTGTGAAATAGGCCACACCTGTGGGTTGGCCTATGGTACCTGCTGAATGTTTGCCACCAATAAAGTTGGACCAATGGGATTTGATAGAGGGTGGAGTCAGATACAGTAAGAGAATAGTAAATATTTGTGGCAAGCAGCCAGGAGGTGTGAATTAAAAAAGGGGGTTTGTCATTGTTGTTATATAAAAAGGGTAGTTCAGAATCATTGTACGGGCTCATCCTTTTCTTTTACATAGCCTCAGTTTGTTAATCTGGAGTAATGAAGTTCACTTTTCAGCAACTTCCACCTTTTTATCTCTGACTGAGTGATTTAAGGTTTAGTCTCCATGACAACTGCTGTTGTTTTTAAATGTGCTTTCTAAATAAATTTGACTTGTCTTGACTAGAGCATTCAGGTGCAGGATTGTCTACATTATGCCAAGAAGAAAGGACATCAGCCAATATCTTAGAGAAGCAATTGTTGCAGCTCATCAGTTTAGGAAGAGTTTAAAATTCACCATTCTACAGTGCGGAGAATTATTTTCAAATAGAGAGCCTTCAAGGCAGTTCATGATCTTCCCAAGAGTGGGCTTCCACTCAAATTCAGTCCAAGGACACAGTTTAATGCTCAGAGATATAAAGAAATCCCCAAGAACAACATCATGTGACTTACATGCCTCTGTAAGCACAATAAATGTTTATGTTCATGCATAGCAAAATCAGAAGACCAAACAATGCACAGCACAATCAGAATTCCAAACAAATATGAATGGGTGGTTAGAAAAAATGTCCCTTCTCTCCAAAAAAAAAAAGTAGAGCATGAGTTAAGTTTGCAAAATTGCATCTGAAGAAGCCACTGAAGAAGCCAGAGGTTCTGTAACAGCATCCTTTGGATTGATGATTTCAAGGTGATGTATAGCCATCATGCAGATTGCCATTTTGGTGAAAACCAAGCAAATCAACACAAACATCCCAAACCAACTGTCAAGCATGGCGGTGGAGGGGTGATGATTTGGGTTTGTTCTGCAGCCATGGGAGCTGGGACTCTTGCAGTCACTGAGACAACAGTAAACTCAACTTTATATCAGAATATTCTTGGGACAAATGTAAGACCATCTGTCCAGCAGCTTCAGCTGAAATTGGGTCAAGCAACAAGACAATAATCAAAAGAACACCAGCAAATCAACAACTGAATGTCTAAAGGTGAAAGGATATCCAAGGCTGAATGGATAAAAATAAAGGTGTTGGAATGGTCAGGTCGAAGTCCAGACCTCAACCCCATTGAGATGCTGTGCCCTGATCTTAAGAGAGCTGTGTATACCAAATGGCCTCAAACATCAAGGAAATGAAGCGATGTTGTAAGAGTGGGCCAATATTTTGTCAGAACAATGTAAAAGACTTGATAAACTTCTACAGAAAATGCCCTTATAAATCGCACCATTTGTAAAGCAAATCCATGTGAACTGCGGGACTGTTTTTTAGGGAATAATACACATTAACAAGCAAGCAAATGAGCAAGCAAGCAAGCAAGAAAGTCAAACAGACAGAGGGACAGAAATCTGCAATGTTGGCCATGCTTCATATTGGTTACAGGGCTGAATTTTTACTGTGCTATATTTGTGAGCTATGCTGCAAAAGAAATTGGAGTACGCAGTCTGAAGAACATTTGCAAAGTTGTTTCCATTACTTTAAAAACTAGGGTCTCTCCAGTATGAAAACTGCTGCCAAACTCAATTTAATCACATCAGATATGCACTCATGGTTTTAAAGATAATTTTATCTCTGTTCTAACTTTGTAATTTCCAAAATTTTTTTAATTTTAAAACAAATTTAAAATTTGCGTTTTAATATTGCTGTTCTATTCTGTCAATTTTACTTTTAATTTACCTGTCGAAACTATTGATCTTTGATCTTGACATGGTAATAGTCATAAAACTGTGCATTATGTATACAATTTGGTATTAGTATGTCCTAAGTGAACTTCTATAATTAGTTTGCAACATATTCTTTGATAAACCAATCAATACCAAACTGTGTATTGTATTGCATTATTGACCAATTTGCTCACCAAAAAACTACAAACTTAGTCTGTGGTTTTGTTGTTTGGTAGACAGAATAAGTAAACACAACAAATAAACACAACAAAAGTGCATTGTTTGATTTATTAGTCTGCTGAATTCAGTTAATAACAGTTATTTCATAGCTTATATAAGGAATTTGCATTGTTTTAATGATTGCTGTTTTACTACAGTAAATTATATTCAGTATAATTATACTTATTATGGATTACTTAATGTGTGCCCATAGAAGTGGATGCAAGCAAATCTTCTTTATTTAATAATATGTTTCCTTTTCCACCCAACCTATAAAAAAGGAAAAAGAGAGTTATCTATTAGAACTTTTATTAATTTTCCATAATTGATGATACTGTTAGCTTTCTTTTTTTTTTTTTTTTTACTTTTTATTATATTGATAAAATGCTCATTGATATTTATTATAATATTTGTACAATAGATTTTTATCCATTGATTATGTGAGTTGTTAACAAAACTTTAAAATAGCAAAACTGGCAAAATATTTCAGTTGGAAATTATTTAATTAATTAAAAAGACATGTAATAAACTCATGCATATTGTATGCATATAATATGCATATTATACCTGATGCTCTCTCAGCATATGCATAGACCAACATGAACGTAACATACTATACATATGCCCTTACCTCCAGGGTTGTGCCGCAGGATGTATCTTCTAGTCTCATCATATATAATGATGAGGAAGGCATATGGTAAGGCACATAGCCACCATGATGGTCTATAAGGAAAAACAGAGTGTTTTAAATGGCCACTGCTACACTACAGCTCAGAATTATTTTGGCTTAATTGTTAAGCATAATTATATGTAATTATACATATAATAAATATTATAATGGTTTAACACTGTCAGTTATATGTAATATAATTATACTTTGTAATCAAATTTAAATTTTAGTATAGCTTTACTTTTTTTCTATCAAATTATTAAGAAGGCATACTTACTTGAGTGGATACATTCTAAGTGTAATATCCATGCCTGGGCAATATGACAGAAAAGATGCCACAGCAGTCTCCTCCAAAAGCCCAAAGATAAGGATTTTATTCCTAAAAAATGGTAAGGATAGTAAAAAAAATAATTATTTGTCAGGTAATTCTGAAATCTGACTCCTAATTACTGTAAATATGACAACTGCTTAAAGGTGATTTACGTACTTCATTTTTTGTTTTATAATGGAATTCATCCTGGTCTTACAGATGATCAAATCAGCCCACTGCACTATCACAATGGTTATAAAGAATGCTGTCTGGCATGTGTACTCTACAATTTTTCTGCTCTCAAAAGTCTGAAAAAATATATGTACATGTTTGACAATGCAGATAGGAAAGTTTTAACAGCTTGTGTACTCTAATCTATTTTGGCCCACATTTGAAGGACATACCCACTGCTGGCCATAGCTGTCCTCCAAGTCATTAAAATATTTATCATCCCAGTATATACGCAATCCTATTAGGTATGAGGGCAAGAATCCATTCTCAGCAAGGACTGTAAAATAAGTGAAGAAACCTGCAGCTGCTTGAATCATTCCTAAAATAGATATAAATACATATTAATAACATTTCTGTAATCTAGACCTGGTTAATATTATATAATATAATATTAAATAATATAATATCCTAATTATATTAAATCCTCTGTCTCAGTCATCTTACCAATCTGACCATAAGCCATACTGATTAGCCTTTCATTCACTAGCTTGTCTTTTTGTGGGTTTCTGGGCTGTCTTTTCATGATGTCACTCTCAGCCCTTTCATAGGCCAGTGAAATAGCAGGCACCTGCATTAAAAAAAGGACATGAAATGTAATGCCAAAAAAATTTCATATCTCAAACTACCCCAGTGGCCAGTTCTTGCCAAGTTACATAGAGCAATAAACAGGCCTTTGATGAGCATACATATCAAATTTAGTGAAGATAACGCAATACTAACTGTGTGAATTGCATACTGAAATCTGTTTGGCTGAAAATGGCCATGTTTTTTAAGTTATTCAGTGATAACTAAAGTGGACATGAAACACTAGATGTACTTAGCACAGTTTTATAAGATGGATTTCCTCTTTAAAAATGCTTAATGGTTTAACACTGTCAGGGAAACTGTTTTAAAAATAATGAGTAATTGCATTTTCCAAACAAGTGCAGTGCCATCTTGTCCTATTGTAGGATGTGACATCATGAGATTGGTTGGCTTGGAAGTTCTACATTATTTCATATTAGCTAATTCGTGATAGTGCTAAAAAATGAAGCAAGAGGGGGCACTTTTGTATTGTCCCTGAATGCAGCAATGAGATTTATAGTGTCAAAAACCAAAGAAAACTGTCCATATTAATACTTTCATACTACTTGCTGCTTAAGAGGCAAGCACTTCTTCATTGGCTAATTGCATTGAAATGAAAGAATCCTCCAATTACCCATAATGCCAGGGTTTGTAGTGAGCAATTTTTAAAGGATGGCAATGTGGAGAAGAGAGAGGGGTTTTGAGTCAGGCATACAAGTGGTTCGCTGGACCAATAAGCTGAAGTCAGAGGCTGCTCCCTGACTGTTTTACTTTTCCTCCTATAAAATTGGGTGTACTATATGGAGTAGGATCATTGACTTGTATATGAGAGTGCTGATACGAGGCTAAACCAAGCAAAACAGACACACTGCAAATGCAGATAATCATCTTAACAATCAACCAATGCCGTCTAGGAGCAATATTGCTCTTATAGGTGAAAAAGCCACTCTTTCTGTTGCCAGAAGGTGGCGTTATACAAGAGCATCATTTTGAGCATGATGCACCTCTGGCAATATCACCAGATTAGCACAACAGGACAACTGATAAGAGTTTTTTTTTTTACTAAGCGGAGATCAGTGAAAAAACCTCTCTTTCTGTTGCCAGATTGTGGTACTTTACCAGAGAGTCACTATGGGCACGTGGATATCATCATAACCAATATCTAAATCAAATCTGACGTAAGATGATGGAGGTGGGAGAAAAATCATTCTTTTTGTTGCGAGATGGTGGCGCTATACCAAAGTGTCAGTCTAGGCATGTGGATATCATCGTAACCATCATAACTAATAACCTGTGAAGTTTGTGCCATATCAAGTACTGCATTGACTTCTCAGTGCATTGCTTGATATGGCACAAACTTCACAGGTTATTAGTTATAATACATTAATATCATAGTTAGTTATCATACCATAACTGTTTGCATGATGAGAGATATAAATTCATGTTGTCATTTCAACACCGTGCAAGATAAAAACAATTTATCATCAGTAACATCTTGACATCATGTCTACCAAATCTGACATGTATCCAACTAACCATTTAGAAAGAGTATGTAAAAATGTAACATGTCAAATTGCACAAAATCCAAAATACCTCACTTCCTACTGTTTGCCTTGGGGTGACCAACATGCCTACCAATTTTAGTGTGTGTATGTGAAACTATAAGTGCATGGTGTGTGGAATAATAATAATAATAATAATAATAATAATAATAATAATAACTGCTTACCATGTCAGTTCCTAAGTCGATACAAAGTATTGTGACAGTGCCAAGAGGGAGAGGAATGCCAGCAATGATGAAGAGGAGGAAGGGGGAAATCTCAGGAACGTTACTGGTTAAGGTGTAAGCAATTGATTTCTTCAAGTTGTCAAAGATGAGACGACCTAGGGAGAGAGAGAGAAATAAATTTATGTTTCTTATTTGGCTTGACACAAAACAAACCTTGAAAAAGAACTTTTTAAACCTTCTTCTACTCCAGTAACGATGGAAGCAAAATTGTCATCCAGGAGAATCATATCAGCAGCCTGTTTGGAGACATCAGATCCAGCAATACCCATTGCTACACCAATATCAGCCTTCTTCAGAGCAGGAGAATCATTAACTCCATCACCAGTCACAGCCACAATGGCACCCTGTCAGCAAATAATGTAAAGATATTTACTAAATGAAAGGTTAAACTCTCACCTTATTAAAAGTATTGCTAAAACTAAAAATAGTCCAAACCTGTCTCTGGCAACCTTCCACAATTATTAGTTTTTGCTGAGGAGACGTTCTGGCAAACACAATCTCAGTGTGGTGTTTCAAGACATCATCCAGCTGCTCTTCTGTCATTTCCTTCAACTCTGCGCCATGGACCACACAGGCCTTTGCCTCTCTGCAAAGATGTCTGGTGTCTTTTACTTGCTTAAAGAGTTTAAGAATTGTTTTATATATTTATTTATCACTCAAATCGGTCCACCAACACTGCTGTACCCACAGCCCTATTGTTAGCCCTGTCCCACCTTGACAAGAAGGGAACATATGCCAAAATGCTGTTCCTTGACTTCATCTCAGTGTTCAATACAATGATTCTACAGAAAGTGGTAGCAATGCTTAAGCTGCTGGGCCTCATGCTGTCCTTCTGCAATTAAATACTAGACTTCCACAGAATGACCACAGACTATGCACATTGCATGCAGCACCACCATGCACCATCATGCACCACTGACAGATTCCAGTGCTGCATGTTTGCACTTTGCTGTTCACTTTGATGACACATGAATGTATTGTGAAGTACAGCTCAAAGTGAATCATCAAGAAGATGACAGTAGTGGGACTCATCAGCAGGGACAATGTGACAGTATAAAGAACGGATGTTGAATAGCTACTGGACTGGTGTCAGTCCAACAAACTGTCTCTTAATGAGAAAAAGTCAAAGGAGATGATGGTAGACAGTGCCAATTTGTATATTTCTCAGAGTGCACATGTCTGATGACCTATCCTCACACACCACACAACACCATGACCCTGGCCATAAAAGCCAAGCAGTGCCTCGTTTACCCCCCATCCTGACTGCACTTTGCAGAAGCCTCAGTGAGTGTGTTCCAACAAGCCACATACGGTTTAATAAAAGAACTGCAGTGCATCAGACCGCTAGACCTTGCAGCAGAGAGTGAAGACAGCAGAGCGTATCGTCGGTGTGCCTATGCTGGTGTCCAAGCCAAGTTCATCAGAGCCTGGAACAGCTCCTTTCCACAAGCTGTCAGGAAACTCAGTGTAAAAATCCCTCCCTCTCACCTGCCTCAGATTCAGTGGGCACAACCCCCATGGTCACACATTAGTCACCTTATTCTTAACCTCCTTATCATGTTCTTTTTCATTAATATACCATATTCTTAAATACATACTCAGGAATGTCACTATACACTGTCTGCAGAACTGGTATTTACTGTACAGCTTTCCAATCAGTTGCCCAGTTGTTTGAGGCATTTAATGGTGAGTAAGGAATATGATCATGTGTGTTCAACAGGCTGCATGTCTGGTTATCTGCCATGTCAGTCAAATTGCCTCTTTCAATGAAGTATGTAGTCCTTGTCCATATTTATTGATGAAATGTACCAGACTCTCTAGTGAATGCTTACAGGACTACTGAGGCACCACTACATAATGTATTTCATAACAGACATTGCTTAGAACAAATGAAAAATTTCAGGGAACCTGGGGTTGACGTCTCCAACAGGGATGTTCAGACGAGCAGCAATGTCTTCCACAGTTTCATTGCCTTCAGAGATGATACCCACACCCTTAGCAATGGCTTTAGCTGTAATTGGATGATCTCCTGTAACCATGATAACCTGGAAGTACAGGTAAGTATTTAAATATGAAGCAATGATAATCTAGTTACATTCTTACAAGGTGTAAGAATGTACAACTACAAGAACTTTTACAACTGTATTTCAAAGATTGTGAACACTTTAGAATTTTGTGTATTTCTTTATAAATATGACCTAAAACACCATCAGATTTTCACACAAGTCCTGCAAGTAGATATAGTGAACAGAATTAAACAAACATATTATAATTGGTCATTTATCTACTAAGGAAAATAATTTCCAATATTACATTTCTGTGAGTGGCAAAAGCATATGGACCTATAAGATGAGCAGTTAATTTGAAGGTGAAATTAGAGTCAGGTGTTTTTAATAAGTGGGTCATGTGTTTTAAGTCATATTTATACAGAAATATAATAAATTCTAAAGGGTTCACAAACTTTTGAGCACCACTAAACACCTGAACAACACTGAAACTTTTGAGCACCACTTATTAAAGAGCTTACCTTGATTCCTGCACTCCTGCACTTAGCTACAGCGTCAGGTACAGCAGCACGGGGAGGATCGATCATTGACATGAGGCCAAGAAAGCATAGATTCTCGGTAGTGAAATTTACTTCCTCTGTGTCAAATGCAAAACCCTCAGGAAAATGATCATCATGGAGACTAAAATGGCAGAAACCTGGAATGTAACAGTGTATAGAACATAACAGTCAACCTTCTACTCAAAATATCAAATTGTTCATTTTGCATCTGTGTACTAAATTAGATTTTCTCACCTAATACCCTTTCTCCAAGGCTCCCAAGCTTCACATAGGCATGCTGGAAAGCATCTTTCATTTCTTCATCTAAGGGCTGCTCTTTCCCCTGAATCATAATGGTTGAGCACCTGTACAGAATGCTCTCAGGAGCTCCCTTCATTACTAATATGTGCTTAGTCTCTGAGGAGTTGGGGTTCTTGTGGACTGAGAGCTTATAGTTCAGAAATTAAAGTATAAACATTTAAACTTCTGTTAGGGTTAAAAATGATCATCAAATAAGTTATTGTTAACTATTTTAAGGTTAAACCTAAACACCTGGTATTTGTTGGTGGAGTTGAAAGGGATCTCAGCAAGCTTTGGATACTTGTCTCTCATTTCCTTCACTGAGCCACAGCAGAGCTCAATACACTTTAACAGAGCAGAATCTGATGCATCACCAGCTGTATCTCTCTGTAAGATAAGGAAATGCATAAAATAAAAAATGTTTTATATACAGAATCAGCCAAAAAAAATGTATACACACTTCAGGAACACTTAATACACCTACACATAAATGTCTGGAAGCAAATGGCCACCACTTTGAGCACCTCTTGTAATTGTAGAGGCCAAAGGTAAGTTGTATTAATCTTGTGATGTCTGAATAAATTTAGTATTAAAATATTTATAATTTTTTTTTCCTTAAGTGTGTATACATTAGAAAGCTACAAGATCAAAGAACATTAAATATAACCAAAAAACTCTTTAATAATTAGACAAACTTTAAGTATTGGAACTTTGCTCTGTTCGCCAAGGAAGACTGCACGGTTGCAGAGGCCAGCTACACGAGCAAGGGCAGACCAAGTAGGAGAGCTTCTGTCAAAAGAAGTTCCACTTTGGTTCTCTGTGGTATCTGCTTCATGAATCTGGTTGTCAAACCACATATGTGCCACAGTCATACGGTTCTGTGTCAGAGTTCCTGTCTTGTCTGAGCAAATAGTGGAGGTGGAGCCAAGGGTTTCTACAGCTTCAAGATTTTTAACCAAGCAGTTCTTCTTGGCCATACGTTTGGCAGTTAAAGTCAGACACACCTATAAGAACAAATATATAAATTATTATTATTTTTAAATTAAGTACTATTGACCACTTTCTTGGTTCTTGGTTTTAATAAAAAGACTGACTTTATAAAAGTTACCTTGATTGAATAAGTTTACATAAGTAATGAAGAACCATCATGAAGATTTTTAGGTTCAGAACTCACAGTTACTGTTGCAAGCAGACCCTCAGGCACATTAGCAACAATGATTCCAATAAGGAAGATGACAGCTTCGAGCCATCCATATCCAAGAATAATGGACAAGATGAAGAAGGACACACCCAGGAAAACAGCCGCACCAGTAATAATGTGGATGAAGTGCTCAATCTCTATGGCAATTGGTGTCTTTCCACCCTCAAGACTTGAAGCAAGAATAGCAATTCGACCCATGACTGTGTGATCACCAGTGTTGATGACGATACCTTTGGCTGCACCTGAGAAAGAATATTTTTTTATTTAAATGTACATTTTATTAACTATCTTTTACTTTTAAAGGATTTATTTTATAGGTCAAGTGTACATTTGCACCTTCCAGGCAATTTGTGGAAAAGAACACAATATTCCTTGTCTCTAGAGGATTTTCATTGGAGAAGTCAGGAGTACGAGTTTGCGGCTCAGATTCTCCAGTAAGAGAAGAATTGTCCACCTGCAGAAGTATAATAATAGACATCATTTGTCCTCAAGCTGGTGTGGTTATGTCTTAGTCTTTGTCCACTTAATTAGCTTTTTAATTTATCCTTTCCGAAATATTATTATGCTGCCTATGTATAGTATATGGGGTAAGTACACTGGGACAAGTTCCTGTGCATACTTAATGTTTTTGTTTTATTTGCTCTATTTTTGTTAGTAAATCATGTATTTAAGTACAAGTTATCCTTGTGACTCTGGTAGAATGGTGGTAATTGATTCCAAAAGACAGCTATCTTGTAAAGCATGCAAATATGTTCATAAATTATGGTCAGTGTCTTGACTGATTCAATGCAAACAGATATGAGCAGTATTCTTTTTTTGTTACTTTATTTATTTTGATAGCTATTAGTTCAGACTTTCACTTCTTCCAAGGCTTTTTTCCCAAAGCATAACTTTTAGATATTGGCTTTCACAAGGAGATAGAGACAACCCCTTACATTATTTGTATTTGCCAGAAGCCTAAATCACTCTCACTCACTCACTCACTCACTCACTCACTCACCATTTTTTCATGGTCGGGGTCATGCTGGAACCTATCGTAGAAATATTGAGGCTATTTAGCCTCAAGGAACACTGAGGGATGGCAGGAATAAAGCCTTGATAGGAAACCAGTCCATTTCAGGGAACTGTGCACACATGCATTCACACACTCATTCACATTTTATCATAGCTAATTCATCTACTAGTTTTTGGGAGGTGAGAGGAAACCAAAGAACTCAGAGGAAACCCACATGAACATGGGGAGAACATACACAGAAACTCAACACGAACAGTAACTTGAGATCAGGATGGAACCTCGGACCCTGGACCCTCGGCAGTACACAAGCCAAGTCAACCATTTTAAAGGACAAGTCAATGGAAGCATCTTCCAATAAAGTATTTGGAAGAACTCTTGTCTTACCTTGCATCCATGAGCAGCAATAATGCGCAGGTCAGCGGGAATTCTATCACCACTTTTAATTTCCACCAAGTCACCAACAACAACCTCTTCAGCATTAATGCTTTTTCTCTCACCATCACGAATAACCAGAGCTTGCTATATAAGAAAAATGCAGTTAAGTGAAGGATGAGGTATAGATATTGTAAATTCTTTTTAATAGCTTATTTTTTGTTTACATGGGGAACAAGGTTCTTGAAGGAGTCCATGATCTTTGAGCTTTTAGCTTCTTGGTAGTATGAAAAGCACCCAGTAATCAACACCACTGTGGCCAGCACAATACCCAGGTACAACTATAAAAAAGGTAAATCTTATTATTTGCTTCATTAATATGTTTAGAAAATAAAAATATCAGTGAGTCACAAACTTGAGGAAAAGTAATGTTTCTTACATTCTCATTTTCTGGTTCATTCTCAGTAGTAATCTGAATTGCAAAAGCCAAGAAACAAAGAAAAGCTCCAATCCACAATAGTGTACAGAATCCACCAAAGAGTTGTTTACAGAATTTGACCCATTCTGGGGTGGTGGGAGGGGGGGTCAAAGCATTGGGTCCATCACGTTCAAGGATCTCCTTTGCTTGGGAACTAGACAAACCCTTCAAAAACAGGAAAAAATAAAATTTGAAGAGACCATCTTGGAAGAGACCACTCCCATCAGCACAGAAATGTTTCATCAAAGAACTTTGTAATGAACGTTGTAACTTTGTAATGATTCGGGTGAAGTGGACCTAAAGCATACCAACTAAATGCTCCCACAGTGTAATGGAGCTTATTATTATGATTTAATTATGTCTTAGACTAACTTAGATACATAATTTACAGAATTTTACATAAGGCCACAGAATTGGTTTATTGTTTTCATTTTATTTCAACTTATCAAGTTCTAAAATTGTACTCTCCTCCAAAGGAAGATATCTACATATAGTTATGTCAAAAATAGATATATTTCTCGTATTTGTTAAATAGGTTTACTTTGTATTTCAAAATTGATTTATTTTTTCATAAATTATGAAATACATCTGCTTGAACTGAACTGTAGCTGTACCAAATATCTGTAGATATTAGACCAGACTTACACATCACAAATGAACAATAAACAAAACATGAGTACAGTTGATTGAGGACTAAAAATAGCTAATTTCAAATGGGGAACAAATAAACATTGTGAATTTCAGGACCCAACTTTAGTCTTTTCTGGCTTTATTAAATTATTTCATGATTTATTATTTAATGTCAGGCCTCTCCAGACATCTGTAGAACTTAGATTTGTAAATGGATTTTTTTTTCTATAGTCCATTATTATTTATTTTTTTCATCTTTTTTAATAAAATGTGAATGCATCCACCGTAATCTATTGCAGCAATTTCAGCACTTTACAACTATAAAAAATGACCTGAAGTGGATAGACTCACAAAAACTATGATTAATATCACTACACACTGGAATTTCCTTACATCCTACCTTTGTAATTGTATACCTGTAAAATTACAGCATAGAAATTCTGAATTTTAAAAATTCTCTATTTTTAAATAGATTTTAGATTTTAAATGACTTTAAACAACCATGATTAACTTTGTTTTCTCTTCCAGAAGATCTTCTACTTACTCTGTTAATGTCAGTGCCATATTTATGGTGCAATTCATCTAAGGTTAACTTGTGATCATCCTGCAAGGGAAAATATGACTTAAACATTAGTCAAACAATATACATTCTATCAAACAGTTTTCATCATTCCATTTTTGAAACTATAAATAAACAATATATAAAATAATGTAATCTCTCTCTCTCTCTCTCTCTCTCTCTCTCTCTCTATATATATATATATATATATATATATATATATATATATAT
>JAQQZX010000010.1:11215275-11231298 GCA_030068355.1 Notoglanidium maculatum | reverse complement strand
CTCTCTCTCTCTCTCTATATATATATATATATATATATATATATATATATATATATATATATGTGTGTGTGTGTGTGTGTGTGTGTGCACGAGAACAATTTTTACCAGATCCACTTCTTTCTTAAGTTCATTTATATCCTTCCTCTTTTTCTTCTTTTTCTCCCCTTCTTCTGAACTTGCTGCCAGCATGTACTTATCATTTCCTGTCTGCACAAAATTGGTAAAAGATTAAGATTAAGTAGACCAGTTTAAAATCATAAGTAGCAATCACAAACCTGAATAGTAATTTAAGCATACAATGCACTTACCCCTAACCCCATTTTAAGTTTTTGTCTAGTAACTGATCAAAGTATGTGCTTCTTCAAACCTGGCAGAGAAACCTTTATATCTTAGCAATTCACCAGCCTGAAGGGGAGGAGTTTTGGTCAAAACTGAGGTAAGTCATTTTTATTCCTCCATGGCAACCAAGCAGTTTCCCAAAACATCTGGAAGTGTTTGTGGAAAGGTTTTTAAAGTATTGTAGATACACAAAGCATCCATACAGGTAGGTAATTTAAACTCTTCAGGTGTGTTTACATAGTAATATACCAATATTACCCATCAATATTATCCATGTATTTCTTGGAATATTTTAATATTTATCACATAAACAAATTCTACATTATTATATTCCAACCAGTGTATGTAGAGTAGTTTGCTCTTTTTAGGATTGTTTCATATATCAAAAATTTCATTCAGTAAGATTTAACTTAGGTATACAAAATGCTAACATATGCCTATACACTATATGGCGAAAATTTTGTGGACACCTGACCATCACATTCATATGAGATTTGTGAACATCTCATTCCAGATTTAGTACCCCAATTACCTTCACCTCGCTTTCCACTAGATTTTAGAATGTGGCTCTGGAGATTTGTCCATTCAGCCAAAAGAGCATTAGTGAGGTCAGGCACTGATGCTGGGTGAGGAGGCCTAATGCAGTTGGTGTTTCAGTTCATCCCAAATTCTGGTTTTCAGTGGGGTTGAGGTCAGGGCTCTGTGCATGACGCTTCAGTTCTAAGAGTCCAACCTTGGCAAACTGTGTCTTCATGGACCTTATTTGGAGCAAAGAGGCATTGTCATACTGAATCAGGTTTGGGCCTCTTTTAAAAGTTTTAAAAGTTTGTCAACAAACTTTTAGCCACATGGTGTATTTATAAAGGCTTATTCATAAATCTATTTGAGGCAATGAACACAGCACTTGCAGTCTTTGATGTCCATCTAATTTTATCCCTGGGTCATATGGTATTTTGCTATAATTTGCAATCTGACTTACATTTAAAAATCATGACAGCTTACCGGATAGGTAAGTGTAGTTAAATTTTCAATTTTTTTCAAAGTTAAATTTTTTTATAGGTCTTTTAACAATGGACATTATAAATCCTTATTTGTAGCCAAGTTCAATACAGTGAGTTTTCTGAATTTTTGGATCTTATTAAAAGTTCATAAATGATTCAGAGACCACAGATTTTGTCAAATTTTCACCAAATTTGCTAAAGGTGATCTTCAGACCAATCTTCACAAAAGTTATCATATGGATTTTTGATTTTCAGAACTGTTTGTCCATTACAGTCAATCAAATCTGGCAGAAAAAGGGAAGTGAGGTCATATCTCAGCAATTGTTTGATGCATGGACACCAAACTTGGTGCACAAACTCAGAACTCCTTCCTGAGGACCTGAAAATAAGTCATTTGACCAAAGGGAGGCACAGCAATAAGTAAAAATGCATTTTGCCTAATTACTGTTGATGTGTTTGCCTTAAAAAATAAATTCTTGTGTGTTGTATCTTGGAATACATCCCATGGCAGAGACTAAAATGTTTGTTCTTTACAGTTAATTCAAAATGGTGGCAAGGCCATCAAATAGGACATGAGGTCATATCTCAGCAATTGTTTGATGTATCAACAACAAACTTGGTACACAGACTCTGTACCTCTTCCTGAGGACCTAAAGAATATAATACGGTCATTTGAGCACTGGGTGCACCACAATAAATAAAAATATTTTTGCCCAATAACTGTTCATGTGTTTCCCTTAAAAAAAAAAGAAGGAATTTTGGTTGTGGTTGTATCTGGAGAAATCCCAAGGCACAGACAAAAACATTTGCCCATTTCAGTTAATCACAAATGGTGGTGAAGCCAGCAAACTGAAAATGATGTCATAACTCAGCAATACTTGGTATATGGACTCAAGACCCCATTCTGCAGAAGCATTTCATAATCAGTTATTTTGGCTAATAACTTCTGATTTGTTTGTTATTAAAAACTGATTCACATGTATTGTGGGAAGTTTTATGAGAAGGTTTAAAATTTTTTGACAGGCCACAAAGTTTGCCCAGTGTTTGCCCACTGGCTTTACTGATTGTTCCCCTGATTGCAACTATAGTTTAGCAAAAAATTCTTTCAGTTAATATGCTTATAACTGGCATCTTGTATTTGGATTGCTACATTGTATATCTGCTATTTTATCAATGAAACAATTTGATTTTGTGAATACAAATCACAAAGACACTTAGACTTGCCAGAGGAAGCTTATGTTGTTCATGGTGTTTGCTAAATATCATTGCCACTGGGTCTATTATCAAAATAGGTGGTGGTAAAGATTTCATATATTTGCTCATAAATCCTGGTATGTAGCAAACAGATTTACCTTTGACACACCTTAAATATAAGGAAAAATTGATTGTAATTTCCAGAAGTATAATATTAGATAATTTCTGGAAAACAGCAAGGCTTTTATTAAACAAATATTGTTATATAATAATTCAGTTGTTAATGAATTTATCTCTGTGTTAATTTCTCTTTATCCAAATTATTCTCAGCGATAAATAGTAGCTGCAGCATATACATATTTTTTCGTTTTCATTAGTATTTGATACTCAGATACTTTCATTTATTTACCACGAATTTGTACAAATACATTAGTTTGAATCCAGCATTAACTTAACCGGAAACTTTAGTTAACAGCAATTCCTGAGAAGCTGTAGTCTTTGCTGTCCCTACGACATGTTGCTTGCTCACCATGACCTACTGTTTCCTTCTGTGTATTTTACTGTTACTTTGGCCTCAAGTGTGTTTTGACCACCAAATGACAGCAAAATGCTACAGAGAACTAAAGTATGTTGCATTTTTACCAACAATTCTGTACTGTTCTATACTTTGTAGATTAAAGTGCAGTTTAAAGAGTCTCAGAGTAATTACATAAATAAAAAGGTGAAATTAAAAACAATAAAGCTTAAGAAATCAAAATAAAATAAAATCAAAGTTAAAGTTTTTTTTTAATTAAGAAAGAAAAGTCAATTTGTAATTAGCTCTTGTCTGTACATAGAAAATAACTAGACAAATATGTCATTCCTGTAAGTGTAGCTCAGTTGCTTACACCTACACTAACACTTACACCTATGTTTGGTACACATGAATTGAAGTTTAAACTGTTAGAGAATGAAAAATGTATAATGAACCATAATTGAAGAGAAAGGAAAATAATCACCAGTTGTGCCAATGGCTAGTATGTTGTTGGACCATTCTCTTTCACTGATCCATTTTCCTTCGAAATTATTGAAGGTAATATGAAACACCAGTACTTATTTCCTTGTTAGATAAATAAATAATTTTTATGCCCTCAACCTAAAGTAATGATTGAGTTGCATTTAAAAACTGTTATGAAGCATTAATGTACATGTAATAAAAACAACTAACTTTTAGGATAAAGATTAAAAAATTACAATAATCATCTTAATCCATTGACCTATAATGATAATTGAGGGTTGTATATTCTTATCTCTTTCATGTTAAAGCAATCATGTAAAACCTAGTGTCACATTATGGGTTTTAATATAAACCTGTTATAAATTCTGAAGCTTTGTTTTTTTGTTTTTTTGTTTTTTTAAAAAAAAGTTTATTCAAGGCTTATGAATGTGTTATAAAGTGTGTTACGAGCCCAAGTATCATGAAGGTTATTGGGTGATATTGTGTTATTTGTCCTCCCTGCCTGTGGGTGGTGGTGTCTGTCTAAGTGTGTGGAGTTGCAGTCTGCTGATTGGATGGAGGACTGAAGAGGCACCATTCTTAAACGACCCTGGCTGAGTGTGAGATGGTTTCGTCTTTTTTCTCTCATCTCCCAGCCTGACCATGTTGTGCAGAGTGATGAGGGAATGTGGAGTTCACGATAGACCTTTGTTTAGAAGTGAGCTTAGACATCTGTAACCTGAATTGATTTTATGCTGCAGTTGTTTTTGTTTACTGCGGAACTGACTGCTCTTTGACAAACTTTATGGCAGTCTGGGTAATTGTAGGGGTGAGAAGTCATTTTCTTTCTTGTACCTTTTCCCCTTGTTTTGTTAGGGAGTTAGGGAAGAGATTTGTATTCTGTTTATATTGTATTCTGATGTCTGTTTACCCTGGGTTTTTATAATAAAGTAGTCTTTTGGACTGCAGGTTGACTTACTGGTCGTTCTTGAGAGTGGGGAAGCCAAATCTTTATGCTATGACCAGTACCCCTAGGCTGGGACGTAACAAGTGTCTATGTAGATACCTTTCAAATAGTGGCACTAGTATGACACAGCTGGTCACAAGATGCTTAGTTTGGGGAAATATAAAATGTTTTTTATTTTATTTTATTTAACTGAATTATTAAGTTCTATACACTCCTAAACCATGCTATTGTATTTGAGTTGTCCTTAAATTTCAGTAAAAAAGTACCATTGTCTCCATATGTCAGAACAGCAATGCAACATTATGCAAGAAAAGTGTAAGTGTAGATTAGCAGACATAGTTTCTGACCATCTCCAGAGGTTTTATATGACAGAACGAGTCATTTTCTAATGCAAAAATAATCACAATATTACAAACCTATGCTTTTAGTGTCTTGAGTGAATATAAATTATTGTAGACTATATTTCTTAAGTGTTCTAAATATCAGGCCTTTTGCAACCTCAAGGACCTTATAATTTAAAAAATTACATTTGTAATGTAAATCTTTATTATAAGCAATGCTTGAATGAACCATTCAAAGTCTTTTAACTACAGACATTATGCTTAAGTGTAGAACAATTAACTTTTGTAAATTCATTCTTCTTATCCACAGTCTTCCTCCATTTCTTTCTTTTCCCAACAGTCCTCTGAGAATCATCACTTGTATCTATGCAAAATAAAATGCATTATGCATAAAAATAGATTAAAAAAGTATGCATATAAAAATACATAAAATGCAATAAAACCAAAGCATATGTGGCAAAATATTTGACACAATGATTTTAAAAAGGTGGTCAAGAATAAAAATAATTTATTTAAGAAATACTCACCAATAACTCAATTTGCCTTTCTCCAGTTAAGAAGGTACTGTTGCCCTTTACTGGTGTTTCTAAGAAGCATGCTAATGTATATCACAAAGCCACCATCTTACCTGTCTGCAGGGGAGGATATTTGAATAAAGGTGAATCACAACAAAAGACTTCCCTAAACATGCGGTGGGGGAACTGTTTGTGTACAAACTTTTAAGTATTTTAGACACACCAGGTGTCCATGCAGGTAGGTCATTTTAAGTGGTCAATGACAACCATCCAAAACTTATTAACATGTTAATTCCTTCTACACAATTTAGTCAAGAATTGTTAATGCAATTATAGATATTTAAACTTATCATAATTTTACAAAATTGACCATTCACTCTTTAATGTAAAAAAGGAGCATCAGAACTTGCAGTTTCTGTAGAAAACCTAACATTAAAGTAATTTTTTTTTGAGAAATGAAATGAGGTGAGTATTACTGAGTAAAACAATTATGAAGGTCAGTTTTCTATGATAAATCACTTCCATTCTATTCTAAATAACAATCACACTTGAACAATAAAAAGTCATACAACACTCACTTAAACTTCTAAATAAAGAAGCTTGATGGAACTTGATAGCTTCATGCTTTGCTTTTACTGTTTTTGTTATTGAGAGCAAGACATTTAAGTTTAAATCAGATTGTCTGCACACTCAAAGATAACTCAGATGTTCTAGAAGTTTCTATATATGACAGAAACAATACGTTTAAGAAACTAAAGAAAAGGTTTTTCCTATGATGAACTCCACTGGTACTGGTACACTGAGGGCGGAGACAACACGTACCACAAAAAATACTATAAACATCACAGAGGTGGGTGAGCTGTTTGTGGACAATTGTAGGGACACAAAGCAGGACAAAACGGATCCTCACTAGCTAAGATCAGACTGATAATGAATATACCTCTTCAACTGAGAACACATGATAATGTAAGGAAAGGGTTTCTGTGGACAAACCTGGTATTGGTGAGTGAATTTTATTTTAATTTTTGACATTTTTATTTTAAATCTGACCTAGCATTTAATGTTGAACCTGGTTTGGCCAGAGTTTGATGCATTTCTCAAGAGATGACCAAGGGGACAGCAATAGAAAGACTTAAAAATTTCAGCTTTTGAACTTTGGAATTTCTCAAGTACGTTAAAGAATTGAAAGAATTTATTAGATTTTCTATTTAAAAAATTGTCTCATAACATTTGCTAATACAGACAGTATTATAATCAGTATTTACATTTTTAAATCATTTAAATTCAAATATTCCTAAAGTAAATATGTATTAGACATATCAAATTGTTTTGCTCAATTATGTTGCTCTGAATTATGCAATGTATTTAAATCTCCATGCAATAACAATAAACCAGAAGTAAAGTTATTGGCATAAAGTTTTCTCTTTAATGGTGATTTTCACTTGTGTTGTATATACCTAACCCTGGGTACCTACTTTGTTTCTCCTATAACTTAGGCCAAAGAATGAGACATAAAGAAACATGAGCTCACTCTAAGATTCAAAACAGAAGGATTCTCTTGATAACAAGATAAATACTTTACCTATGCATTGTTAACTTTTAAACGATAACTTTTACTGAAATTTACTGTCAACAATATTACCAGTAAATATTTGTAAACATATTTAGAGTAAAGTAAATAATAATAAAGTAACTGTAATATCTTGCATAGTATAAAATAACACAAAATCCATCATGTTTGCTCATTTGGCTGATGATTTTGTTTTTTTTAAAAGAACTTACATTGGGTTTGCTCAAGGACATAATAGTGCCAGTTTGTCATTACTAAAATCTGAACACACAGCCATATAATCTGCAATGCAGTGCCTTAACCAGTGAGTTGAACTTGTGCAACTAACTTGTATGAAGTGAATGCAATTGTTATTGTGAGTGGTAGAAGCAGTTAAACAATGCAAGCTTGTTGTGGTGGCTCTGTGGTTAGGGCTTTGAATTACAGATTAGAAGGTCTGTGTTCAAAACCCACCCTTCAGCTCAGCTGTTTTTCAAAGCCCTCAGCTGTTTTTTTTTTTTTTTACTGCTATACTGGTTGCCTAACAGAGTCATATTAATTGTTGGCTGAAGACCAGTGTGGTTGAATCAAGTTAAAAAGGATATTTAAGTAAAATGAAATTGAAATTTTAATTGGATTTTAAATATATTAGTATAGCTTCACTATATAATTGCAATCTATAATCTGTTCAGGGTGTATCCTGCCTCTAACCTCACCCATGACCCACAATGATTAAGCAGTATAGAAAATGAATGAATGAACATATTAGTATTACATTATTACTATATTAAAGTTTGCTCACAGAAACACATAATTCATTTAATGTAAAAAAAAACAAACATAAACCTGTATAACTACACCTACAACTAAAGTAATAGTTACAATGAAGGATACTTGGCACATAGTATATCTGCCATATCAAAAATACACTTGTGTTCTTTTCTTCATATATGTATTTAGCATTTCAAAAGAAATCTCTAAATATGCATTAGTATGCTTGCAGTCATCTTGGTAGTATATTGAAATCAACTCGATGCATCATTAACTTGGCAAATGTGAGAACAGTGTGTGACTTTGTTGCAGTCTCTACACTGTAAAAAATGTCCGTAGATTTTTACAGTAATTTACCGGCAGCTTGGTTTGCCAGTAAAGTACTGTAAAATTTACAGTATACAACTGTATATTTATATTTATATTTATTTATTTATATTGTTATATAAAGTACCACAAAAGCCAGCACACTTGCTCTTTTGGGTGATGCAGGATACAGCCAAGCTGAATGGTAATGGTGTTACCTAACCATGCCAGAACTGGGATTTGAACACATAACCATCTGTGCTGTAATCCACACCTTACCCATTGACTCACCACAATAAGATTGCACTGATTCAACTATTTCTAACACTGAATTAACTCAATTAAAATATTGCATTGAATCACTGCTGTTGGTCCTTAATCAGTGTTGGCTCAGTGATTAAGGCTTCATCTAACAAAAAAGATGGTCATGTGTTCAAATCCATTCATCCTGTCTTTTTACATTGTTGGAATAAATCTCCAAACATCATGTTATATGACCTTCACCATTATGCAGCTTCACTGTGCTTGGGGAATGATTCTTATGTTTTTCTATTATGTTTCTCTTAATTAAGTCTATTTATGAGATAAATATAATATGTGCTATAATTCTTATTAATAGTGGAAGCAACAAACAGTTATGTTTGTTTACCAAGGTAAATTTACTGGTCCATTTGTCATTTCAAAGCAGCTCCTGGGTAAAATGTGATGATGCTTGTTTTTGCTAGCTTTCAGTACTCAGCTGAACATGCTGCCTAACTAATGCTTGGTTACTGGGTCAGTGTGCTGCATTATTTAGCTGCTCTTCCATGCATGCAGGATATATGAAGAAATATGAGCCTGTCACAGCTGCAGCATGATGTACCAGACTTTAAAGGAAGGCCATGTCATCATGCATGCAAAAAGCAGAAAACAGTTAGCAAAAAGATATCCCATGGAAAATAATCAGTGGTAAGTTTCTTACCAACTTTCATAACATGGAGATTAGATTCCAAAGTCATTAGGGTTTTGCCATTTACATTTACAGCATTTAGCAGACGCCCTTATCCAGAGCGACTTACATAGGTGCTTTGAAGTCTCCATCATTAAATATATTCTAATATTGGCTCAATAGGACGTAAGAATACAATCACACTAAAAACTGTTTGCAAGTAATAGAGTTTTTAAAATTTTTTTTTTTTATAAATATTAAGTGAAGAATAAATGCTAGTCCAAGTACTTCCGAAAGAGGCAAGTCTTTAGTCGTCGTTTGAACATTTAAATGTATCTACTAGTGATGTACTACTGATTTGTTACAAACCAATTCTATAAAGCATACTATACAATATTTAGTTCCAGTCCACTAATTTGATTGGAATAAATAGAATGAAGTAGTATAAATACACTGTCCAGTTGTGTATACAGTACATGCAAGTAATAGTGCATTTTATTAGACCTGATTTGTGAATTCTGATAATGTCCCACTTGACTGTGAACACAGAACATATTATACTCACAGTCATTCTTTTCTAAAGCATATAATATCAAAAGCTATCCAGGATTATTTCAATTTCATTACTTATCAGGAATAAGTGTAATAAATATAAACTAATGAAAATGTACAGCATATTCACAAGTAAGAGAAAAAAAAATCTAACTTAAAGCAAACCTGTGGAATGTGTTAACATTTTTAGAATAGAAAAAATAAAATAAAGGAAAACAGAAAACAGAAACATCACAAGTCTGATGACAAAATGTGCACTGCCATGGTCTATTGTAGTTTGTGATTTCCTCTACCTTTCTCGAGGTCAGGTTTGTGCATTTGGTACATGTCCACATGGATCACATGGATCATACTGCATATGAGTGTCATAAGCACAATTTTAGTTTGATTCTTGTTTTTTAAAAACAGCAGAGATCTATTTTTTGTAACACATATGTTATGTAACAGTATAGTGTCAGAGAAACACATGCTTACACTTTATTTTTAGGCAGGCAGACAAAATCCAAAAATGCAAGGCAAAATAGTAGTCAAAACCAGGCAAGGGTCAGGTGATAGGCAACCAGCACAAACAGGGCAAAATACAAGAGGGCAAAAACCAGGAACTGAGCAAAGTAAAAAAAAAAGGCAGGAAAACAACACGAGCATATAAAGCTTGTTAAAATCAGGTATGACTAACACTGAGCATTACTTTGCAAAGTCCTTGGTGTGGTGTGCGTGCTTATATATTGGTGTGTATGTGACGTAGTCAAGGAGAGTGCAACCAGTAATCGGGTGACAGTGAGAGTGAGTGTGATTGCTGGGAAATGTGGCGGCCATGTTTGTAGGCCATGGTATGTTATGGAAAATGAAACTCAGAGTGGATTCCAGTAAATATATAACAGAACCCTTCTACAACATTCTTGGATGATCCAGGAATCAAGACTCTGATTTTTCAAGACTTACCATGGAAATTTTGGGAAAGTAAGAGGTCAAGGATGTCATGAACCACAACCCAGCACTGTTCTTCTGGGCCATAGCCCTCCTACGCTATCAGACACTCCAGCCTCCCACCTTTGCATTGTAAAGTGAGCGTGTTCTTTACAATGTATGCTGGTGTTCCTTTGATGACAAGGTATGCTGGTGATGTGGTGGTGGTGGGGGGGTGTTTGTGGTTAGCGGTCTGGGAGTGACAGGTTTTAAGGCATGATATGTGGAATATGGAAGAGAGTCAGGCCGATGTAAATTACGGTAAGTTTCATACACTCGTGTGTGCATTTATTGTCCTTCATGAAGAGCCAGACCCAATCACCAGGATTATACTGGGGAGTCTCTCTGTGATGACATTGCAAATTGTTTGGTTCAGTGAGTCACTTGTTCCAGATGCTGATGTGTGTTCTCCCACACTTGCTCAGTGGCTGGTAGCTGAGCACACACTTGAAAGGAGTAAGGTTGGTGAGGTAGGAAATTTTGGGCATACTTTGCCATGTAAGGAACTGTGCACATTAAGCAGCTGGGTGGAAGTATGTGTTCATTGCTTTGATTGGGATGGTCAGAGGAGTAAATGCAGGATAGGAAATCTGCACTGCTTTTTTGGAACTTGGTCTGTACAAGAGAGTTAAATCTGGTGAAAAAAAGGGTTTAACAGGCTTGGCGGGGATCAAGGTGCTTGGCCATTTTCAATGTAAGGCTTGGATGGTTCCAGGTGCTTAAGATGGGAGCTGTGGTGAAAGCAGTTTTTAGCTTAGAGAAGGCTTCTTCTGCTGCTTGGGTCCATTTAAAGCGCTTAGGGCCCTTTTCAGGAGAGCAGTGAGAGGGCCAGTGATGGAGCTGAAATTTCTTATAAATCACTGGAAGAAGTTGGAAAAGCAGCCAACTCATTTTCATACATTGCTACCCCCCCTGACTGGTCATATATCAAAAGAAGGAGAAGATGGACACGTGGAACTCACACTTCTTGGCATTCAAGGAGGCATGACAAAACCTGCTTAACATGGGAAAAATAACTGTCAAGAGAGGAAGAGTAGATCAAAATATAATCTGTGTAGGCAATCAGGGTTGGGAGGGTTACTTTAAAAATTTATTCTGATACAGTTACTAATGACTTGCTAAAAAATGTAGTCAGTAACTTCATCTAATTACTACAAAATTAAAGTAATGTAACTGATAACTTTTTGTTACTTTTGTTTACTTTTGTTTGGATTCATCAAAGAAAATGACTTTATCCTGGTCCTCAGCAGTCCAATTCTTGTACCTTTTGCAGAATATCAATCTGTCCCTGATGTTTTTCTTGGAGAGAAGTGGCTGCTTTGCTGCCCTTCTTGGCACCAGGCCATCCTCCAAAAGTGTTTGCCTCACTGTGCATGCAGATGCACTCACACCTGCCTGCTGCCATTCCTGAGCAACCTCTGCAGTGGTGGTGCCCCGATAGTGCCCCTAGTGGTGCCCCGATCTCGCAGCTGAATCAACTTTAGGAGATGGTCCTGGCGTTTGCTGGACTTTGCACCCTGAAGCCTTCTTTACAACAACTGAACCTCTCTCCTTGAAGTTCTTCATGATCCAATAAATAGTTGATGTAGGTGCAATCTTACTAGCAGCAGTATCCTCGCCTGTGAAGCCATTTTTGTGCAAAGCAATGATGACTGCATGTGTTTCCTTTCAGCTATCCATGGTTAACAGAGGAATAACAATGATTTCAAGCACCACCTTCCTTTTAAATCATCAAGTCTGCTTTTCTAACTCAATCAGCATTTCAGAGTGATCTCCAGCCTCGTCCTCAACACTCTCACCTGTGTTAATGAGAGAATCACTGAAATGATGTCAGCAGGTCCTTTTGTGGATGAAATGCAGTGGAAATGTTTTTTGGGATTGAGTTCATTTTCATGGCAAAGAGCGACTTTGCAATTAATTACAATTCATCTGATCACTCTTCATAACATTCTGGAGTTTATGCAAATTGACATCATGAAAAGTGAGGCAGCAGACTTTGTGAAAATTAAAAATTTGTTATTCTCAAAACTTTTGGCCACGGCTGTGTAACAGAATACAGTTACATTCATACAGTTAAAAAAATTTTAGTATCCTAATTATGTAACACCGTTACATGAAACCATTCTATTTTACCATTCTAAAACAACATATTTGCACATATTGTGTCTGAAATGTCAGTGACCCAATATTAATTTCTTGTTTATATAACTGTTGAATAAAAGTTATGAATATCGCACTTGCAATCATACTGCTGTTGTGAATATCAGCACATCTCTGAATACCTGTGGCTGAATCACAGCCATACTGACATTTAGTGCAACAGAAATTTTCTCCCGCAATATTGCTCATGTAGCATACAAACATACAAAAACATAAACTCAAGTGGTTAGATACAACTAATAAAGCATATCCTTGGCTGCTTGGAGATTGAGAGCTTAAATGCAGATATTTTTTACTTCCTTCCACAAGACAGACAATCTATTATCTGAGCATTCCAATATAAAAAAGAATAGTTTTAGATAGAAAAGTGAGGTTTTTGTCCTTTTTGTTTTGAGAAACTTCCAGCCCAAATTACATACTGTTTTTAAGTGAACTGAGTTGTGTTTTGATAATGTTAGCCCAGCTAGAAATGTCTGTGACTGTGTATATGGGTATATCCTCAGTTTGCTGGGAAGAAAAAGCTTTTTTATTGCTGCTACTCACCATATTTAGTTAGTTTGCGTGTCAATGATAGTTGATTTGCAAGAGTTTCTAATGATATGTTGCTACAATGTTACTTTGCATACATGTTTCCCTTGGAGTTTACTAGAACAAATAGGGAATAATGTTAACAAAAAAAAATCAAAAGAGAGACTGAAATCCCTGCAAGATGATTGCCTTATTATTGTACAGCACTTTGGGTCTAAAATCTCTAGTATATTTTTTGCAGGTGCACCTGGCTAACTACCTGACACATTGGCATTCTATTAACTATTTTTTGTTTATCAACCACAAGAGGAGGCTAAGGAGAACACTGGCAGAACACTCTCCCCCCCTGAATGTCATTGGGATGAAGTAAATTGCCAACTATGCACCAGGCATTCTTATCCAACATCAATGTCCAAAAACTAGTGGAGAGCCTTCCCATAAGATTGAAGGAGGCATCAGCTTAAGCATATTAATTGCCATGGTTTTGGAAAGGAATCCTCAGCAAGTACATTTGGTTGTGATGGTTAGGTGTCTACATACTTTTGGACATATAGTGCATATGAAGTAAAAACAGCAGCTTAAGTGAGGAGGTGTTTATTTAGTATTTGCGGAACAAGTCTGAGGTTGACATAGTTTTGTAATTGTTAAAAAAAAAAATTGTCTTCAGTGCCCACTAGGCTTATAAAATACTGGAAACTTTATTATTATTATTATTATTATTATTATTATTATTATTATTATTATGCATTGTGGAAGCAACCATTTCTGAACATTACTGTCTTAGTTCAGATTGCAACAATAGTAATATGTTTGTAGGACCAATGCAAATTGGGAGTTTATATTTTGTGTGCCCATTTATTTCTATGGAGGTGTGCATTCATCATGAATTTTTGAGAAGGGGGTTTTCTTAGTAGTATGTCTCCTTTTCCACCCATCCTGAAAATAGAGAACATACACATTAGAAAATGTCAAATAAAAGAGGAACATAAATTAGTTAATTTGTCAAAAAAATGCACATAATTTCCACACTCATAAGAGTTATTTGTTCTTACCGCCTGGGTTCCGTCTAAGGAGGTACCTTCTTGCCTCATCATAAAGGAAGATAAGCAGTGAGTATGGGAAGGCACAGAACCACCAGCTTGGCCTAAATGGGATACATAGTAGCTATATAACTGGCCACAATGTCAATGTTTGTGGAAGAATAAGTCACTTCCATATGCATTCAAATTTACTATGCTTAGGTATTATAAAAATAGAGGTAAAGCGAACTTACTTCAGTGGGTACATTCTAAGAGCTACATCCATGCCTGGGCAGTAGGATAAGAAAGCTGCCAAAGCAGTCTCCTCAAACAACCCAAATATTAATACTTTATTTCTAAATGACAATAAAGGAAATTAAAAAAAAAAAAGGATTAGAATACAAAAGAGCAAACTACATAAAATGTAAAGCATTTATAAAAAAAAGAATAATAATGTTCTCCACTGACTCACCAAAACTTTATAATTATTTAATAACATACTTTTTATAAATTTGTTTACATACTTCATTCCCTGTTGTAGAATTGAGTTCCTCCTTGTCTTACAGATGATCAGATCAGCCCACTGCACAATTACTATGCTGGCAAAGAACGCAGTATGGCATGTGTACTCCACAATTTTTCTTCGTTCATATGTCTATAGAAGCAATGAGGAAAGGGCAACATGAAGTTCACTTTAATTTGTAGTACATATCAAAAATAAATTCTGTATTTTAGCTCTTTACGGTCAATAACTATTTACAGTAATTATTACATACCCATTGTTGGCCATAGCTGTCCTCTAGATCATTGTAAAATTTATCATCCCAATTGACACGCAGTCCAATTAGGTCCGAAGGCAGGAATCCATTCTCAGCAAGAATCACAAAGTAACTAAAGAATCCTGCAGTAGCTTGCATCATTCCTGTAAAGACATAAAAAAGCATGAAACCATCATTCATATTTTTACCGTGTTCTCCCTATTTGATCATTTGTCAATTCTCACCCACTAACTAGCACTGTCCAATTACACGAGAGCCATCAACTGGGGACAGTGAGGGCTAGAATGCACTTTCTTCCAGACACAAGAAACCAGCCACCACATCTTTTCAAATGCTGCTCATGCTCCAGTACAGGGCAGCTGAACTTGAGCAGGGCTTGAGTGGATTAGACACTACAGTATTGCTGGGTTATGAAACCTCAGGGTTACTGGTGGGTTGAAAAACAGCCACCAACCAAAAACTCCAGCTGACAGCAGTGCTGATACAGATGAAATCTCGAAGATAATTCTACACTTTACTTGGAAAAAGATAAGCCCCAGATCAATTATATACCTGCAATGTGCAGCAACAAGTTTCTCTAATAAAGTGCCCAGTCTTTAAAAACCCCAGCAACACTGATGTACCTGATACATTGCCACACCCTTGCAAGTTTTATGTTGTGCTCTGCTATTTGTCTACTGATAGACAGGTAGAGGGCTGTTTACAACGTGTGCATAGCAATAAATGCACTGTACATAGTAAGTAACTATTCACACACAAAGTGCACCAATATTTGCATGACAAATGGAAGGAAAGAATGGTGGTTTGGTTTGGTTCTTTTACTGGTCTGGTTTGAGTCCACTTGTCCACTTAGAAAACAAGTCAACACAAAGTTATTCTGGCTGATTGCATATCTTACGATGAAACATTTCTATGCTGATGGGACATTTCCTATCCCCATCTACAGGGCGGGAGGGCTCACTGAATAAGTATGAAAACTAATGTACATCATATGCTATGGTCTTGACAGTCACCAGATGTCAACGAAATTGAACACCTATGGGAGATTTTGCCCGAAGGTCACCACCTGGATTTAACACAGCAAATAGGTAAGAGCCTCCCATTGGATAATTACTGCATGGATGATTATGTT
>JAQQZX010000010.1:11201570-11215175 GCA_030068355.1 Notoglanidium maculatum | reverse complement strand
CTGAAAAGCATTCCAGGTGACGACTTCATGCAGCTGGTTAAGATAATGCCCACAATATCATCAAGCTCAATGGGGGCTTTGAAGAATCTAAAATATGAAGCATATTTTGTTTGGGTTTTTTTTATTTTTATTTTTTTTTTACACTTTTTTGTTTACTACATAATTCAGTATATGTGTTGCTTCATAGTTTGAGGTTTACAATGTGAGATTGTTTTACAATGTAGAAAAAAAAAAGAAAAAAGAAAAACCTATGAAAGAGAAGGTGTGTCCAAACTTTTGTCTGGTAGTGTATATATATATAGATAGATAGATAGATAGATAGATATATTCTTAGTGCTCTCTTACCAATTTGACCATAGGCCATACTAATCAGCCTTTCATTCACCAGCTTGTCTGTTTTAGCATTTCTGGGCTGTCTCTTCATGATGTCACTTTCGGCAGCTTCGTATGCCAAAGAAATAGCAGGAACCTGAAATATTAATAAAACACAATTATCCCATCATCTTTATAGTCTTATATTGGGTGGATCCAATATTGGGTGGATCTGTTTCTGCTTTGATAGGAACCTTACCATGTCAGTTCCCAGGTCAATACATAAAATGGTGACAGTGCCCAGAGGAAGAGGAATGTTTGCAATAATGAAGAGTAGAAAGGGGGAAATCTCAGGAATGTTGCTGGTCAGAGTGTATGCAATAGATTTCTTCAAGTTGTCAAATATCAGACGGCCTGAAGACAGAATAATATTTTAGCAAAATACAGATTATCACAGTTGACCTGACAGTTCACTAGTTATTAGTACCTTCTTCTACTCCAGTAACAATAGAAGCAAAATTGTCATCCAGGAGAATCATATCAGCTGCCTGTTTGGAGACATCAGATCCAGCAATACCCATTGCGACACCGATGTCAGCCTTCTTTAGAGCAGGAGAATCATTAACTCCATCACCAGTCACAGCCACAATGGCACCCTGTAATCAAGAAAATATATTTACAAGTTAAGTAACTTTTAAATAACAATGGTCAAAATTGAGAAAGAAAGCTGATTGTACTGTACCTGTCGTTGGCAACCCTCAACAATGATCAGTTTCTGTTGTGGAGAAGTTCTGGCAAACACAATCTCAGTGTGGTGTCTTAGGATGTCATCCATTTGTTCTGTTGTCATTTCCTTCAAATCTCCACCGTGGACCACACAAGCCTTTGCATCCCTGTAAATAAGCATTGCTTCAGTCGCTATCTAAACAATTTTTGAACACTTCAGAAATGCTTTTGGACACATTATTAGAAAGTACTGCAGTTACCTGGGGTCAACATCTCCAACAGGAATGTTTAAACGAGCAGCAATGTCTTCCACAGTCTCATTGCCTTCAGAGATTATTCCCACTCCTTTAGCAATGGCTTTAGCTGTAATTGGGTGATCTCCTGTAACCATGATGACCTGGAAATGCAAATATATTTGAGATCTTCTAGAGAGAATCAGTCGTCTAATTATGTCATGAAAATTACACTGACTATATGAGGAGCTATAACACTGCACCTTGATTCCAGCACTCCTGCACTTGCCCACTGCATCAGGTACTGCAGCACGAGGAGGATCAATCATGGCCATGAGTCCAACAAAACACAGGTTTTCAGTGGGGAAGTTCACTTCTTCAGTATCAAATGCAAAGCCTTCAGGAAACTGATCATCAGGGAGGCTGTAATGGCAGAAACCTTAAAAAAGGACACAATAATTCATTCATTATTTACTGTAGATCTCATTAATGAATTTACTCATCTTCAGTAACTGCTTTATCCTGTTCATGGTCATGTTAGATGCAGCCCACGTATTTAACATACATTTACAACTAAGGACAATTTAGATTAGTCAGTCTATTAACTGCATGTTTTTCAGAGGTTGGACGAACTGGAGGAAACCTATATTGATACTGACACAAGATTGAGCTCAGGATCACATCAGGGACCTTGGAGCTGTGAGGCATCAATACTACCCACTGTGCTAACATGTCTTAATATGGTAAAGATGAAGATAAAGATAAAGATGACATTTTCTAACAGATGAAGTCCAATTCTTTAAGAGGTGAATTAACCATTCACTGTTATACCATCCACACAGTGTGACCTACCTAATACTCTTTCTCCGAGACCTCCTAGTTCCACATAAGCATTCTGAAAAGCATCCTTCAGTTCATCATCTAGTGGCTGCTCTTTTCCTTGAAGTATAATAGTTGAGCACCGGTCAAGGATTCTTTCAGGAGCTCCTTTCATTACGAGCAAGTGTTTTGTCTCTGAAGGGTTGGGGTTCTTGTGGATTGAGAGCTGGGGACAGTCAGATGATTATTAGAGTTTGATTGTCTTCCAATGGCTTTTTTTCCTCCAAATGACAGATTGCATAAAATAAGTACCTGGTATTTATTGGTGGAGTTGAATGGGATCTCAGAAATCTTTAGGTATTTCTCCCTCATTTCCTTTACTGTACCACAGCAGAGCTCAATACATTTCAGCAGGGCAGATTCTGATGCATCACCAGCAGTTTCTCTCTTTAAGAGCATAAAGCCATTAGATTTATAATAGAATATTTACCCTGAACCAATTAGCCCTTTTTTTTTTATCTCATTATAGTGTAATAAAATGGTGGGTAGCTGATGAGTTAGTTGAGATATAAAATATAAAAAGTAGATTCATGAAGAGGAAAAAGAATGATAGAAGATTTGATGGTATGGCATACCTTAAGGATAGGAACATTGGCTTGATCTGCAAGGAAGACTGCACGATTGCAGAGGCCAGCTACACGAGCAAGGGCAGACCAAGTGGCAGAGCTTCTGTCAAAAGAGGTTCCACTTTGGTTCTCTGTGGTATCCGCTTCATGAATCTGATTGTCAAACCACATATGTGCCACAGTCATACGGTTCTGTGTCAGAGTTCCTGTCTTGTCTGAGCAGATAGTAGAGGTGGAGCCAAGAGTCTCTACAGCTTCAAGATTTTTCACCAAACAGTTCTTCTTCGCCATACGTTTGGCAGTTAAAGTCAGACACACCTATGTAAAGCAGAAAACTGTTGATGCTCTTTGGCTTTTGTTTAGTTTACAAAGTTCCACAAGGTTAGATCTGAGTACTGAGTGCTTTTCAAAATTTGAAAAAATTTTTTTTTTAAAACTTTTTAATTAATAAAAATTATTCATTTATTTACACATGTTTAAGTATGATTGAAAGTGAATAATACTTCTGCTTTTACTCACAGTTACTGTTGCAAGCAGACCCTCAGGCACATTGGCAACAATGATTCCAATAAGGAAGATGACAGCTTCGAGCCATCCATATCCAAGAATAAGGGACAAGATGAAGAAGGACACACCCAGGAAAACAGCCACACCAGTAATAATGTGGATGAAGTGCTCAATCTCTATAGCAATTGGTGTCTTTCCACCCTCAAGACTTGAAGCCAGGGTGGCAATTCGACCCATCACAGTGCGATCACCTGTGTTGATTACAATACCTCTGGCAGAACCTGAGAACAAGATATAATAACATATTAATAACATATAGTAACATTATATTATATATAGTATGGTTTACATCACTTTCATATTTATCTTTCAAACAAGGATTTATTGACAAATAAATTTTTCTACCTTCAACACAATTTGTTGAAAAGAATGCAATGTTTCTTGTTTCCAGAGGATTGTCATTGGAGAAGTCAGGAGTACGTGTCTGAGGCTCAGATTCACCAGTAAGGGATGAATTGTCCACCTGAAAGGTAAGTTAAACTTATTTTAAGTTTACTAGAGAAATGCAAAATAAGAAATTTACAAGTTACTTGTGATCATAGATTTTAGTGGGGCAGGATGCCATTAATAATGACAAAAGTCGAAACTCTATCGAACTTTTAATTACAGGCTATTATCTAGTGAAAATTTAAGAGTAATGAGCATTGGAAATTCAATAATGTATAGTCATCCATATTATGGTTTAGCATCTCATGGTTTAGACATAGCTTTGTTTAACTGTGTTCGAGGTAATATAATTAAAAGGAAGATCTTTTTCTTATTTTTTCAGCCTTTGTGTGGCTAAAAAGGATTTTAACAAAAATGTGTGATGTACAGACATTATAAACACCATAATTGCCCATACTCTCTTCAATATTTTACAAAAGAAATGGTTCTGAACATTAGAGACACAGTCTGAACTTAGAGTTACCAGTCAAGAGTTTAGACACACCTTCTATTTCAATGTTTTTTTCTTTTTTTTATTACTTAAAAGACACTTCATGACTTAAAGTATTGATGGACTCTCATTTCTCTTTACTTCATTGAGCGTTTCTTGATAATATTGATTACAACGGTTGTTGAACAGGACTACCTTGACACAATACAACCATTGGTCTCAAACAGATTAAGAAGGCAAGAAATTCCTTTTGACAAGGCACACCTGTTAATTGAAAAGCATTCCAGGTGACTACCTCATGAAGCTGGTTAAGGTAATGCCAATAGTGTGCAAAGCTGTCATCAAGGTAAATGGTGGCTATTTTGAAGACTCTAAAATGAGTAGGTGTGTCCAAACTTTTGACTGGTACTCTACACATTGACTTCAATCCATCCATCCATCATCTATACCGCTTTATCTGTCTGAGTTGTGGGGGAAGCTTGAGCCAATCTCAGTAGACACAGGGCGAGAGGCGGGGTACACCCTGGGCAGGTCGCCAGTCCACCACAGGGCCAACACAGAGAAAACAGCCACACACGCTCTCATTCACACCTATGGGCAATTTAGAGTAGCCAGTTGACCTAATTGCCAGTTGACTGTCGGAGGAAACTGGAGCACCCGGAGGAAACCCACACATGCACGGGGAGAACATGCAAACTCCACACAGAAAGGCACCCTGGGTGACCCGAGGATTAAACCCAGGACCTTCTTGCCATGAGGCGACAGTGCTAACCACTGCAGCACCATGCTGCCACAGGTTGACTTTTTTGTGGAAATTTATTAGGAAATTTAATATTTTATTATTATCAATTCCAATGAATTTTTATAATACAAGATCTTGGTTGGAACACCAACCCTGTCATTAACTGTCATTCCCACTGCTCCTTCCCCATTGAAACTATTCATATTCAGTCATGACGCAGTGAGAATTTTACTCCACAGACCTCTATTAGACTTTGTTGTAGTTCCCATTTCAACAATAATAAAGTATAGTACAATAATATCTGTGGAAGCTAAGTTTGGAAATAAGCTCACTGTCCCACATTTGTGCAACATCTAAGAAGGTGGGCAAAGCAAAGAAAAATCAACTTATGTCTGTCAAATAGTGACACTTTTTTAAAATCACTGGTTTCTCCAAAGAGATAATTAGTGTTGCAACAAAATTTAAAATGTATGTAGTTAGCAATTAGAAAAAAATATGTAATTTCAGTGTTTCTAGCATGTTTAATTAGTCAGCACAGTTATTGGCAAGGGGTTTAATGATGTCACCTTGCATCCATGTGCAGAGATAATGCGCAGATCAGCAGGGATTCTGTCACCGCCCTTAATCTCCACAATGTCACCAACCACTACTTCCTCAGCATTAATGCTTTTCTTCTCACCATCACGGACAACCAGAGCTTGCTGAATAACAGAAAAAGTGTCTATAAGTGGTAACATGACCTCTCTTTACAGTCTCAGTGGAATAATATTTTATGTTTATACCTGAGGGACAAGGTTCTTAAAGGATTCCATGATCTTGGAGCTCTTAGCCTCTTGGTAGTATGAGAAGCATCCAGTAATTATTACAACAGCAGATAGGACAATTCCAAGATACAGCTGCAGGAAAAATGTGTGTGTGTGTGTGTGTGTGTGTGTGTGTGTGAAGTGAAGAGGGGAAAGGTTAAGTATTAAGATACTCTGTAAATAGATATCACTGACATATTCAAAGAGTAGGCATTACTTATTTTTCTTACATTATCGTTTGTTGGTTCACCTTCTGAGGCAGCCTGTATTCCACTTGCCAAAAAACAAAGAATAGCTCCAATCCACAATAAAGTGGAAAATCCACCAAAGAGCTGTTTACAAAATTTGACCCATTCTGGGGTTGTAGGTGGAGGTGTCAGAGCATTGGGTCCATCACGTGCCAGGATCTCTTTTGCACGAGAGGCAGTCAAACCCTTACACAAAGTACAAAATCATGTTAGAAATTTGTTAAGGGAAATCTTTTTTAATGTAATAATATTCATATAACACATATCAGTTGGTGTATAATTAGGATTCTGAAATAACCTTTTAAATGTTGAACATTTTAAAGAGTTTTTAAAAAGACTTTTCTTATAAAAATAAGAAAATAATAATGTCTAATAGTGAACAACCCTTT
This sequence comes from Notoglanidium maculatum, assembly GCA_030068355.1. Classification (NCBI taxonomy): domain Eukaryota; kingdom Metazoa; phylum Chordata; class Actinopteri; order Siluriformes; family Auchenoglanididae; genus Notoglanidium; species Notoglanidium maculatum. Next base: position 11,208,833 of record JAQQZX010000010.1, on the reverse strand, counting down.
TTTTAAAGGTATTTTAGAGGGGTTTTTTTTAACCTCTACTTACTCTGTCAAGGTCACTGCCATATTTCCGATGAAGCTCATCCAAGGTCAACTTATGATCATCCTTCAGGGAAAAATAAGAAAACAAAAATGGTAAAAATGAGCATTTGTCCTTAGATTTCTGACTTTAAAATTCAAAGCAGATTTTTCTCACCAAATCGACTTCTTTTTTAAGATCATCCATGTCCTTCTCCTGCTTCTTTCCCTTTTTCTTCTTTTTCGCCCCATCCTCTGAGGTTGCTGCTAATTTGTACTTATCACTTCCCTTCTGTGCAAAATGTGACAAAAAATTTTTACACTCAAATTAAAAGTCTGATAGCATATTGATTACAGCATAACAAAGCACCAAACATATTAGAAATATCAAAATTAAGCAAAAATATCAACTCATTGAAGCAGTTTAGATTTTAAGAACACTTACACCTAATCCCATTTTTTCTTTTTAATTTATTCAGTGTTCAGCAGAGCTTTTCCTATTCCAGTCCTCTGGAGACATATAAAAGCTCCTGCTGTTCCAAAACAGCCTAACAAACCTTTATATCCCACTTGCTCACCTGCCTGAAGGGGAGGAGATTTGAGCAAACTTGAATAGGATTGGCAGATGTGTTCTTTTTTTTATTCATAATATATGATCTAGTTAACCTTCATTCCTACATTTCAATGAACTTTCAATGACAACCACTAGCAAAGGACAACCAAAGTCCTTTGTTGTAAAAATCTACCTAGTTTTATGGAGTGCTATTGCCAAAGAGTCGGTAAATCATTTATGCAAACACATATGACTAAATATTGATTGTACTATATTATTTGAATTTAACAGCTGTTTCCTCTGTATTTAGACTTTTCTTAAGAAATATTAGAAAAACATGCTTATAACTATTCCTGGAAACTATATACATAATCTCAGTCCACTATAATTTAGGTTGAGGATCAAAAATCTTCAATAGCAAATAATGAAAGCCTACCTTGGCTCACAGGTATTTTGTAAAGCCACCAGGGATTTTAAATCTAGATCATGTTTTGTAAACGGCTGGCTGTTTGTTGTCAGATGGTGTAAGGTAACTTGAAATAAGAGTAGTAAATCTGATGTCCTTCCCACAATCCCACGATTCTCACATTCTCACATTCATTCAGCAGAGTATAAATGTGGCTGGCAATTTGCATGTGTATTTGCCTGAACTATCTTTCCCACCATTTACAAATAGTTTCTTGTTTTAAATATCTAAAGAAACCCCGTATGTCAACGTGATCTAAAAAATGAGCACTCGCTTGAAATGCAGATTGCAGGTATATCAACTTGTATTTAACATCAAGTTTCTCAATAAAGAGTTGCACATTTTGCCATGTTAAAGATTAAAATAGGCACTGCTCCACATAGTTAATAAACACTATTTCTTCCTCTCATAAAACTCCAACATTCATTAACCTGGAACTTGCCAAGACAGAGTGAGAACCATTATAGTGGAAGAACCAGTTTCCTGCAGGCAAGTGACACAGAAAAGACAAGTAACAATACCCTGAAGAGCTGAAGAAATTCACTGCAGATAGGTTAATAACAATAATGCAGGATTTCCAGGTATCTAACTAGTGCAGTGTGTTTAAGGATGAATTAAGAATTAATTTATTCATTTATTAATGTCAATTATGAACAGAGAATCAATAAAGAAAACTGACCAGCCTGATCTTATATGAAATTTGTAGCAATTAAAACAAGAAAGGGATATTTAGTTTGTTTTCACATGACAACAGGAACGAAAGCTAATCTTGCCCCAACCCTGACATTAACCTTCATAAATGTTTATATGAGTTAAGTGTTGCATATTTTTCAAATACAGTGAGACCATGTTGGAACTGCCATGAAGAAAGGAACTCAAAGACTGTAAAATGATAGCTTTTACGACAGCTTCTAGTATCTCGGTGTTTCATTCTTCCTTAGGTTTTCAGTGAATCTCTAATTTGACTTAATTATAAACTTTTTTTTTACACTAGGACTGGTGTTGTGTCAGTGCTGCTTTCTTAGCTATTATACTAAAAAACATAGCACGATTCCTGATTCCTGTCTCAATACCAACAAGTTTTCACATGGTCATAAGGGCAGGAGATGGAAATTTCAGCCACAGACAACCAAAAAAGAGGAAGAATGGTGGCACCACATTAAATATTTCAGGATTTCAAGATTTCAAGGATTTCATCAAATAATGGAATGTTAAATAAAGTAGTGGACATTGTACCTTCTGTGCTGTTATTTCAAACAGACTATGAACCTTTTTTGTAAGGCATGAAACATTAATATTTTGGTTAACAAAGTGGGGGGAAGGGAACAGCAATCCAAAAAAAACCTTTTTTTTTTAAATCTCCAAAGTAGATATTTGAATAGGCTTAGTTTAGAAGATTAAATGAAAATTATGTGCCATGTTAGTGTTGAATAAAATGTAACTGATGTTTATTTAATTTTATTAGTCATATGTGCATAAGACACATAACCATGAGGCACAAATAGCTAAACAATAGATTCTTTGTATGACAGGATAACCCACTGGAATGTTAGGACTACGTCTCTGAATGGCCATAGTCAGTCACCCATACTGGTGCTTTTGTTTGAACCAGGCATGCTGCTTGTAAGAGACCATTGTTATCTTCTGCTCCCGAGGAGAGAGAATTGCATGCTCAGGTTACCAGACTCTTAACATCACCCTTCCCTACACAATTTTCCACTTCTGTTTTTCAGCAGAATTACCTACTCCTGTCCTTCATGCTCTTGGTGTTCTTGTTTTCAACTTATTTTACCCTGATGTTCCACATACAAAACATAACCAATCTTGTGTAACATATTACACAAAAATCAGTAGAAAGTGCCTATTTTACATACAATCAATCATGATACACAAACATAATGACATACTGAAATTGGAATATATATTCTGTAATACACAATAATCTTTTATGAGAACATGTATTCTATTTCAATGTAGGTTTGTTTCTACAACACTATGATTGGTTTCTTAGCATGCTGTTTCAAGCTAATACCCTCCAGTAATAACAATGTGTTAGGCAAGGTCAACTCTGTATGACACTGGTTTTCGTGATATTGCATGAGTAAAATATGCATAAATGTAGATATACCTAATTATTTATTCAATTATTTAAGTTTTAATTATTTCAGAAGACAGACTTCTGTAAAGCTATTCATTTTAATAAGCGTATAGAAATCACACCCTTCATATTTGAATTGGAAGCCTGCTGCTCAAGAGGTTGAGATACACTTAAGCTCTGAACAGGCAAACCCAAATGCAAGACACTGGCAACAGGTAGAGTCAAAGGTGAGCATTTATTTAGTAAGTGCAGGGTAAAGGGAGTGAGAAAGCAGATGAAGACAGCAGGTGAGTAACTGAGACTGGAGAAAGGAGCACACCCAGGCTGCCGCAGCAAAAGCACTGTGCTCTACCACTGAACCAGCTGGAAGTCCAAGGCAACAGACAGGCTTATTTTGTATTTTGGAGATTTTAAATGCTGTGCATTATTTGTGCCTAATGCTTGTAATTTTTTGTTTGTATGTATGCTTTTTTATAATTATTTCACTTGTGAGAGGCATGAAGGCACAGAGGGTTCGAATCTAAGCTTGCATGACTGTGTGGAGTTCACCTTATGCCCTCATGGCTTTTCTCAGGGTTGTTCAGTTTCTTCCAACCTACCCAAAAATGTGATTAGGTGTAAATGAATGCATGAATATGTGTGTGCATTATACCCTGAATAATATGGTTACTGAAAGTGAATGAGTGAGTATTTAACTGTGCAAATGTTATTTTGAGAATATGTGACAGATCCATCATTTGCACTTGAAGACAGACCAAGGACATAACAAGGCATGTCATGTATAAGAGGAGTGGAACAGTTTAGTGTTGGAAAGTAAGTGGAGGTGGGGCCTGTATTTATATTGCACAGACAGCAACTGCCCTTGACTGTCCTTGAACCAGATATTCCTGTGCTTCATGTCAGTACTTTTCTTGCTTTCTCTATGTTTGTGCTAATACTGAGAATAGAGGACTTCTACTATTAAAGTTGAAGAAGCCTTTTTTTATTACACACATTTTTTTTATTACACACATCTTTGCATATCCCAGCTTGCTAGAAAGTTGAGGTCAGAGCACAAGGTATAGCACCCCTGCAGCAGAGAGGGTTAGCAGCCTTGTTCAAGCACCCAACAGTGGCAGCCTCAGCAGTGCTGGGGCTTGAACCCCTGACCCACTGAGCAGTAGCCCAGCACCTTAACCACTGAGACATCACCGTCCCTAAGTTGAGGCTTAACATGCAGCTCAATAATAATAAAAAGCTAATTTCAGTGTGTCCAAAATAATTTCATACTGAAAATATCTTTCAGACAGTTTAACCAAATCAATCTTAGATGCTAACACAAGTATTCTACAAGTCACAGGCTTTAAACATGAGCTTTAAACATTTGGGACAATACTGCGAAAGTCATATGTAACTGAGAAAAATCTGGCAGGCATTGAAAACAGTGTGTTAGCTGTGTCATGTTGTAATAGATTTGTTCTTCAATACATTCTATATAAATATAGACATTTCTATATTCTATCTATATTCTATAAATATACATCTATAAAATATTCTGCTTCTTGAAAATGATTTTCTTGCAAATGAAAATAATTTCTCTTTCTTCTGATCTCTGCTACAGATTACTCACAATGTGATATGCTTCAGTGGAATGTGGTGACTCATTGAGGGAAGTTGTCATAGAAAAATTCCATAACTCATTTTCTCTTCTGCCTTTTTTCTATGGTTGTAGAAAACTCACTAAGTACTAAATATTTTCAGTACAGGATGAAGCATAATCAACAACGCAATCCAGAAATAATACTCATGTCTAAATAAAGGACACCTATCAGCATTAGAGCTATGTGATATTGAACATGTCTCCCTTCTTAAAGCTGTTTTGGTAGCTCATGGTGGTTCAACACCATATATTTTTGTTTTTCTTTAATTTTTTCACTCGCCTGCATATATAATGCAGTAATCTGATACTCTGTTTTTGTGCTTGGGCCATGACCATGAAAATGTGGGCGTCTGGTATTTTTCAAATTTTTCCATAGAGGGCTATAAAAATTAGGAGTTAAGGATTAAATTAAGGAGTCAAATAAATCAAGTTGGAAGATAAAAAGAAGGATAGACAGACAGGATAAAAATAATAATAGTAGTTAAATCTATAGTTTATTTAATACTTATTTACAATAGCCTACTTTTGCTCTCTGAATATTTTATTTTTAAGACATACACACATACTAACATAAAAAACAACTGATATATGCATGATATATAATGGGTAATGGAAGCCGCTGTACCACTAACTGAATATGGAATGGTAATGAAAACTAGGGTGCTAACTGAGCTAAGAATTGTCAGGATGGTAACTTAGCAACTGAGCTAATGTAGGCTGTGAGGCTAACAGACCAATTTAATTTTATTTGTATGGTATGTTTAACAATGGACAATGTAACAAAGCAGCTTTACAGAAATATATGAATTCTGTATATTCATTTTTAATTTATCCATAATGAGCAAGGGATGGTGCATTTTGGTGCACTTGCAATCATAAAGCTATCTAAGGAGGAACATCCACTGCCATCTTAATAGTTTCAATGTGGTACCATCCACTGTAAATTAATTGCTCCTTGGCCTGTCCATGTGAAGCCATGGAACTCCATGAGAACTGCAAACTGAAGTAGGATGTCCCCAGCTTGGCAGGAAAGCAGAGGAGTGTCCTCCGTAGGACAGGGTAGGAGGTGACATCATTAGTGGAGCAGGTAAGCAGTGAGACCGTCTCTGTAGGGCAGGGAGGGAGGGAAGCAGGGATGATCCCTTATCCCCAATCTGGGCTTATGTCTTCTCCTCCCACCGTATTTTTCAATTGCTGGACAGTTTTCCAAGCTCCATTTGTTCTTGAGGTAAGGGACCTACATTTTTAATGGAATAAACAGCTTAAAAAAAGACTGGAAAAGAACCAGAACACTAGCTAAAACAAGGACTAGACTGAGACAAGGTAAAGTGAAGAAATCTCTCAATAAAAACAAAAGCTTCTCACAGTGGAAATACAACCTTACAATAAAGACAATATATTTGTCTATACTGCTTCACAACCAAGGAGGAAAAATCCCTAGAAGTTAAACAGGGTGACTTAAATGGGGAACACATAACAAGGTTGCCCAACAATGCAGACAACAAAAGAAAATATTTTAAAAAATGAGTGCGGTTGCCTTCTAGTGGTCTGGGGAGGAATTGTCATGGACATGACAATTAAAAATAATATAGCTAGATTGCAAAAGACAGTTCTCGAGGTGAATTGGTAGTGAAATCTGAATTGTTCCTCTATCAATGCTATATAGTGAAAATAAATCTGTGAAATAATCAGTTAAATCTGGAGGAGGAAGCATCATGGTTTGGAAAATGTTTTCTGGAACAGGAGTTGGGCCTCTTGTATCGCTATATGGCAAGGTGAATGCTAATGTTTATCAGAACCTTCATCAACTACACGCGGTTCCTTCCCTGCATGCATTCTGCATTCTTCCAATTAGCCTGCAATTTTTGTGCAAGACAATGTACCTTGTCACAGCAGAAGGGGCAAAGAACTCCCTTGAAGCTGAGAACATTGAAATAATGATGTCCTGCAGGTGGACACATTCTGATGTCATTCATAGCAAGGGCTGCTACACTTCCTACAAATTTTTGAAAGCTGCAACCATCAAAAACACCATTTATATGCTTCTTTCCAATGGTCACCTTTTCTTTTCAATGGTTACTGTTCTCTAATTTTGATCACTGGATTGTAGTCGCTACATAGTGACGGTCTCTTACATAAGAAGTGCAACATAAGATAAAGAACATTCCTTGATCATGTCATAAGGACCTAAATTGTCTGGAGAGCAAAGGACAGAGAGGAAAAAGGAAAGAAGAGAAGGGACAGAGAAAAGATTTTCAATCTAACAGTTATGTATGTGTGTGTGTGTTATATATATACCTATATATATACTATATTTAAGACACTTCATGTCTTAAAGTAATGATGGACTGTTGTTTCTCTTTACTTATTTGAGCGGTTGTTGACATAATATGGATTACTACAGTTGTTCAATACGGCTGTTATAAAAAATACTGTATTTTTATCATTTCCCATTTACTATTTACTGTATGTCTCAAACGCATTAAGAAGGC
>JAQQZX010000010.1:11189560-11201470 GCA_030068355.1 Notoglanidium maculatum | reverse complement strand
TTCATGTTGTCATTATGGGGTGTTGTGTGTAGAATTCTGAGGAAAAAAATGAATTTAATCCATTTTGGAATAAGGCTTTAACATAACAAAATGTGGAAAAAGTGATGCGCTGTGAATACTTTCCGGATGCACTGTATCTATCTATCTATCTAATGCATACTGTAAAATGCTCTTGAAATTTAAAAATGAACATGGAAAATATTATTTCAGTTTATAATATTTAATTTAATCAACTTTTCTCATCAACAAAATATATAGTCAGACAAAATGTGTGATATTTATCATTATTTACAGCTTAACAGTTTTTTAAAAATTTCAGGCACAATATTAAGAAATGTAAAGACTGCATGTTTTGGGTATTGAAAACTTCATTACATACATATTTATTAAATTAATAGTGAAATAGATATTTATGTAACATATTTTGTTTTTTACATTTATGTCACATGTATTTATTAGTTTCATAAATAAGAAAAGCACAGAAACAAGTAAAATTTCACAGAAGACTGAACAATTAGAACAAAAATTAAATTGAATAACATTAGATCAACAGCTTTCATTGAAAAACTTCAAACAGAATGTAAATCTGTGAACCAAACAAGTATAAAGCAGTTAATCTCTGAGTCCTTCAGGTGTCTCTCTGGCATGCCTCTTGAAATGCTTAGTCCAAATTTCTGGCAAAACACTGAAATGTCTTGCTGAGGAGGTGACTGGTATCTGGGAGGCTCTGGGATGACATCCTTGATGTTGTTCCTATAGTGTTTGTCAATCAAATGTGTGGTTTTTGTATGTGTGAACAAGTTAGAAAAGTAGTCATCTTGGGTTCTGTCAGTTCAGTCTTTATAAAGGCTAATATAGGAAGAGGTTGTAGAAGATTTAGGTGTGAGAACTTCTAGGTTTTACAGTGTTGAAGCGCTCTTGCATGAAATGAATATGTATACATTATGTAACACAAAGGAACAATGTATAAACTATGTACAGTAGCTGACGTGATTGTATGCCTGACATGGTAGTGTGGCATGCCTACATTGTGTCTAAGACAGAAGCTATGCATTCTGTATTTAACCCAAATGTCAGTGTGAAATGAAGGGTGTGTCCAACCATAATGAGTGGGTCCTGTTCTGTCCTGATTACCTTCTACTGAATCTATAATGGACACAGTCGTTGGTGTCAGTGGATCTTGTGGATTATCAAAATTAATATTAAAGTCTCAGACTATTATTATCAGGTTTGAGGCACAATTCACAAATTCCTGTAAAAATTTAGAATATGGCCCTGTGGGTCTATAAATACTACACATAGTGGATATGACTGAATAGGCTTTTGTGGCTATGCATGATGTGTTATTATAAAGAAATACAAATGAGTTGCATTCATGTCCAGGTTTTTATGTGACACCTAGAATTATAAATAAATTATAAATAACTGTGACCCCTCCTCCTAATTTCAGGCAGATCTAAAGTGGATGGCCTTGTTTGCTGTCTTTAGGTGGACATGAAAATGGAAAAAAACACAACAAAGACTCAAAAGCCTCGGTGTCCTCACTCTCAGCCTGTGCAGCACGGCTCCTCGCTGCTGGGGGGCTGTGGTGCAGCTGGCTGCGGCTTCGGCAGCCTCGCTTGTTGGAGAATATACAGTTGTGCTTCTTGATGGCAGTGAGCACTGGCAGCCAATTCAACCTGGCATACTCACTCTCCGAGGTGGGCTGTGCATGGCACTTGTTGGAGAATAAACAATTGTTGTCTGATTGCTTTTCCCACTGGCCTGGCAGCCTCCCTATCCTACCTGCTGATCAGCACCCCTCAAAGGCAGTACGCTTTAATAGCCAAAGGTGTTGCTGAGTTGGGCTCTGTTACTTGGTGGAGAATAAATTGTTGTTCTCTGTTCATCTGGAAGAGGGCAGGGTTTCCAGAACTCTCATTGAAGGTGGTGAGCTTGGTTTAGTGGCCAAACCCTCCTGCCTGAGTACTATTAAACAACTACTATAAATTACTATTTCCAGACTTCCAAGGCCATATTCAGAAATTATACATGAATTTGGCAGATCCAAGGTGGAATGTCCTCTGTTTGCCATTTGACTTTAGATGGAAAAAAGCAAACAGCCTCAGCAGCCTATCTCTTAGAGACACTCTATCTCTTAGCCTTCACAGCATGGCTCCTAGCAGCAGCTGTCAGCCGGCTGGGGTTGCCAGCCTGACCGCCTCGTTCTCTCACCTGCTGAGCAGCTCTCACCACTTGGTGGAGAATAAACAATTACTGTCTAGTCATGTGCAAGTGAGCCGAGTTTGCAAAATGTTCTGTGAACATGGTGAGGTCTGTTACCCAGCTGGGGTCACTAGCCTTCCAGCATTGCCCTTGCCTATTCATTTGGATTGGCTGGGTGAGCTGGTTGGCTCCATTTAAAGAGTTCGTAGCCATTAAGTAGTATTGATACCTTTTAAATGATCCTTGAGCTCTCTTGCATAAAGTAGAGAATTAAAGTTTTCTTATAACACAGGAACAAAAGTTTGATTTACTTGTTTTATTTGTACAGTTTAACTAAATAACTTGTAACACAAAAACAGCTCGTTCAAGTTACTTTAATTTTTAATGAGAATGACCCTTGCCATGTAAACCATACTAAGACTTTGTGTAGAAATTATTACCATGCTTTTCTTGAGAACATCTCACTCCAATATTTTTTCCAGTGTGTGTTTGTTGAACATCCCATTCCAAAACCATCGGCATTAATATGGCAACCCATGTAAAATAGCACCCTTCTATTATGGTTATGTCATGCAGTCAGATGTTTCACAGCTAATCTACATTCAAGGTCACGATCACTGTTGAATGAAATAAAACAGAATGTGCACAGAACATTTGTACTGAAAGGATTTTAAGTGGTGACTATTACATTTTTGTACAGATCAGAAACAAAAGAAAGCTATTGTAGTTTTAAATTGCCTTTATGTAACAGTATTACACTATTTGTTTAAGACAAATTCCTGCTTTTCTGATTGTTTGGTGCTTGTTTTGATCTTACATATCTGAATGTCTGATTGGCTGGGAGAAGACTTTTGGTCATTGTAGTATTTTATAATGGCAACATTATAAGCTGATAGTTAAAATAAAACATTTATCACTTTAGAGTGCATTGTTTTGCCTCATTGTGTTAAACCTGGTAAAAATAAAATGTAATAAGAGGCAGATCTGCTAGGAGTGCATTACAGTAGTCTAGTCTTGAGATGACAAGAGACTGAACAAGTATCTGAGTGGCCTGTGTGGAAAGAAATGGACGGATCCTTCTGATGTTGGAGAGGAGAAATCGGCATGAGCGTGAAAGATTAGCAATATGAGAAGAAAAACATAGGTGAATGTCCATAGTTACCCCAAGGTTATGTGCAGTGACTGAAGGAGAGATCAAAGAGTTGTCCAAGGAGATCACAAGATCCTGATGCGGGGATGTATCAGCTGGGATGAATAGCAGTTCTGTTTTGCTGGGGTTGAGTTTCAGCTGATGAGCTGAAATCCATGATGAGATGTCTGCCAGACATGCAGAAATCCAGGCAGAAACATTACTGTCTGACTACGAATCGTTGTTTTCATAAACTTAGAATAAGCTCTATTTCTACATAGTGCCGGCCTCTACAGAGCTGTCATGTTGCACTACTACAGTAGCACAGAACAGACAAACCTCTAAAGAGCACCTTCTGCATTTTTCTGCATCTATAGAGAGTTGTCTGTGTTTTGCGTTTTTACAAGTGTCAGCATGAATCCAGAAGGCAGTGCCAGAATGATGACAAAGAAGGAGAAAGGAAGACCATGAAGAAGAAGAAATAAGATGAATCAGTGTTGGCTGCTGCTGGCTAATAAGATCGAGAACCCAAATTTTGAAAAATGGAGGATCATAATTGTTATCTAAAATGGAAAAGGCAGCGGAGTGTGAAGTACACAACTGGCACCTGATGGCCACGTTACAGGTAAGGGAGGGGAAGGGAATGGCATTCACCTGGTTGAATCTTACATAGTGGACCTTTATCTCCACTGGCCAACAAGTGTATATAAGAATAAAAAGCCTTCTTACAAAGAATAGAAAGTTCACTGAACCTCACTGTGAAGTCATTTGTTTCCAGTCACTCACTCTTGAATTAGTCAGTGCTTTAAAATATTTTGCTTCTACGCTGTATTTTAACATTGATGTTAGTGACTTTGAAAGTTGGCAAATACATATTTCTCTATTTTGGCACTTTTTTGGTATGACCAGGAAATGTACCTTTGTTAAATCTCTTGTATTGGTTGTCTGAATGACTTGGAGGAGGTAGGAGGGACAGAGGCAGCGCTCCATTATAAGAACAACACTGACATTCAATACAGTCAGCAACACTGACATTAGAAAATCTATTAATTGCTACAGCAGCAGATATCTGACTATGCTGACACGCGTGGTGGAGGGGATATTTTGGAGCTCAGAACAGATATTGACTGCACTTCACTTTACAAAACGACTTGCAGTAACTCTGTATTGGTTTATCCTACAGAGAAGAAAAGATTGGCTGATAAAAAATTTATAATAGAAACGAAATTCATAGACAAGTACTGGAAATAATACATTTGTACTGAGAAATCAAATGGACTTTCTTAGCAGTAGTACCTTCCCCTGTCATACACCTAAAGACAAATAAATATGATCCTTTTTGTCTTGGTGGCCACACTTGTGGACAGTGAAGTGTTCAGCCACCCAGCAATTCAGGGAAGGCTCTTTAGCAATGAAATTTACTATGTTATTTTACAAGCAAAAGAGTAGACAGTCTGATGCTTTCTAAAAATTGAGGGGAGGGGTCTACAGGAAGAGTTTGGTCTTGACCAAGTCACAGGACCTTCTTTGTTGTTGTTTCCAATTTTTTTCTTTCTTTGCATTTTCAGGACCAGTTTGAGACACTGTTTAACCAGATTGATGTGGGAGTATATTTCCAGTTCTTCAAAAGCTTTCGCCGTGTACGCATTAATTTCACCAACGCAGTGGCTGCTGCTCAGGCGAGAGTGAAACTTCACAAGAGTGATTTTAATGGCAAAGAGATGCGCCTCTATTTTGCCCAGGTACCAATAATCTTATTGAAGTACAATAAAACCATTATCAGGAATATATGACTAAAGCCTATTCTAGGATTCATCCACTGACTGTCGAAGAATTTTAACAAAGTTAGTTAATTCTTTTTAGATAAAATGAATTAAATCATTATTTCTTAACAAGGCACATAAGAGTTACATACAGCTGAGTTGGTTTAAGAACTGGACTGTACTAAACAGTGCAGAAGACAAAAAGAAATGGGGACTGTTATTTATACATGTATTCCATGATTCTTTGAATTTAATATAGACCATATTTGTATCTCTTTGTTTCCTATATATCTCACTTTTCTCTACCCGCTCCCTGCAATATTCTTTCTTCAGTCTGTGCATATAGGCAGTCCTCGACTAGAGCCTCCAAAGCCAGAAAAGCAATTCCTCATTTCTCCTCCAGCCTCTCCTCCAGTGGGTTGGGAGCAGTCTCAAGATGCTACACCCATCATTAATTATGATCTACTATGTGCTGTCTCCAAACTTGGTCCAGGTAAAAATACATTACAGCAGAATCAGTACAGAATCCAACATTTGATGATAAATTAGTATCAGTGGTGATACTTTCTTAGTCTCACTTCACCATTGCTTAATTGGTCCTACTGTCTAAAAACATGAACCCAATAAAGGCCATCATAAACAAGTGGAGCGAACTGTGACCACAGTGACATTACCAACAACAGAACATCCCTCCAAATTTGATGAAAGGACAAGACAATCTTTCATATTCTTCAAATGTTTGGGTGATGGGGTAGGGCTGCTAAACGAAAGCCTTTTTTTCTCATGGAAAAAGAAAAGCAATACAGGCATGCCTACATTTTGCAAAGCCATGTAGCAGAATTTGTTATGGTGCGATGGGACCAAAGTGGAAAATTTTTTTCTCACCCAAAGAACACCATACCCACTGCGAAGCATGTGGTGATAGCATCATGCTATTGGGCTGACATCTACTTGGCACAAAACCTGCTGGCCTCTGTTAGACAGTTAAATACAAGGAAAAAAGTCACAATTCAAGCACAATAATGACCCAAAGCACAAAAGCCAAGTCAACAAGGGAATGGCTTCAGATGAAGCTCAATGTTTTGGAATGGTTCAGTCAGAGCCCAGATCTAAATCCTATCGAAAACTTATGGAATGACTTAAAGAGGGCTGTACACTGTAGATCTCCTTGCTATTTGATAGTTTTGGAGCATCTTTGCAAGGAAGAGTGGAATAAAATCGCCAAATGAAGATGTGTTAAGTTGGTAGAATCCAAAAAGACTGAGTGCTTAACAAGTTAAGGGGTGTGCAGACTTTTGCATCATGTTATTCTTTCAGGTTCAGGTTAAGTTTTTTCCTTTTTTCCCTAAATTCCCTAAATAAAAATATCTGACATGATTTATCTTGGTTTCATTTTTTACATCATATAAACCTGCAGTTTAAACAGGGGTGTCTAGACTTTTTATATTTTGTAGACTAGTCTAACATTAGCTAGCTTTCTTGGTACTGCAGTTCACTGAATACGGTGTGTTTGTAATCTATAATTTGTAATGTTCTGACCACACAGGGCATTGTACTTTATAGAACCAAAACAAATTAAACAAAAAAAATACTAGGCTGTATAAACTTACTGTAATGGATGAGTTACTTGAAACATTTATTTTGTTTTGTTTTATTTTTAACTGAATCATTTTGGCTTTCATCTTATTTTCTGTTCACAAAAAAATTTCCAATAGCCATTGATGAAACAATTCAGTTTACAGTTGCTGACCAGTATATACTACTAGGCTATGTCCAGAGTTCAAAGTTGTGTAATGAAACTTAATTTTTTATTTTTCAGGTGAGCAGTACGAGTTACACACTGGAACCACCACCACTCCTAGTGTGATAGTGCATGTGTGTGAAGACGACAGCTCGGGTGGTGAAGAAGAAACAGAGGGAGGAACCCGGGCCCGCCCCAAAATCATTCAGACTCGGCGCCCAGATTATGTTCGCTCTGTCAAGAAGTAAATTTACTTGATCATCCTGGCAAACTAATAATCGGACTGGTAATCCAGTTTCACCCTCCACATCACCAAGGAGGCAGCAAATACAAGCTTCTCTTGTCTGATATGGAATATCCTGTCTTTACCATCACACATGACCAAGTCTGGTTAATTACAGTAGAACAAAATATTTAGAAGTGCATTTGATTTCCTTTAATTTAACAAATGGCACTTCTGCTTGGCGTTACATTCATATGAGAAAGTGGAATTTGCGAGCATGTTTTGTTTTTTACTTGACATTTTAAAAATACATTTTCTTCATGTGAGAAGGTAAACCCTACACTGTACTTATTGTCATTATGTTGAAGCCTGTTGTGTCTGTCTATGTTGGTTCTAGTATTGTGCAAAAATGTAATAAGTGTCGCTGCAGTTTTCAAAGTTTTCTCTAATTATTATGCATTTGGGGCCGCATTCAGAGTTGAGTTAAGCATGAATAATGAGGAGTTAACACTGAATAGTACTCATACCTCAGAGGCAACTACAGACCTGATCCATGGCTTTAGGCTTTAGGCATGTAGATGTATTCATTAGAGTGGGAAAAAAATCAGGTGAATATAGTTGTGTCTGGAGGTAAAATACTGGTTGAGTGAACACCTCAACTGTCCAGTTTCTGTTTGTTAGTGATTTAACATCGTGTTGACTAATCTTTGCAGAGTGCTAAATGCCACTAGATTGTTAGTTTGTTAAGTAGCCTATTACTAGCAGGTTGATTTGGCTATTTTTAATAGTAATAGTAAGCAGTTCCTCCTGAGCTGGAGTCCACTTTATGCAAAGTCAGAAGTGGCAGCCCCATGGTGCTTGGCTTAGGAGCCAAGGTGCTATTGTCTGACTGCAGCTAATAATGGTTCATGTGGATAGTTATTGCAAGAAAAAATATCACGCTTTGCTGTAATGCAGGGGTGTCCAAACTTTTTTCAATAGGGGTCAGATTAGAAGATGTACCCCAAAGGCTGGTCACCAAAATATGACTTATGCAGAATATAAAATATGATATGAAAATATGTATACATGGAAAATATATTCATGTTATGAATATATTCATATTCAAATATTTTCAAATGTCAAACGAAAAAGTATTCTTGTTTCCAGCTCTTTTGAGATCACCCCTTCTTACTGTTAACTTTTCTTTCTGTAGCCATGTATTCAGTAAAATATGCTGATGTAGTCATGCAACGCTTGCAATATCTGCAATATTTTAGACTACAATATTAGACTGTTAGATTAGTTTATTTTAATGTGTTTTCCATTATTGTCAACTATATTTTATTGTCTCTTACTTTTATGGTGTTCTTTTATTGCAGTTGACAGCAAAAAGAAAAAAAAATGTAATCTTCTTCATGGTCTCAACACTTTCTACCCCCCCCCTTTCTGACTTAAAGAAAAGTGCTTATCTTTAAATGTGGTATATCTTGACAGTACTGCAAAACTCCTATCCCAGATGCTCTACACAATTTAAAATCAGATTGATTGTTAATGAAAGAAAGGCAATTTCAGGACCATAAACTATACTTGTGTACTTTTAATAAATTAATAATTTTAATAATCCACCCAAGAAATTCAAGAGAACATTCCCTGCATATATATTTATGTAACTTTTGAACACGCCACCACCTCTGAATACGGCCCTTGAAGAATAACGCCTTATTATGTGGAACACGTTTGACAACTTGAGTGTCGCTTCATATCTGTTACATAAAGTGATCTAATGTGATCTGTTGATCTGTTGTACTCTATTGTCTGTGGAGATTAGTGAAACCCACGGTCATTGGATAAAGAAAGTAAACTTTTAAAATGCATCTTGTGATTTGTAGAAAATTTACCATTGTCTCTACTCAGTATTTGGTGTATTTGAATGTAGGCCATTCTGCTGCATGTAAGTTAATATTCTTTTTTCTGTTTGCTTCACCTATGTTTAATAACAAAGTTAATGTAAAGTTTAATAACTAAATTAATACAGTCATAGCTATACAATACTGTAACTGGGCCACACATTGGAGGGGGTGTGGCTTTTGAATGGATCTGAGAAACTTTAAAGGGATTAAATCTTGAGCTCATTGGCAGCTTATCTATATGGACATTTATATTAGTACCACCATTCATGTTTAACAAATATTAATCTTCATAAAGTTCTCATGCAGAACTCCATATATTTTAAATTCTGATGAAAAAATATCACCTCTTTTGTGTTGCCAATTATTAAAAAAAAAAGCCTCATGTTCCATTGATGTGCCCACCTTTCTAGAAATTGCCGCAGTTAGGCTACATTCACATTACAAGCCTCATTGTTCATTTCTGATTTTTTGTTCAAATCAGATTTGCCCATCTTGACAGATTACATTCATAATTACAAGTGACCTGTATCTAACTGTAATGCGAAGGCTGATGTTAAGGCCTACAGCGAAGATCAAGTTTGTTCTCTGCCATCAATAGGATTTACTCATGCTACAATAGCATTTTTCAACAAGGTAGCACAAATTGTTAGAATAACAATTGTTGGCGGCACAACAAAACAGCAGTGGAGGAGGGCTACAGATGAGAAACTGTTTGCTGTCCTCCAGAGCAAAATGCAATGCATATATTAACTACTAGTGTTCACATTACAGCTAGATACTTGTAACAACTAGGTCACTTGTAATTTTGAATGCGAACCATCAAGATAAGCAAATCCGAACTGAATCTGAAAAATCAGATTTAAACAAGGAGGCTTGTAATGTGATTATAACCGTGGAGGTATTAAGGCACCTAGTGTTCAAAATTGGAAATGCAAGTGCTAATAGCGGTCCACTGGTGCAGGGGTTCTCTCTGTCCCATGCTCTATTTTTTTAAAAAAAATAATGTTTTCAAAATTGACTTTAAGACCTAGGGTTATTGTATTATAAAATATTTTGCAAAATCAAGTTCAAGTAGGCTTGTTGGGTACAATAACCTCCCCTTTGTGAAAAAGCACTGATCAACAAATGCCAATCTTTGATTTATGTATGCCAATCTTCAAGTTTTATTAATCTGCTTATCCTGCCTTGTTGCTAACATATTTTGCACATGCCATGTGAACAACAGTGGAGAAAACTCTCACAAACAACTGCAATTGTTGTAAATGTAGTTCTAAATATTTGTTGTTAAACACTTCTCAATTAACAATAGACTGAACAGCTATGATACAGTTACTGCTGGGAAAATGAGTCGGTTTGGCCAACATAAAACCTTTCACTTTCCTTCTTTCCCTATGTTGGCATTGACACTACCTATGTTGGCATTGTGTTTTGGGTCATTGCCTTGCTGCAGGTTTCTCCCAATTAGACTAGATGCATTTGTCTGTACATTGGCATACAGAAATTTCTAAAGACTTCTGAATTCATTCTGCTGCTACCATCATGAGTTGCATCAACAATAAAGGTTAGTGAGCCCGTTCCAGAAGCAGCCATGCAAGTCCATGCCATGACACTACCTTCACCATGCTTGACTAAAGAGCTTGTATGTTTCGGATCATTAGCAGTCCACACTTTGGCCTTTCCATAACTTTGGTAGAGGTTTATCTTGGTTCAAGAACTTGCGGCTCATCTCTGTATACTGTGTGATACCTTCACCCCTGCCCTGTGGAGGTTGTTGATGATGTCTGAGACTAATGTTTTTTGGGGGGTTTTTCACAGCTCTCACAATGACTTTGACAGACATAAAACTGAAATGCATTTTGGATTAACAGCCATATTGGAGGTATTCTGTGGTTAACTCGGAGCATTTTTGTTCACTTTATTTGTGAAATTGTACAATCATGTTTATATATACATACAATCATTAGAGAATTCTGAAGTACCTGATGAAATTAGACATGTATTATTGGATATAATGATTGTTTGCCAGACCTCCCATGTATTTTGGTATTGATTCAAATACACTGTGTTTTAATGAGAGCAATGGTTAATTGGACAACAGGCTTTTAATATGGCTTTTAATTTAGGGTCCTGCCCAGAGATATGGCTTCTTGGGTGTGAATGGGAGTGTGGGAAATTGAGTTTCACATAAAAGAAAAATCTAGTTTATTGAACAGTGTGCTTTTTCTCTTGCCCCGGCCAGATGCAAGGCTCCTCCATAAGACTGAATGATTTCTCCAAAAAGGGGCAGAACCACATAATCAACTGCCAGTCACTAAAATGGTAATGAACATGACTAGCATCTCAATCATAAACGAATCACTACCAGACTCGGAGTGCTCAGAACTGCAGTAGTCAGTCTGTAACTTCCTACTAAGATAAGTGCTTTAAAAAAACTCCTCTCTCACAAACAGGGTTTTGGCACAAATATTACACAAGTTACATTACACATTGCATACCCACGCTTAAGTATGAGTGAGTGCTTTGCATAAAAATACACAAATACTTCGAGATTGCACTATATGTTTTACTTTATATTGTGTCATAATTGTATGAAATTTTATTAACCCATTTGATGTTTTGATTTCAAGCTTGTTGTATATTCACATATAATCACGTTTTAACGTCAGAAGCTGCCATAGAAACCTCAGATAGGTATGAGCTTGCTTCCCTCTTCTGGATTAATTACTGCAGTACAAGAGGGGAGACTGAGCCAGGAGGCAGGAAGATTCAACAACTGGGGAGATATTTAAGACAATATAAATATAAAATACAAAAATGTGTGTGTGGGTGTTTTTATATATATACATATATATACATACATACATACACTACCGGTCAAAGGTTTGGACACACCTACTCTTTTTCATAGGTTTTTCTTTATTTTTTTTGCTTTCTACATTGTAAAACATTACTGAATA
>JAQQZX010000010.1:11145253-11167001 GCA_030068355.1 Notoglanidium maculatum | reverse complement strand
CTCCACACAGAAAGGCACCCTGGGTGACCCGGGGATCGAACCCAGGACCTTCTTGCTGTGAGGCGACAGTGCTAACCCTCACCACCGTGCCGCCTAATATTATTATTATTATTATTGTGGTTGTATTATTTTAAACTTAATGCTCATTTGTTGAAGAAGTAGAACTTCAGTCTTTGTTTGAAGGTAGCCAGTGACTCAGCTGTTCTGACAGCCAGGCGTCACTACCTTGGCGTCAGGACAGAGGAGAGCATCTAGCGCAAACCAGTGGAGACTGAAAACAAGCTGTGCAGCTGGATTCTGGATCAAATGCAGGGGTCATATGGCCTACAGGAAACTCAAGACAACTCTAGAACAATCTTATATATGTAGCAAATGCCTTTTTTTCCTTTGTTTCTGGCAAAGATTTTGAAATACAGTTTATTTTAGTGTACATTGTTTAGCAACTAAAATTGAACTAATAGATAGTCAATTATATTTCATCCCATCTTTTATGACATTCTTTTTAAGTATGCTAATTTCACTAATGGCAAATGTAATATTGGGTTACACTTCATTAAATCTGCAGTACTTACACATGATGGTAGATGGTGCTATAATACTGCAAATTTCATTTGAAAATCTCCCTTTATTTTCAGGGGAAACAGTTCTACAGGCGCACAGCCACCTAGACGTGGTGTAGTGAGCACCTTATGTCCCTGCCAGAAAAGCCGCAAACAAGATTATGTGATCATGTGAGAACAGGAACTGCTGATATTGCTGTAAAGATGGATGTTAGGGAAACCTAGATGATACAGTCACTACAGTAATGTATTACATCTTGCACACAAGAGGAGCAGGTTTGAAATCAACTGTTTAGAGATGTTTGTTTTTATATTCAAATAAATGTAAAAATAAAACCTTTCTGATGTGTTATTTATTAGTTTTTAATTAAGGTGTTCTATATATTTAATGTGTGATTTTGAATGTAAGGCTGATTCTGTTTTGAAAAAATATTCAACTGTTCATTAATAAATAAAATTTCAATAAGCTCATTTATATTATATCACAGGTCTGTCAAATTCACGTTTAATAGTTATCTATTAACTGCAAGTATGGGGAGAAAAAAAATAAAGAAAAGATGGAAAAGTGATGGACAGAGCAGTGGAGGAGAAGGTCAGAGCCCAGAAAAGAGCGATTTGTTTTCAGTGAAACTGGAGAGCCCACCCCCACTTACCACCAGCACAACCTACAGCAGAATCAATTACCACTTGTGAGGATGAAACCAAAGCCATGCAACACAGTAAGGGCATGACCCAAAGAGTGTGTGATTGAGGGTGTGCATGTGTCTGTAGGTGCGGGAGAGAGAAAGAGAGAGAGAGACAGAGAGAAAGAGAGAGAGATTGGATGCTGTTAATTATTTGTTCATTTTCTAAGCAATGGAAAATCAGTCGTGGTCACTAATATTCTATATATTCATGTCATACACTTCCTTTGTTACTTGAATAGTTTTGTGTGTGTGCGTGTGTGTGTGTGTGTGTGTGTGTGTGTGTGTGTGTGTGTGTGTGTGTGTGTGCTCTCTCCTCCACCACTGGGTGCTGAGGACAGCCTGTGTGTTGTCACTCTACACCTCGAGGACACTGTGGCTCACCAGAGGCCAGTGTGGTTCAGCATGGGTTTGGAAACGTCTGAAACCTCTAACCACAGGAGCACGTTGGCCACCCAAGCTGTCAGGGCATGGGCAATCACAAAACAAACTAGGGCTATGCCATTCCATATCCAGAGCAAGAGAAGGAGATCTAAGCAGGGCACACTTATCCTGCCACCTATAGTCTATATTCTGTATAGTGTATTGACAACCTGTGAAAAAAAAACTGGGTTACTGTGATAACATCAGTTAGTTCATTACACATCTAATTCCTACACATCCGAATCCCCAAGAAATGACTGTTTTGCTCACTGTGGCAAACACTGTATATAGCTTTGTGGGTTATTCAGGCATTTAGTGCAACGTGAAATAGTCAGATCACACTTAACATACGTTGTGATTATTTTCTCTTTGGTAATTTCTTGTTAATTTGTAGCTGTACCCTATACTGAAACATTATTTCAACTATTGTCTGTACATTTGAGAAATAATTGAGAACATATAGATGGCCTCCAGTTAGTGAACTGTTTTTTTCAGGCACCATTTCATTCCAGAATGTCATTGTGACTACCTATTACACCACGTCATAACAGTCTCACGACAATTTCAAGTGTACTACATACACTAACACATTCCCTTTTAAAGTAATCTAACCTGAGCATCTATCAATTTTTCAACACCATTACAACCACTTGTCTTTCAGCTCTGATTAAAATATAGCAGATCAGCAAAGCAGCAACAGTCTGATGAGAAAGCCTCAAGGAGGAGTAGAACTAGACGGATGAAAGGAGAGGCTGAACAGAGCAGAGGGATAAAAGTGTGAATGGGTCCTGAAGGAAATCGAGGAGGACAGTACAAGTGATTGGTTACTATTAGCAGACTCTAATGGGTGTGACATCGATAAGGACTGTAACTTGATCTCATGTTTTTTAGTGCTAACTGCTGCACTCCCGTCGAGCCATCAATCATTATCGCACTCGGACTGGATTCCTTAGCTTGCTAAATATTTAATAAGCTTTTAAAAAGAAAACAGGCAGAAAATGAGAGTTAGAGAAAAAAAGAGATTACCTCAGATTTTGTCCTCTTTTACTTTTGTTCCTCCTTCCAGAGGACCTGATATATTTGCCCTTTGCTTTTTGTTTGTAACTTTTATTATTATAATGCTAATTTTATTGACTGAGAAGAATGCACACACAAATATCATTTTCCCATGCCTCGCTCTTCATGGTCTCTCCCAAATCTCAGAAAATCTACATCAAAATGACTGACATTTGTTCACAGATGCATAAATACTCCAGCCCATCCAAACTGCCAAAACATTTTCATCACAGACTACTGACATGCCCCCAAAGTCACAGGACATCAGACTCTTCCCTAGTTCTACTGGATCCATAATTAAAGTATATATTACTGCACATGGTGTGGTTTCAGGTTACCAGAGGTGAGATCTGATGTCTGGAGCTCTGGTTCTATAACAGTGGGCCCATTAGCAGGTATGAATTATACATTCAATGCTAACATGTGCACAGAGATTGAGAGAGAGCAAGAGAGAGAGAGAGCAAGAGAGAGAGAGAGCAAGAGAGAGAGAGAGAGGGGGGGGGCAGGCAGTGTGGACATTCAATCAAATTCTAAGTAGGTCATTGTAAAGGAGGAATAAGAAAAGACTCCACTGGGTTTCTACACTCGACCCATGGTGAGCTTCCTCTTCTCCTAACCACAACCTGTTATAAATCAGTCACTTTCTTTCAATATGAGGCAACCCAAACTCTGCTTGTCTCCTCAGGGCTTGCCCCTCATGACTCTCAGGTGTGTCTTTTCTATTTTGTTAATTTTTTTTGAGCAATTATTTTCTCAATACATTTTCTCAATTTATCAGTGCATTTTCCAGTTTTTGAAACAATAAAAAATTACTTCAGTAGGGTGCAATTAATATTACTCTGTTCTTTGGCACAGAGAAAAAAAAGAAAAAAAGTAGCATGTAACATGTTCAATTTGACTTTATAATTTAATAATTTATCATTTTTTTAGAAATTATATCTTTTTTGGATGCAATAATATTTTGACTTTGCTTGCTTAAGCTAGCTAATTATGCAACACTATTGATGTGTGATTTACTCAGTCATGTGATGATCTGGCTTCTCATCCAGGGTGTGTTGCTGCCTTGTGCCCAGAGTTCAAAAGATAAGCTCTGGACGCACCCAGAGTTACCAGGTATCCAGTTATAGAATGGACACTCCTATTTTGACCTCTGTTGTTCAGTTTGTACTGTCTGAGTGGTCAAGTCTTACTCTAACTGCATTTCATTAGTTGAAGTAGATAATGTGTTATTGTACCTCTAACACTCTCTCTCTCTCTCTCTCTCTCTCTCTCTCTCTCTCTCTCTCTCTCTCTCGCTCTCTCTCGTCACCTCACAGGGTTGGGGGGCTTCTGTGGCTGAATCTCAAACCACATATACCATTACTAAATAGTATGTCAAATTAATACAACAATGCTGAGATTTATTATTTTGATCATACTATTTAGTATGATAGTATGCAGATTGTGTGTTGGAGTATATGCAAGCTCAACGCAACAGTGTGTAGGATTTCTGCTATGTAGTGATGAGGTTGCAGACTTGCTGAATGCTCCTCCCTTACCCCTCCGTTTCCAGGTGTGTATTAGAAGGTATGGTGGCCATCAGGTGACCATGGTGTAAAATCCAAGTGCTTCCAAAATGATGCCATCGGTTATTACCACATTGAGTAGCCAGTAAACTTTAAATGGGTATTTGGAAATTGTATTTAGTTATTTAGACTGTAGACTATAGGTCATAACTTCCATGTAAGATTATGTGGTGTGTTCTGCATTGTGGTTACATTTTATTGCTAGTGATTATTATTGCTACATGATCTGTGTTGTGGTTGTGTTTTATTTCTAATGTTAGTAGGATACATTTGTTTTTTCTCCGTTTGAAGAGCCAAATATCAGATAGACCACCTGGTAACGTTAACAAAGTTAGAAGGAGAGAGAGTAGGAGAAGAAGGGGGAGAGGCGGTGGAGAGGCCAGAGCAAGGTCAGGGAAGTGGAGCTAAGCTAATCAGCATAACAGAACAGACAGTAGTATTTACACAGCAGCTCTGTGCTTTACCTGTATCAGTTGTTACTGCAGTCTGTAGTTTGGGGTGTTATTGCATTGTAACTTCAAGTTAACTTGGGAAACATCAGCATAATGAATAATTATATAAATATGACATTGGAACAATATCATGCAGTGATATTTTGACATTATTTAAATCCAATTACCTGTCCAGCACAAAACAGGCAACTATGGCATAGCTATGAAAATGTGTGGAAAATCAGTGATTTCCAACTGGAAAAACCACATGGTGTTTATCAGTGTTTTCTACCATCATGTTGTCCCAATTTCACTGTTCTCATTTTGCTTCATGTTCCCTCATTGTTTCTTAAATAAATCCTTCATTTTTGCAGTGTTTGGATTCTCAGACTTGCGCCCTATTTCAATATAAAGGCTCATTCTAAGCTTATAAAAACACAACAATTCATAACTACTAGTTTCCATCCATCCATTATCTATACCGTTTTATCCGTCATGGTTGCGGGGGAAGCTGGAGCCAATCTCAGAAGACACGGGGCGAGAGGCGGGGTACACCCTGGGTACACACCTAACTTCTAGTTTTTGTACACTAAAGAAAACACACTTGAATACTTTATTCCATTCCTCCTAATAAATTCCCCTAAATCCTACACACTTTAGCTTTATGGAAAAGTTTGGTATAAAAAAACAAGTGAACTTTCTTAATTAAATAAATTAATTTAATTGTATGATTTTAAAATACATGTATAATTTTATAAACATAAATATATCTAAAAAAAATAAAATAAAAAATGCATTATCTTTTCTCTTGTGCATCAATTAACCTATAGAAGGCAGTGAATAAACTATAGGTTGTCCTCTCAGAGATTTGTTACACAATTTCAGAATTTCATGAAAGAATCCAGCATGAAAAAGTTGCAGTGTCATCATGATTTTTCAGCTATTTAAAGAATTAAAAATTGTTTCTCTGGTCTAAAGTCACTGTTTCATCAGTTTATAGACTGTCGTTCTGTGCTGCCACCCTGTGGACAACAAAACTCACATTTATTTCACTGCTTAAATGGTGCAGTATAAGTACTTGGTGTCAGATGCTCACATTAATAAGGAGATTTTTTTTAAAGTCAAAAATCAGACTTTGCATCTTATTATTGGTTGGTGGTTTGTAGTCTTGGTGGATGCTAGTAAAAAGGAAGCTTTTTGAGAATCTGCTTAAAAAACATGTTGGATATTGCTGGGCTTTACACAGATTCAAATAGGCAGCATATCCATTTATTATGTAGACCAACCATAAAAATTTGGAATATCTAAAAAGAGTAAAATAAATGAACCCACATCAGTCACGCCTGTTCTTCGGCCACTTCCACATCATGCTCCATTACCAGCCAGGCTCCAAAGACACAAGGCTGATGCCCTGTCATGATGATAACTCTCTGAACCAGCCAAGCCCAGTTATGACACCATTCTACATACTCGCTCCTCTGGCCCAATATGTTGGACAACATCAACAAGTATGTGACATCATGCTCTACTTGTGCCCTGTCAAACGTTCCTTGCACTCTCGCTTTTGGAAATATCATGCCATTGCATACACCAGCCTGACCATGGTCCCACCTTGCTATCGACTTCATCCCTGATCTGCTCGAGTCACAAGGGAATACTGTCATTATGATCATCGTAGACAGGATCTCCAAGTCTCTCAGGCTAATTCTGCTCCCAGAAGTACCTATGGCTTTTCGCATGGCTGAGATTATCTTCAAACATGTGTTCCAGTACTTTGGTATCCCCAAGGACATAGTGAGTGTCCAAGGAGAACAGTTCACATCTCGAATCTGGGCAATCTTTATGTAGAAGTTAGGGATCTCCATAAGCCTGACTTCAGGTTGCCATCCCCAGGCTAATGGCCAGGTGGAGTGGGCCAAGCAGTAGGTGGGTCGGTTCCTCAGGGTGTACTGCACCATGAATAAGGGAAAATAGGCCAAGTTTCTTACCTTGGTCAAATACACACAACATTCACTGAGACACTCAATGACTAACCGGACCCCCTTCAAGTGCGTCCTGGGGAATCAGCCCCTTTATTTCCCGGAAAACCGTGCCCACAGATGCTACCATGAGCAACAAGTGGTTCAGGAGGAGCAAGCAGGGGTGGGATCAGGCCCACAGGTGACTGGAACCAGTGGCACGGCACAAAAAGGCTTTCCTGACTGGCGCAGGGAGAGACTCCCACCTACAACCCAGGAGACCAAGTCTGACTGGTTACTCAGGATCTCATTGGAACCCGTGGCTGTCAGAATCGCTGCACCAGATACATCTGGATCTGCGAGATCCTCAGGCGCATAAACGACGTCAGGTGCACAAACAATGTCATGTACCAGTGGGACTTACCATGTCACGTTCCATGTCTCCCAGCTCAATCAAGCAGTCTCTGGTCCCCTGGCCACCCATATAGCCTACTGCACCCTTCCTGATCCACTGGAGATAGATGGCTACCTTGAGAACATGGTAGACTGGGAGGGCCATGGGCCTGAGGATCAGTGCTGGGTCCTGCAACAGGACATCCTGGACCCTGCTCTGCTCCTCAGGTTCATAGCCCTCCCACTCTACCAGGTTCTCAAGGTAGCCATCTATCTCCAGCAGTTTTTGCTCATTGTTTTGGACTTTGACTTTGCCTTTAGCATCTGTCTCTGATCAATCTTTTTTTTTTTTTTCAACTGTATTTACATCCTTTGCTTGCCTGTGTACCTGACATAAAGTAAATAATAAAATTGTGGAATTACCTTCTCATAATTTTTTTTTTGTTTGTTTAAAAAGGTGACAGATTTTTCCTTCCTTGTTTCATGTAATACTAACAAATGGTATGCTAATTTTAATGTTTGTTCAGATTATTATTTTATTTGATTGTTTTAAGTAAAATGTAATTTTTAAATGGATTTGTATGTATATGTACATTTGTATGTATCTATGCATCATAACAGCTTATGTAAACTTATATATGTAAAAATATATACAATACATATATTAAACAATAACGTAAAACTCATTACTAGAGAATGTGTCACTGTGTTGCTCTTTAGTAGTTAATATATACATAATTAGATATATAATAGCCATAATTTGCCAGATGTTCTGAATGAAAAATGTATAAGACTCAGTAGTAACCGCATAGTTAATAGTGAATTCCTACTAATATACTTACGGAGTAATTAACTACTGCTTCTTAGTATTTAATAGGTATAGGTATAAGTTAAGTGTTAGTGAGGATCTAATTTGTTCCTGCATAGTTACCTATGAGTTGTTGAACAGTATTATCAAGTGTTCTCTTCAACTACTGTCTGACCTCCGACTTGTCTTTTCCATCAAAAGTGTTTGGAGAAAGTTCCCGATAAACAGCTCTGCTCTTTCCTCGAGAGCGATAACATGCACGATGCATTCTATTCACGGTTTATGGAACATTGTAACAAAATCAGCACTAGAAAAGCTAGTGTATACTTTTATAACCTTCAGATTCCTGTAATGTGTTGCTAGCTGGCTGCCCCATTGTTTATTTAAATAAACTTTGATTAATTCAGAATGCTGCAACTCACATCCTTACTTAGGAAAAAGAGTAAGAACATATCACAAACATTTTATTCAGTTTATGCTTGCTGCCTATTAGTATCTATTTAAAAAAAAAATGTTTGTTCAAGGGCGGCACAGTGGTGCAGTGGTTAGCACTGTCGCCTCACAGCAAGAAGGTCCTGGGTTCAATCCCCGGGTCACCCAGGGTGCCTTTCTGTGTGGAGTTTGCATGTTCTCCCCGTGCATGCGTGGGTTTCCTTCCACAGTCCTAAGATTAGGTCAATTGGCTACTCTAAATTGCCCGTAGGTGTGAATGCAAGCGTGTGTGGTTGTTTGTCTTTGTTGGCCCTGTGGTGGACTGGCGACCTGCCCAGGTCAGTTTATGCTTGCTGCCTATGCGGGCTTGTACCCCGCCTCTCGCCCGAAGATGTGGGATTGGCTCCAGCTTCCCCGCGACCCAGATGGATATAGATAATGGATGGATGGATGGAAGTTTTGTTTGGAAAATTTTGCTAATGACATAAAAGTTTAGTAATAGTTTAGCTCTGACATATTTTGCTCATCTTCTGAAATGGTACAACCCATCTCTTAGCAAATGTTTTTTTTTATTTTTATTGAGGGCATTAGGAACAGTTATACACGTGACACTTATATAAATATAAAAGTTTTAAACAGGCTTTAAACTTTATACAAGCTAAAAACTATAACCACTGAAATACTCCTTCAGTAATTATAGAACTTCTCTATCTCATGAGTTTACTGTAAAAACATTAGTGATCTGTTTAATTAAATGTAGAAGAGAGAAAATACTGAATGGAGTTCCTTATTTTTTCCTTTCTGATGTATTTCTCATCCATGGCTCCTTCTATTGCCCTTATGTGTCTCTGTTTGTTATCTCAGTTGTCAAAGCTGCATGCAAGTGTGGTACAGCTATGACAGATGGGGTAGGTGGAACACTAATGCCATCAATTACACAATATTTTGATTGATGTGTCTTTCTGGTGCAGGAATATGTAATGGGGACACAGGATGAATTGCAAAGGCATGAAAGCACTTGAAGGTCTCTTTAACACAGTGACAACATTATCCTAATGACCAAGTGGTTTGAACTCAGTAAAAATAGTGTGGGTAGAATAAGATTAAACAAAGTTAATATAGCTCCTCAATGATCCTTTAGCAGTTGCTGTCAGACTCATTAACCTCAAAACTAGTTAGTTGCAATCCTACACAATCCAAAACAACCTGTGATGAAACTATTGATTTAATTGTACTAAGTTACTAATACTAATTATTAATACCAATTAGTATTGTTTGAAATTATACAATTGTGGGAGAATAAACTTAGCAACATTTTTACCAGCTTTAGGTGTTAGGTGTTAATGATAGGTCAATTTTAAGTATTGATTTTGGTTTCATATAGTCTACTACCTGTCTTGCACTTGAGGTAGCATGCAGGGGTGAGGTACAATCTGAGGTGCAGCTGAAGTACGACTGTTTCCCAAAACTGCTGTAGCTTGTTTGTATCAGAATAGTGTAAAACACATTGGTTTGCACCACCATAGTTCAAACTACAATGTGTTCAGTCTGACTTTCTCAGTGGGAAGCATGCAAAAATTCACAAACAAAGTGGGGACATGGTTTTGGGACTCGAATTGTATATGCATTTACAGAGCTTTAAACTGAAGTAATTTTGAGTGTTATGGCTGGGTTGTTTACAGTATTTCATGTTTTGTGTCACCTTTAAGTCAGAATAATCTTGAAGGCTATTATTAAATGTTTTGAAATAGCAAGTGCTTGGGTTTTCTCGGTTCACCCTCCTTGTGAGTCTAAGTCAGGAGTATGGTGCGAATGCACACAAGTTGTTTATTTAACCACCTTGGATTTTGTCAATTTATTCTTTATGAAACCTGATGTTATTGTATTGAGTGTGCAGTTTTATGCTGGAACAGTGAAGCTTTACAGTGAAACTTCATGTTTAAAAATTAGAAACAGTTGTTTGTTAAGAACTAAAAGTGATTAATAAATAATATCTGATTTTTAAACAATTATTAGCCTTCAGAAAGCAGGTAGAATATATGAAGGAAATCTCGGTAGGCTTTACCTAATATATTTTAGTAAGGGATGTTTGCAAAGTTTGGGTAAATTTTACTCAATAGGATTAAGTTTACTTAAACAAAAAGTCTGTGCAAGTTACTGCTTATTTTTATTTATTTATTTATTTGTTTGTTTGTTTGTTTGTTTGTTTCCCAGTGTATGCTGATGTGCTTAATGCAGTGCGTTAATGACTGAGTGGAACAGACAGGTGCACATGACACCCCACCGTAATAGACAGCATTTCTCGCATACACAGACATGGGTTTGTATCCCAAGCAGTGAGCCATGCTTTTTTATCTTTTTTGCAACAAAAGCTCCCAGTGATTAAAAACGGAATCAGTAAAGTGCTTTTGATATATGCTTATAATGAAGCCTATCTTGCGAACAACCAATATTTTTCATAGGCCTACAAATACACAGAGAAAAATTAAAACATTGTAAAATGTCTGATTAACGTAACCTAAATTATTTACATTGAGTCTATGGCAATCTATCCAGCTAGCTCTCTTCTCTCATGATTTACTTTACAATCATACCGTAGGCTTGAACACAGCTCAAGAGCTGTAGTATGAACTACACAACTTAACAGACAGCATAGTTATCTTGATGATTCAAACTATGGTTTTGGGAAACACTTGCACTACAACTGCATAGTTCCAACTATATAAGTTGCTAACAACACTAGCAGCTATGCTTTTGGGAATGCACTCCAGGACTGTTGGAGCATTAGGGAAATGACTGCTGTAACCCACATACCTCTCTACTATCTAAAGACCAGTCAAAATCTCTTTCACTCATCATCAATATAGTTCAGATCATCCAACTCCAGTTACCTCCCATTCTTCTTGCATATGTTCTCACAGCGTTGCACTTCACAACATCTTATTCCAGACTTTGGTCCCTGAGTGTTGCATGTATTATTAAAGTGGTCAAATGCTCCGAAAATGAAATTAAGTGTAGGTACTGTGTTTCTAATAGCCTAAATAGAGTACTCAAAAGCTCTACTTCATTTCATTGAGGAAACGTTCACATTCCAAGGCTTCATTTAACATTTCTTACAATTTCACTCTTGGCTAGATAATTATATTGTCTGTCTTGCTTCCATTTCTCTTTATGAATAAACTCTGGGATCTATTTATATGACAGTCCTCACAGTGATTTATGGTACACATTTAAAGAAAAGTGTGTTCTCCTTCAGTGACCTTACAATCACAGAGTACCATTAAACCCATTTCCTGAAACAAATGGGTAAACAAAATGGAAACACCAGGCATAAAGAAATAAAAAAGAAAAATTTTGCTTCAGAAAATAAAAGCAGCAGTGATTAGAGTACCTGTAGTGTGCGTAAATATGAAGCACAGAAATGACAGATTTTTTTCAGATGAAACTTGACTAACGGACAGAGTAAACTTGACTCTACCAGATCATTAGTTTAAACGATTCGTTTATCCAGCTGTGCAAATGTGTGCATTGATTCTCCCCCCTGTCAAAGGCCTGTTCAAAAAGATTCAGTCAAAAACATTCCCCTGCTGCTAGCAGCATAACCTCAATCCTTTCTACACAGATCCATTAAGCTGAATTAAATCTATACTAAAAATAGGATCTGTAATAGAACAAAACATTGAATAGTGCATAACTGATTTGCAAGACAAAAAAATAAACACTTTTTTAATTTAGGGCATTAAGTCACCGTAATTGAAACATCCAACAATGATGAAGAGAGTGGCATACAGCCACAAAATAGGCAAGATACAACCTATGTGAAACATTACAAATGCTCACTGGTATTAGAAGAACATTTCCTCTCTCTTGCCTCACTTTGAGCTTGTTAAACAGACCCTCTGGCTGCATTTACATTTCAGTTCCTTAAGCACCACATCAGAACCAGGCACAACCAGCTACACCACTGACCCTGCCTGTCCACAGGGTGCATATAGGGGAATACAGTTCAAAAAGAGACAACACGTAAAATACATTTTCATTGTGGAGACTTAATTCACTTTCGGTTTTCATTCGTTTGACACATGATGTTGAAAGCATAGTCTCTATGTTACGTGTCCATTTACACCTTTACCATGCTGCATACTATTTATTTAAATGGAGATCTCTGATATATTCGCATCATACATAGTAGCTGCACTTTATTGAAACCTGATTTGACTCATGGCAATAAAGTTCAAAGCTCAGCTTTATGCAAATTAACATGGTTGTATTCAGGAAATCTAGTAAAGGCTTCACTAATGGGAAGCATTTTGATTCAAATTTAATCAAATCTAAAGCAAAAGCAACTGACCTTTCATAACTTAACTTATCATTTTCTTTTTGTCTGTTTTATGACATGTTTAATGTGTCCGATGTTCATAGACAATTGAACACTTGAATGGCTGTTTAATGATGTATGCAAGTGTGTATGTATGATGGAGTTAATAAGGAGAAGTCAGAATCATACACAATGGCACATAATGCTTCATATTTAAAAGGAAAATACTGCATGCAGCCCCCAACTCAGTGTTTAAAACCTTATGTGGCTCCTGAGCCATCATCAATGGTTTAACAGGATAGCAATTTACAGAAAATACTAGCAGTGAAACTAAATATCTCTCAGAGGCAAAGAAATATAAGCATCAGTTCTGAAATCCTTTGAATTAAAATGTTAGGTGTCACTAACAATGCAAGGCCTCAAGGATTATCACTATAGTCTTCAATCGTATTTGATCCTGTTACTTCCTGGAATCTTTGTTTGGTTTTTGCACTCTTCATTATTGTAAGATTTTGATTCAGCTGCCTTCTCTGCCAGTGCAAAAAATATCTAAGATAAATTGATATCTCCCCTACTCCATCAAACTACTGCCTCCCTTTACAACAGCTAAAAGAACAGCAATGTAAAAGTATTAAAATGTAAAAGTGTACAAAGAAATCATAACATAAAAATCAAGATACTGCTAAGTGCTAGCGTTGGTTTCAAACCAAAGTTCAAAAAACAAAGTTTAATAACAAGAAATCATTCTAAGAACAACAGAGATAAAAGAAAGCACAGAGATTTTGCCATGTAAAGCTTAAAGTCACTGTACAGCATAAAGTCACAGAGACTTTTTTCCTCCGATGTACTTTAATGATAACTATCACAATGTAATGATTGTTCAAGCAAAGTGTTCTTAATATTAACTATACTTAACTTAACTTATAATACAGCTACAGTGTTTTTATTAGATATTTATCTTTTTATATCTAGTTTAAAGAAACAAAAATTGTTTAACTATAATTGGCTATAGAAATAAGAATAATCCTATAAAACAATAATACTTAAAAGAAAGATCTAATTTATCAGACTCATCAGACTCCTCTCTATGTATACATGTTTTATTTATTATTCTTTGGAGAAAGAAGTTCTTGCAGTCTACTTACTGTAATACAGAAAGAAATATGTTTATTTCGTTCCAATCCACAGCATTCTTGGCATACAACACTATTTAGCCAGCTAATTGAAAGCCCCCTGAGACTCGTGCTGGTATTACAAGCAGGCAGCCTGAGACTGTTATCACGGGAATGATGCATAAGGCAAGAACAGTTGGTCCCAAGGGAGTGATGATGAAGAACGGAGGCAGGCAGGCCATGACAGGTAAACAAAACACTCACCCCATAGTCCCTCTAGTCTTAGACTGACCCTGTCCACAAGCCAGT
This sequence comes from Notoglanidium maculatum, assembly GCA_030068355.1. NCBI lineage: Eukaryota > Metazoa > Chordata > Actinopteri > Siluriformes > Auchenoglanididae > Notoglanidium > Notoglanidium maculatum. The sequence continues at coordinate 11,152,953 of JAQQZX010000010.1, read as the reverse complement.
GGTGTGAGACCAAATGCAAGCATGGTAGGGAAGCAGTAGGTGCAGCATGGAGAGTAAAAAGATTTTTTTAAAAAAAGGATTCATAATCATTCACAGGCCAGTAAATAGCTAGAGTAAGCAAGGGCAAGAGGAGTTCTAATGTGCTTTCATTACAATCACTTTTTTGTTTTGCTCAGATAAGAGTATGGAGAAACATTTTTACATTAGCTACTAGATTTAGTCACAACATTTAAAAAAAAAAAAGGAAATCGATACATATATAAAACATTTACTTTAACAAATGTCTAAAGCTAAAACAACATGACAGTATATTTAAATCAAAGCTAAAGCTAAAACAGCATTATATATATTAGTAGTAACTTTCTCCTTATTTGTAAGATTTTAAACTAACATTCAAGAAAACTTATTACAGCTGTTTCCTTATTGCTTGTTGTTGTTTCCTCATCAGGTGTGTTGTATGTAGTTTACACTTGTCAATAATTGCTGATCCTTTACCACCAGTAACAGAGATTTCCTGTTGAATTTTGTTTTCTAACAGGATGAATCCTTGTTACTGACAGCAGTAGGTCAGATATTCTTCAGAATTTTGTAGTTTCATTTGAAGGTCTTATTTCTTCTGTAAAGAAGAAATAAGAAAGGAAATGTTAAAATTGAAAGTAATGAAAAGCAACTATTTGATCATCTTTAATGAATTCATTTGATATATAAAATATGCTTTTGTCATGAAGTCCACTAACAAAGATATATTTTATTTACATTAATCTTATTAATCTTATGACTAATGCGGTAGTCTTATTGTTACAGTCATGACTGGCCTGAGATCAGCCTACAGTGTAACATCTGACCATAACGTCTAAGTCTAAACTATTGAAGGGAAATGTCTGCCACGCTTGCCACATGATCGCTTGACCTTAGCTCTTGTTGTTTTGCCCCCTCCCCTTGTGTTTCTGTGTTGAAGGAAGGAAACTTAAATCAGCAATTTCCATGAATAATTAACAGCTCACTGGGATTAATTATTAATGTGTTGCACGAGTAATTGCTCCTGTTTAAAAGAGAGAGTGTGACTTTGTGGAACATAAGAGAGAGTGAACAGTGCAACTCAGAAATAATCACTATCAATCCATCCATCCATACATACATACATCCATCCATACATCCAGCCTTGGTTGTTTTATCTATTACCACCTGAGGTTTCTGGTTCGTATATTATCTTACACAATTCCATGATGATCAGCCTACTGCACATTGGGTTTTTTTTCTTTGATTTTCTCCGTATCTGTACTTTCACTATTCCACTTGGTTACCTTTTGGCTTCCCCACCATACCTACCTTGTCATTTCTTTCATCTGACACATTTACACTAATTCTTCTTTCTCTGTATCCTCACAGAGTGTGTATCATATTTCTCAAACCCAGCTTGTTAACTGCTAGCTAATTACAGTCATTATCTCGATCTGTTAAATTCACAGCAATGCTAGAAACCTTGAGGACGTCTGCTGGGGGTGTTGCCTGTATTGGATTTGGCTCATGTGCCATGTTGTGTATGTGTGTGTGTATGTGTGTGAACTGACAGAGCTGGAGTTTTGTCTGTCAGAGCTGTAGTTTTGTAGGTTTAATTTCTCAGTTACCTGGTCAAATTACACATTAATGGCCCAAATGTACAGTCTCTTTAAAGCTAAACAAGTACCTTTCCAAGCTTCACACTTCCCCTTAAGTAAATGCATAAATGTCAGTTATATTGGCTTAATCAGTGTTAACATTTATACAGTATACCTGAAAACAGTGAAACCTCATCATTTGGATAACCTGTAGTTAATCTAGAGAGTTTGTGCACAGTTAGTAACCACTATAGATAAAAACTAGTTATAATTCCAATACTTTTAGTTTTTTTTAAATATCAATGTGCATTTAAAATCTTCCAAAATCATTGTGTGATCCTTACCTTCCAAAGTATGTGAAAGCCAGTGATTCCTCTTGTTCCTTCTCTCTGCTTATCTTCCATTCAAATGGACAAGAACCTGATTTGTCTCTGCCTGTTCTTTAGCTATTCTTATTCAACCTCTGGACTGAGGTCCTCTGAACACCAGTTATCTTTATGACAGCTAATACAGGTTAAGACCACCAATAGAGCCAGATCATGTTAGCTATTAACAATATTACCTAATCTTTTTGCACCTCTTTAATTATAACAAAACTGTTGTGATAATTGTTTTCTTTTTCCAGTATTATATTGCACAAGTTTCCACCCTGAAAGCTTGTCAAACTTCTGGACACTTTCTCAGGTAACTTTTGAGTAAGGCACCAAGTTCATGTTTTTGAACTTTCCCAATCATCTATTTTTAAAAAGGCCACCAATGTTAGCATTCAGTAGGATGTAAAATGGTATAAGCACCATCGCTTTGACACATAAGCACCATCACTTTGACACATATGGAACATGGTGCCCAGGCTTTGCTTCTTTTCTTACTTCTCAAATAATTTCCTAGTATATATCTACCAACATTGTAATAAAGAGCACACTGCAGTGTTCTCTGCCACACGGTTCTCTGGCAATCTGTGTATCTTATCACACTTTTGCAACACACTGCCATAACTCAGCTTGCTGTAAACAGCTTTGATCTTGCTTGTGATTGCAATTGTTACTCAATCTTTTTTCCCTGCAATTGCTTTGTGAGATAAGAAGCTATCTGTGGACTATTGTAGAACAAATAGTCCTCCCTATGAATCTTGAACAATGCCCTCATTTGATAAAGTGAAGGAGAACTACAACATTGGCCTTTGCAATGACAGAACACTCCGATCTTCAAGTGCCAAGAGTGATCCAAAAGTGGTCTGTGAATTGAAAGAATTAAACATTATATTCTTTTCAACTTTATAAAGTACAGACAGTTTAATTAATCACCTAAAGATGTACAACCTTCTATATCTTAGTACATGTTCGGACCATTATTGCACAGCAACATAATGTGATTCTAGCACTTGTTTAACAAGCGTTGGGAGTTTAAGCTGCATATTGCTTAGTTACTCAGCACCAGCACTAGCAGGCTGATGAGCTCTGTCCTGTCCAGGACTCTTGGCTGCCATAATAAAGCAATTAGAGGGAGCTGGCAGGCAAACACCGCCCACTGTTCTGGGGTTTCCAAGACAGGCCCTGCCAATGCCAATCCCTAATAGGATCCCAAGCACAGTCCTGCAGAGATTCAATTGGATTCGAAACCAATCAATCATCCTAGCTATTGACCTCTGATTGGATTTGGAAGGCATGTCAGGGACGCTTTGATTTTAACTCTGGCCCAATGAAGCTGGATGTGAAGGTTTATTGTTTCAGACGGGTGGAGGGCCTTGTTCTGGGTTTGACACACTGCCAGGAAAGATGGATGTGTACAGTGAACGCTGTATCCATCCATCAGCATTAGAGTCAGTCATACCATACCATCAAAAATGACCAGGATTACTTATAACGTCATCCCTCACTGGTCCAAAACTGGCCATGCATAATTGCAGAGATATTCTTCTTTGAACATTTCAAAAAAGTTTTTAAAACTATTGTTGTTATGCCAAACACACATCCCAAATAACAGTAGTCAGAGTAGAATACATCTACATACAAGATGCATATAGCATATATGGACTCTCACTATTCCTTTATGTGATGTATGGAGACAGGGAAACAGGAATACATGATCCTCAGCTAAGCTTCTGTCAACCTATTTTAAGTGACAGGAGATTAATTTTCCATTTACAATCCACTGGAAAAATATCTGTGTTTCCACAAACATTCCACAGATAAATGATGAATACCAAGGCCAGTGCAGGGAATAATGGCATGAATTACTTCAGTCTTTCTTCATAGTGCTGCAATAATCTCAAAGTAGCCATTACACTTAATGACTGATCAATGTGCCCTCTAAAGGATCTTGAGAGCAATGTAGATGCAGAGGTAAACAAAGACAAAAAGGTGAAACAGAGAGTAAGTTAATCTTGACGCAAGTACTAGGGAACAGGTTCTCCCTGGCCATTACAGGAGACACTCAACTATTGGGCTCTAAAGATTGGGGGGTGTATTTTGAGCTGAAGGTGAAGTCGCTAACATGGTGCTTACCAGTGGTTAATGAACACATGAAGCATTAGACTGACTGACTGAGACAAACAGGAAATGTAAGGCTCTCGCTCTCACTCTCTCTCTATCTTTGTGTTCCCCTTGTTCTGTTTTCAGTGTTTTCTCATACATCATCTTTTTCATGATATCCTTTTTCCCTTTAATTCCTATACCCACCCCACACTTACCTGGTGTATTGCTTTAGAGCATGCAATTCAATTGCAGCCTCTCATGTGTCTCAGGCCCTCCGAGCTTGTAGTTGTGCATTATCTCATTACAGCCAAACAGTTTTGACACCCACTGACTAACCGATGCCATAGATAATACCATAAAGACAATGCTCAATACAAATCAGGTCAGGATAACTCATTTAACCCTGCCATACATATTTCTTATGTGTAACTCGAAACGCTGGAAAAATGAAATCAATAGAAATGTTTCTTGTTAATGAAGATGTACCGGGCTGCCATTCTTGTGGCCTGTGTGGCTTTCAGAGCTCACAGCTTGGTCTTAATAAATCTCCCAATGCGGTCAGCTGGGTGGTCAACATGGTAGAAAGGCCAGACAAACCTGTTTCAGCCCCTTGTACCTCTCTGAATGCAGTGTGAATCATTATGTGTGTACAGCGTTTGCTTGTTGAAGCCATGGGCTGTAATGAAAAGCATTAGTTTTATGCACACAAAAGAAAATGAAATAAAGCTCACATAGGCATATATTAATATTTTAATGCATTCTATTTTAACATTCTAACACAATTTTCTCAAAAGAACAAAATATATTTACTAAATATACTTTACTATATTTTCTATATCAGTAATATAATGGACTGGAGGTCCTCGGGTTATGTACATCTCAACATACGATGTTTCGAGTTTACGATGCTCACGCACACGGCGGAAGAATACGCAGTAGCGTGGCATATGAGTGAGGGAGTTCAGTGACGAACATTATATTAAATGTATATTTATGTCCTTTTCCTTTTTCTGTGGCTTAGTTGTGTTTTTATGTTCTAGATTATGATTTCACAGCTGTGTTAGGATAGGTAAGTGACTTAGGCTAGGGTGTGTTTCGGCTTGCACCAACATTCGGGTTACATCACTGCCGTAAGAACGGAACTGTAAAAATGAGGACCCCCTCCATTGTTATATGATAGTTCCTGTATCCCTCCGGAAGCAATTACATCCATAACCAGCAGTATTGGGTGTTAGCTGAAATTAGCAATGCTAATAGCTTAACTAAATTTTAGTAATGTGGTAGTATCTAAGCAGTGTTCAAATTAATATACTGCAGCTTTTCTATTAACAAGAAACTTTTTCCCACCAAGTAGTGGCATAGCACAACAAAACCCTGCAATACTTTTTTCCCTAAAAGCTAGCATCAGCCAATTTGAATTAACAAACAAACACACATTGTTATTCATATTGCAGCAAACACCCAGACATAAATATTTAATTCAATGTTATGTGGATTATGTCCATTTATTTTAGCTTGCTAGTTAGATTTTTATTTTGCAAAACATTAGCTGCCTGGTAAAAATAAAAATATTACAGTTGATTTCCCTCAGTTTGTCAAAGTAGCTTCAGAGTAGTTAGTTACTTTTTCTTAGTAACTTGGAGTGTAGCTAGCTACTTTATCAAAAGGGAAGTTTGGCTGGAGTTTAGATATTTTAAATCATGAATAGCGTGTAGCTTGAACAGCAGCAAAGTAGACATTGATGAACAGAAGCAAATGCAGTGCTCTTAAAACATACCTGTACAAGTGTCTACTATTTTTCAGGCAAATTAACAATGACTTATTTATGGTCCTTTTCTCAATAAGGACTGCACAGCCCTGCATACACTGTTTTATGAATCCTAAATCTAATAAAACCACAGAAATAACAATTCAACAGAAACAAACAATTAATTTAAGCAAGGGTATACATAAGATTATATAATAACTGCTTAGTCATTTATGCTTCTTTGTTCTCACTTACACAAGAAAACTGGAAAATTGGAAGTCACAGGTCTAACTAGGAAACTGTGAAAAACATGCAGAAAAGACATATGGGACATTATGAGGAAAAGAGATTACTGTAGAATGTGAAACATACACTCATACTGTACAGGCACACACACACATAAACACACACACACACACACACCCAAGTCTATCTTACTATCCTTGTGAGGACCTTCCATTGACCTAATTATTAATGCAGCTAATTAATGCTATATATTACCTAAGCATAACCCTGACCTTAACCTCAGTAATGAAAAGGAAACCTTTTGACTTTTATTCTTATTTATTTTATTTAAAAAAACAAACAAACAAACAAAAAAAAAAACATTTTCATTGTGAGGACCATCCAAATGTCCTCACAAGGCCAAAATTCTACACACACACACACACACACACACACACACACACACACACACACACACACACACACACACACACTCAGTAGTGATAAAGTGAGAGTGGTCACCCCCTCTGTCCTCTACTCTGACATATATCACAGCCTGCAGTTTGTGTGGCAGTGCACATTGATCGGCCATCACACTGATCACATTACAAGCCAACCAGATTAGATTTGCATTTTTAATTTATTTCCCTTATGAATAATTGCATTGACCAGTTAAAATATGACATATATATATGTATGTATATGTGCACACACACACACACACACACACACACACACACACACACACACACACACACATACAGAGGGACATACCAAATGGTAAGAAACTCCAAAATTCATGTAAATATTTCAAATATTCTCATAGGGCTGCTGAGAGAAAAAAAAATTTTTCATTCACAACTTACAACAAACTAATTGCAATTTCATAAACAAGTTAAACAATATTTTAAAGATGTGATTTTAAAGATTTTAGAGATGTGCAGCTCTCATGAGCAGATGCAGTCTGCGAGAGCTACATGGAAGAAAAGCTCAGGGCATATTTCTTTTATATGGACAGAAATTTGGTAGAAATGTGCTTTATTTTGGAATTCAGTAACACATTAGGGCTAAAACTGAATTATTCTCCCATTAGTATTATGTTAATGAACTTTCTTTTTTTAAGTTCAGTGATCAGGGTTGACAGGTTCTTTATATAATGGATATGTATTGCAGATATGAATGTGCACCAGCATTAACTTGTTTCCCCCTGAAAAGCCTGAGATAAATTTTAATGTCCTTTTCCTGTGACCAATTATATTGAGATAGAATTAAGTCTTTTTCTGTGGTTTTTGAGTTGTAGTTGGGGTGGGAATTTTTGAAGTCTACTGAGCTGTTCTATAAAGATCTACATTAAAGTAGAAACTTTGCACAACCATAAAATCAGCTGTTTCTGACATATTCAAACCAGCCCACTTTGCTTATTGAAACTCATGCAGATGCAGGCCAAGAGCTTCAGTTAATGTTCACGTCAAATATCAGAATAAGGACAGGCCCACTGTGTGTGTGTGTGTGTGTGTGTGTGTGTGTGTAAGTCAAGTCAGGTTTTATACAGTACAGCACATTTCATATGACAGGCACAGACTCAATGTGCTTAAAAATAAAGGGCAAATAAGCACAACGAATAAGACATGACAGGTGTAAGATTAAAAACATTAA
>JAQQZX010000010.1:11124501-11145153 GCA_030068355.1 Notoglanidium maculatum | reverse complement strand
TATATATGACAATTTTTTATTGTAAAGAAATCTTAGGAAAAAATACACATTGGACATTAAAACTTTAAACACTTTAATTTTTATGAACATTAATTAATTATTATTTAGCAAATTAATTATTTGAAACCTGCCTTTCAGGCACCTCAGACCAAAGATATATGAAAGACAACACATACCTTGGGTATGGACCTATGAACTTTTGTGATAAAAACTTATTATACTCCATTAGGTGCAATAAAATTTTATCATAGGAACATCTCTGAATGAGAAGATAGGCAGTTTTCATAATGTATGTGGTTACAAGATGATAAAACCATAAATGCTAATCCTTGTTTCTGCAGCATACAGGGACCTTACTAACCTTGAAGTGTGCATTCTGGTCATTTCATGATTGTGCAAATGTGTCATGTAAATGAGGTAGGGAAAGAATTCTAAGCCACATCGGCCACAATATGATTACACAGAGTACAACTTCAGTGACAGAGCCTTTTGCTGTAGCACCGACTGACTTTGGAGCACTCATCCTGAAGAGCTCAGAAATAATCTACATAGCCTCTTCAGTTTTAAGAAACTTCTTAAAACCCATTTTTTTAGAAATGCATTTAAAACCAGTAGTTAGAGCCTACTTTAATACTATCACGTGTGATTGTATGTGCTATTGTTTTGACATGTTTTGTGTTATGTGTTATTATTACATACTCTTATAGGAATTGCCTTTTGGATATAATCTGATTACCTTCCAGTAATAAGCAATGATTGCCTCATAAACCATTACTCAAATTAAGAAGGTGCTTTTATCTAAGGCTAAGTTCACACTGCAGGACTAAGTGTCCAAACTATATAAGTTTATGTGACACAGATTTGTCTTTTTTCACACAGTTGGGAATTCATTTAGGTAGAACATTATCCTTAATTGTCTTTATCCTTAATCGTTTATCCATTTCTGTACATCACTAACCTTTACCATAAAAAAAAACCTTATTCTGACTGCCTTAACATGTAAAACTTTCACACAAGTCATTGAAGGTTGCATTCAAACATGAGGCAGTTTAACATTAATTAAATTTTTATAAAGAAAATTTTTTACTAAATAAAAATACTATTTTTATAGCTTAAGATATAATTTTAAGATTCATGTGAAATGAATAGTCTTCATGTTTCCTTTGGTTTGTAATTCATATTATTTTTTGTTAACATTGCTGAACCACAGCATAGAATTGCGTTAAATAAAAATGTGTTCTTTTCTCAGTTGTGTGCTCTATGGATGATAAACATAGCTTTCACTATGCTATGAAAATCCAGGATCCAGGATCCCACCTTACACATATAGTGAAATTTATCAAACGCTAAATGCTACACTTCTAAAAATGATGTGACCAAAAATGATGATGTATAATGTAAATAATCTATCAAACAAGGACACACCATATCACTGATGTTAAGCCCATCTTAAATAGCCCACTTGCAGCCTGTGGTCCTCCTTTCTTTACACACCAGGCAGTAAGATGTCTCATTTCTCAGTTTAGGCTTTAAAAGAGTGCTCACTAGAGTCCTCTATGCACCTTTATTGCACCCTTTGGCAAAGCCTGCATCAAGCCTGTCTCGTCTGCATGCTCAAACCGAAAGTCCTGATTGCAATTGTTAATAAGGACTGTCAAAGCAGATGGCCACAATATAGATGCAGTAATATTAGAGCCAACATTGGAGGAAAAGTTAGTAAGTAAGTAAGTTTATTAGTAAGTTGGTATGTAAGAAAGTAAGTTAGTAAGTTATTTAGTAAGTTAGTAAATATGTATGTTTTTTAGTAAGCACATTAGTAAGTAAGTAAACAAACAAACAAATTAATTAATTAATTAATTAATTTTCTATACTGCTTATCCATTGCGGGTTGCTTTGGAAGCTGGAGCCAATCCCAGCTGACTTCGGGTGGGAGGCAGGGTACACCCTGGACAGGTGTATCACAGGGCTAACACAGAGACGAACAACCATTCACACCTATGGACAATTTAGAGTAGCCAGTTGACCTAAAACACAAGTCCTTGGGCGGTGGGAGGAAACCAGAGCACCTGGAGGAAACCCACACAGGTAAAGGGAGAACATGCAACTCTACACAGAAAGCTCTCAGTCGACTCAGGGATCAAACCTGGAAGTTTCTTGCTGTGAGGCGACAGTACTAACCACTACACCACCGTGCCGCCCCATTAATAAATTAGTGCATTAATAAATTAATACATTACCAATTGATCAATATGCCTAAAGCAATTGGGGAATGATGGATGTTTTCTTAAAATGTTGTTGATATACTTTATATCACTTACACCATGCCTTCACTAAGCACATTACAGTAAAATGAAAAAGCACAAAGAGTAAGATGAAAGTAAAGATTTAACAGACTGATTAAATTGCAAGTGAAAAAGGGTATTTTGTTTGTAGGCCTCATGACTCATGAGATAAGTACAAAAATGTAAATACTCTGCAGTATAGCGCCACTTTTAGGCCAGTTGGGCCATCTTGCTTGTCTGAGCAGAAGAGGGAGGGAGTACTACCTGTTGATTACATCAGAGTCACTACAACCTGCTGAAAAAATTCATTTTAAGTCATAATAATAATAATAATAACAATAATAATTAACCAAAATGAGCATGGATTCCCTTTTGAGTCTGGTTCCTCTCAAGGTTTCTTCCTCTTGTCGTCTCAGAGAGTTTTTCCTTGCCACCATCGCCACCACAGGCTTGCTTATTAGGGAGATATATATAGACAGACAGACAGACAGACAGACTGATAGATAGATAGGTAGATAGATGGACAGAAATAAATTTATATATTCATAAGTTGATATTCAGAATTTATATAATTCTTTGAATCTGCTTTGTGACAATGTCTGTTGGTGAAAGCACTATACAAATAAAATTTAATTGAATTAATAATAATAATAATAATAATAATAATAATAATAATAATAAAAGAAGAAGAAGAAATAAAAATACTAGCAATTACAATTGGACACAACTACTACTACTACTACAACTAATAATAATAATAATAATTATTATTATTATTAATAATAATAATAATAACAATAACAATAATAATATTAATATTAATAACAGTAATAATAAATACAAGTGTATTTATTTCAAAATCAGTAATAAGATTGACTACTAAATAGCAGTTAACTTAAAATTTTAAGTACCTACATAAACAAAGCTATTCTCAAAGATATTCACAAATCTAATCATTCACATTACAAGTAAAATGTCAGGAAACCAATTGTCATAACATTTCAAATAATCTAATTGAAAAAAATATCATTTGAATTACAAATTTCATTCTTAAGTCAAAACATCATAAGATGGTTTATTCATTATGTAAAATTTGTAAATGTGTTGAACAGCTATGTCTAAAGTAGAGGAAATTACCATTTCATGAGAACCTTGAAGGACCAGAAAGCTGATTGTACCTTCAGTTCATTAAAAATGTATCTGATTAGTGCTTTTAAAAACAGACACTGTCATGAAGCAGCTGCAAAGAAATACAGATGTAGACCGCGGGATTATAAATCATTACAGTACAATGTTATATAGAGAATGAAAACTGCACTTAATGTATTAGTGTAGTATTAGTATTAATCCTGTTATAAGCATAGGACAGTTTTCATAATCAGTTCTTACAACATGTAAGTATTTTCCATCCAGGCAATTCTATCCACCTCAGCAGCAAGGTGAGTCAAGGTGAGCAGCAAGAAGGGTGATCATCAGTGCACTGAGATAAAGACACAGGAGCAGCAGTCATGGAAGTAAAGCAATCAGAAAAGAGCAATATTCATCATAGATTTATCAAGTAGCATAATGTTAGACAAAGCAAATATGACAGACACCTCAATCTAGTGTAGTCACTTCAGGATAACTCCAGCTGCAAATTTAATCACAAAACTAATCATTGTATTAAACAATATTAACCAGAATTAAAATAGTAAATCCCAGTACAAAGTTGCTCATGAAATGAAAAATACACATGTTTCCCAAATTTTCAGTGAATTCCTTGTTTATTCTTGAGTCCAGAAATGCAGCACAGAGTGCTGATATTGTCACTTAAATATTCATGTGTGCACTAAGTCCAATTCACCCCATTGGGGACAATCTGGAAAGTTGCCCTGAGCAAGAGGGCAGCAGCGTGGACATGTTCATCTTATCTGAAAATTTTATCTAGGGTTTTAATATCTTAGTAGCAATGCTCACAAGCCTGGCAGCTGCAAATTTATTATCTATAAAATTGGCTGATCTAGATCTAAACATGAACATGTGAGTGAGTTACAAGCCAAGTCCATGAAGTGCTTTCATCTAAAAATTGTACTTGAGGGGTAAATCAGATTCAATCACTTAGATTTGCTGTGAAAACCTAGTTTAACACCACTGTTGCCTTTATCATTATAAATCTTCATACACTATTAAAAATAAAACTGAAAACAGAGCAAAATAGAAACATTTATAAATCACTGGGAATGCGTGTGGCTGATGAAAGGATGGTAGAAAAAATCTATTGAACAGTTTTAATCTGGCAAACAGGAAGAGGTACTCACCATTTCCAAGGGCAGGAGGCAAGTAACTGATCAGATGCAGTATAGACAAAGTATATCTCTGACTCGTCATAGTTGCTGGTGACTGATGATGCATAGTCATCTGCACTCAGCATCAAGGGTTTCAACAGAGAGTAAATATTTTATTGGTAAAATATGGGGGATTTCTTTGATTTCCTTCAGGTTCTCTGGTTTCATCCCATCTCCTGAAAACATGTCAGTAGGGGGATTGGCTACTCTAAATTGCCCCTCAGTGTGTGTGTGTATGAGATGGCATGGCATACCATGCAAGGTGTATTCCTGTTTTCCTGCTTCACTGCAGAATCTACTTGATAAAAAAATCTAGATAAAATTAATTAAATTGCTATTGTTTCACTACTAATTAATTTGTAAATCTCTCACTGTATCTTTGTAGCTTTGAATAAATTATTTGAAGCTATACTTTTGAAAGGTATTATGTACTAAGCACATTGCATGCACTATCTACCATATGGTGCAATCCTATATGACTTCCTGAAGCAGATAAGCTATTTCAAAGTCAAGAAAAGACCTCCAAATGTCACATTTACACTAAAATAGCACTCATTCAGGCATTTTCTTTGTTAATCTTCCTTATTTAAGTTACTGATAGAAACAAGAAAGTTCCAGTGCGCAAAAGATTTTTAATATAGTTTTTTATCTACCATTGTTTTACATTTGCCTCCAAAGGTTCTTCTATAGTTTAGATGTTAGACCAATTTATAATAAAAAGCCTAAGTAAAGTTACAAGTTCTATGGTTCTGTAGACTGCATCATTCCAGGCTACTTCTCCGCATAACAGCTGAACATAAAAATATTAGTAATTCTTACAAATGAAGTTTCATGCATATATTTAAAATACTGTATTTGGAGCCAAAGAACTCAGATCCAAGAACTTCAGCACTGGTTCTGAGTGAGATACCTGGACTGAACATCAAGTGTGGTACTGAGAGGCAGCCAGGTCTTGCATACCATAAGCTCAGGCATGGTTTGCGATGCAATCAATGAGGGGGTGAAAGAGGATCCGCCTCTCCTCTCCTGATGACAAGATGGCCTGCAGCTGCCTGGCCAGGCCAGATAAAGAATCAATAGAACCCTGTGCATGACATCAGGCCTCGCAGGCCCTCTTCACAGACATGATCATCAAGAGGAGAAGAAACCTGTTATCCCTTTTTTCTGATCTTTATATTCCTCTGAGGAAAAAGATACTACTACTGGTGTTGTCTAAAGAAAGAAAATCAGCAGATAAAGATAATAGAGCAGAGGCAGCTTTTTACTAAACAAATAGATATGGAAAAATGGAAAAAATGGAAATATGGACAAAATAAACCATGTGATTAGCTGCTTCTAGGGAACATACTATACAATAACATACACAATACATGTAAGATTTAGTTGTATTTTGTTTTGAATGAAAATTCTTTTTCTTAATATTCATTATTAAAGTATGCATGGACCAAGTACCCCAAACTATGTTGGCTATAAAGCAACACAAGAGTACATCACTGCTTTTACTTCATCATTTGTTGAGCTTCTTATCTTTACTTGCACTAACTTTGCAAACTTATCTCCACAACTTTTTCTACAATTTCCCAATGAAAGAGGAAAGTGAAGACAGAGAGAAGACAGAACTCCCCCCAGTGCTTCTCCTCTTCCTCATTTCCCAATCTGTTATGTCTTGACATCCCCATTAACTCATAAATCCAATACAGTGGAGCTCAACAGTATTTGTACACTGAGAGACAGCAAGCAAGGGGGAGGTGAATGTGGAGAGAGGCTGAGTGAGGAGGGAGGAGAACACAGAGTAGGATAGTGGAAGGGAAATGACGGGAAGATCAATTGGTCCCTGGACTGTCACTCCGCTCACTCGTTTTCACATCCATCTATCTCCACTGCCTTCCATGATGCCCCTCTCGCCTTTCCTCCGGCAGGCCTCAGAGATTCTGCAGGCATTGCCGTTTGGGGCCCACAATAATCTAATTGAGTGAGGGATCAATGGCAGGCTGCGGTCAGTGATCCGTAGTTGCTCCCCAAACCACTGACTGCCTGACCAGCATGCTCTGACCGCTAATATGGTCCACTGAATCAGCTTCTTAAATGGAGAGGGGTAAGTAAAAGTGTTCAGATATGATCTTAAATGCCAAATACAACAGATGGACATATAGTCGAGTTTACATTTTCATCACGTGTTTATGCTTTCCATTTACAATCAAATCTCTGATTTTCATAAAATTTCTCAAATTGGCCCACGGGCCAAACTCGGAGCATTTGAGGGATTATTTAAGCAATCAATATGCTGTATTTCTACCATCACCTCACTATAGCACTCTCTTTCACATCAGGGGTGTTGGTAAGCCATCCCCTCGGCTTGATTGTGTTTGTGTGTTTCTTCTGTGGTTGCGGTGTTCTCGGGTTTCCTTAATGGTTCCCAGGATGCATTGTGGCTGTGGAAAGGGTCAATGAGACACATGAGATGCAACCCAATGTGGAATATTCTGTGGGCGCAATTTTTTTTCATATTGCAGCCCAATGATGTAGACTGTATGCATATAAACATCCAGCAGCACATTAAACATGGATTGCGTTGAGAACTAAAAGAGGATAAGAGCTGAGACAGAAGGATTCATTATAGTTTAATTTTACCTATTTTTTTCTGAATCAAACTAGATTCATTATTAGAGCATGATTCTTGGTTGCATCCAGCAGCCAATTTACAGCCTTGTAGTGTAGGTAGAAAACTTTCCCATCCTGTATACATTATTATGATAATCATACAAAATCAACATTATTCTGGTAAGGACTTGAAAGTTTGTTCAATATCTTTGTGGAAAATAATTAAACAAAGTCGGGGCATCTGACAGGAATAGATGTTTTTTTAATGATGTCAGCTGAAGTGAATATGCAAGCATTCCTGCACCTCTCAGCTCCAATGGCAGATTGCTAATTGATTTTCTTATGCTGCCCTTACATATTAATAATATCTCATTCAAAAGCAAAAAATGCTATATGGGGGTTTGAGGAAAGAACTTTTGGTGGCAAATGGACAGTGGCATCAGTGGACCATTCAAACAGACACACACTCACAGACAGACATTTTTGTCACATGTACAAGTACAGTATAACGAAATTCTTTTCTTCACATATCTTATGTATTTAGAAAGCCGAGGTCAGAGTACAGGGTCATATGGCCATATGGTTTCCTTGGAACAGAGAGGGTTAAAGGGGCCAGCTCACTCCTCCCACAATCCTCTTCACCAAGTAGCGAGTCTCCATTTTCAAAGCTATTGATATTCCAAAAACAATCCAGCAACATCCTAGGCCATATATATTAAATAAGATATTTTGTAAAAGTATCTATATTTTAATCAATCATTCCATATTCATATGGTTATTCCGTATGTAACCAAAACCAGCCTCAGCCATCTTGCAGGCAGCAGCGAAGGAAAGAAAAGATGAGGCATATTTTGTTCAAAGCTTCCTTATACCACACACAGATGAAGATAAAGTTCGAGATGGCTTCCAAAAAAATCACTAACTGTGAATTTGTGGAAATTTTGCTGCACACATAGCTAGCAGAGTAGTAGTCACATGCTTTCAAAACAAAAGCAACAAACTGGATTCTGGGAAGGGTGAAGCAGACCCCTTAAGGCTCCGGGGCCCAATGTTTTGAACCAACATGCTGGGCAGTGGTGGCTGAGTTGTTGAGGCTCTGGGTTACTGATTAGGAAGATGGGGAGCCAAGCTGCCTCTGTTGGGTCCTTGAGTAAGGCCTTTAACACCGCATCATGGCTGACCCAACACTCTGGCTCCAACACCCTAGCAAGCTGGGATATGCTAAGAAAGAATTTCTCTGTGCTGGAATGTATATGTGACCAATAAAGGCTTGTTCTAAATGCATATAACTATGGTTTCCATTAAAAGCATCCATACCCTATTTCTAAAATAGGGAGGAAGATAAGTTTTTAGTATACATTTTTTGTCAGACAGAATCAGTAGCATTTTGTATAAAAATTGGATCAGGTGCAAAGCTGCATATTAGTCGCACATATGTGATTTTTAGCATAGATTCTTCATTAGTTCTCATTGAGGTAGAAGGACTCAAATAACAAGAAGCAAGACATTCATTCATTCTGTGATTACATTTCAACCATTACATACAATCTAAATAAATGTAAACAGTGAAATAAACTGAGGTCCACTGTCATGTTTCAGTATATTTCTGGAGTCCCTGGATACTGTACAATGCTATCCTGTTCCTGGAGGTGCTCAGTGTCGATTTAGTCCTGACTTCATTGATACCATTGATTTCCCAGCAGCGGAGCCACACGAGTGAATGGTCTGTCCCAGATAAGAACATCGAAGATGGGATTCAGCAGCTCTTCAGCCTTCGGTCAGTAGCAGTCTGACATCTTACTGCGTCTCTCTGTCTGGGAGGAAAACAAATGATTACTAAAATGAATATATCTATATATATATATATATAAGCTAAAATTAATTTAAACATACAACATGTAATTATTAAACGATTAGGTTTTACTATTGTGTAATTTTGTCTTTGTAAATTTGGTGTATTTTTATAGTTGCAGAAGATTCAGATTCTACCAAACTGAATGGCGTTACCCTCAGTAACCTGTAGATGGTGTAGCAGTGTTACATGAGATGTCTTGCCATTACAAAAGTCATTGTGTGTGTCATTTTCTTTTTCATTTTTTCTTTTTCTTTATATTAATCCTGATCTATTTCTATCAGTACATCAAGTGTGACCCCCAAAGGAGACATATGCTGTGTCTAAACCAAATTGGCATTTTTTTCTTCATACATTCTGACCTTTGTTTGGACACACAGTCTTGAAACGCTCAGTTTAAATGTCCCATATGTCAAAATATTTCTATTAAGGAATTCAGAAGGTCAGTATATAAAATCTTGAAAAGGTACCAACATTTTTACATCTTCTGAAACACAATAATATGCAATATTTTTAAAATGCATTTTTATGCTGTTACTCATTAGTGTTATCTGAAATAACTATCATTGTGAGATATTATTCATCTCTTTTTGTTTCAGTTGTCATTCGAAAGTCATGAATGCAGAAAAACAGCACTTTGAGAGAAAGCATGAAAAAAAAGATTAGTTTATCTTCCCCAGAGAGAAGTGAGACCCTTTTAAGTGCTGTCTCTCCTTCCTCTCATCCTTCCAGCCCTTCATCCTTTTCACTGCAACTCTGACATCCTATCAGGCTCAACGGACCTGCAGTCGATAGGCCATTAGTAAATAAGAGATGCATAATTTATTAAATATGCTTCAGATACATATTTCAGCTTTAGGTTTCTACTCATACCTCTTGTGAAGTTTGCCTTTAATTATGTTCTCTCCTACAGAGGCACCTCATTCAAGTGTGTGTCAGTAAGAGGATTATTTATTTATTTATTTATTTATTTATTTATTTATTTATTTGTTTGTTTATTACGGGCATAAGTTCAAAACCTCAAAAGTTTTTTAGGGTTTAAGATTTCACATCCTTTGTATTCACATAAATTAAATTAATTTGTGTATTTCTTTAAGTTATTTAAAGAATATGTGTAAAACTATTGAACTTATTTTGATATAGAGTTGCATTGTGCTCCTAGTTTCCTATTACTTTCTCTCATCTCAGCTTTTACAGACTTTCTTGGCATATTTGAGTCCTAATTTAATTGAAATGTGCCTTTAAGCAACACTTGAATGCACACAGTTTATGTTCTCAGTAATATGCTGAGTAAAATCTGTTCTTCATTAATTTTCTCTACCGTTGTTAGTAATAATTATGATACAGAAATGTTTTTAACAATCAATAGGGGAGAAGCAAAATTGTATGACATGATCCCGTGGTTTCCTTCCACGCTCCAAACACCTGCAGGTTGACAGATTGACTGCACTAGGCTACAGACCCACTGCCACCCTGACCCACATAAAGCACTTACTGAAGATGAATGAATTAATGGATGTCATTTATATACAATGCCATTATAAGGCATAAGAGTAGCTAGTTTGCACAAAGGATATTATATAGTTATTGATATTACTTTTATTTGAAGCATACCAAACAAAACTTTATTTATTTATTTATTTATTTGCTTGTTTGTTTAAAATGATTTTAAAATTTCATATTGATTCATATTACATACAAGTCCTTCATGAATCATTTATTATGGGGTAAATTTTATATTAACTTTTAGGCAAAGACAATTATTGAAACATGTAAATTTACTAATTCCACTGAACCATTTAATTGGACTTCCGTTAGTATTTTTGTATAATTTGTATTTGCAACTATAAATATTATTTATGTTTATGTTTTTAGATAAAGTACTGCCCAGTATGTTTTAAGAAAATAAAACACAACAAAAGGAATAATTATTTTTATTTGCAGCTTTAGATTGTATCAAGTATGTAAAAACTAATAAACCTGAATGTCATAAATGTAGCATGTCTATCTTTACCAACAGTAGAGATACAGATAATACATTAGATAATACATACAAGAATACATTTAACCTATATTTCATTGGAGAGTAAAACATTGCAGCAATTTCCAGGAAACTGTCTTGCATAACGCTTCACAGCAAACATGTAATTCTTTTTCAATTTTATGTAAATGCGTCATGAATAGCTATTTAAAAGAAATTCAAGTTTCATGATGAAACAGTGTTTATCTTCTATTCTTCTACCTGAATATATGCTGACACTGCATACATGACTTGTTTACCCCAACAGTTTTTCCTCACTTACTGCCTAACGCTTTATACAGCATTAATCTATAGGTGAGAAATCCATATGCTCATTAACAGTGAATTAGGAGCAAGCATTGCATGTCATGATCCTTCTGTATTCTCTGCTGTGTACAGTATATACTGTGGGGTCTACAAGCCTGAGACCACATTGAAAATCAAGATTTTTTTTTCAGATAAAATTGGAAATAAATGAAAGGTTTTGAATTTTGAAATATTTACAACAAAGAAAATAAACGCTCAATATCTTGAATATTTTACACTCTAGATTCTGCACTATTTCTATGTTCCTATTTATATTTAAGCAAATGTGTGATGTTGAGTGTGTTAATTGCTTTGTACAAAAGGTCAGATTGTCCTCGTGCCTAATTTCTTCTATTGAAGCATGTGTTCAGACGGCACTCCGTTGGATTTTAAATGGATTATAAGGTTTTGCACAAACCTGTGAAGTCCATGAGTCCATGAACTCGAGTGCACACTGTCATTAATGCAAAAATAGGACATACCAGATACTAAGAAACTCAGAAATTCATATAAATATTTCAAAAGTTAAACTTTTCACTCAGATTGTTGTCAATATTTCAATTTGCAATTAAAATTGCTGTATGAAATTAGAAACAAACGCAAAATAGAAGCATTTTTTAACTAGTGCTCTCAGACGTTTGGACCCCACTGTGTGTATAAAATGAAGTTCTCTAGATAGATAACATTACTTTCACAAATTGAACTTTTCTGACATGTGATGATTATTTGTTCTGATCTGTCATTAACTATTTACATTGTAGTTTGTTGCTTATTGGAGCAATTGACAGTGTTACAACTGACTCTTATTACAGCTGATCCCAATTTTCCGTATTACTGGAAACAAATTGAAAGTATGTTTTTTTCTGTGTGTCTATAAAATGGGTGCAG
Source organism: Notoglanidium maculatum (assembly GCA_030068355.1). NCBI lineage: Eukaryota > Metazoa > Chordata > Actinopteri > Siluriformes > Auchenoglanididae > Notoglanidium > Notoglanidium maculatum. The sequence continues at coordinate 11,132,880 of JAQQZX010000010.1, read as the reverse complement.
TATTAATCTGTTTGGATATCTGGAGGATAATGTGCAGCTTTACCATACCAAAAATTAATAAACTAGGTCTTAAACTTACAGGAAAGCACAAAATGACACTTGGAAAGCTAATAATGGAAAGTTAATGGAAATGTTTTAAAGAAAACTTTTTTATATAATTTCCATTCAAATCTTCAACATAACAACTTACAGTTACCATTTGTTGAGCTAGATAAAGTTTTAACCTACTGAAGCTGATTTACTATTTCCAAATATGCTGAAATTGATTGACATATTAATGGAAAAATGAGAAGAAGAAATAAAAATAATAAAAATAACCCTTATTAAGGTGTTGGGCCACTTCAAGCCACCAGAATGTGTGCTAGCATAACGTCTAAAAGTATCTGGGGCTGCTTTGGAGGCATGAACATAATTTTTCCAAAATATTTCCCTTAATTAATGTTTTGATAATGGTATTGGCGAACTCTCTCCAGCACATTGATTGATTTAAAATAGATTTTTATTTGTGGTTTGAGGGTTTAATAAATCTGAGGGTTTATATAGGTTGATTTGGTGACCACGAAGGCCAAAGCCACATGATTTTCATCATTTTTATCCTCATCAAACCATTGTGCCCTGTGAAAATGGGCATTTTTATCTTGGAAGAGACCACCTCCATCAGGATTGAAATGGTTCATCATAGGATAAAGGTGATCAGTCACAAGAACCTATAAGGGGACAAGTGGGCCCAAACCATGTCAGCCAAATGCTCCCCACAGTACAAGAGCCAATGTTGAATTTTATATGATTTGTCGTATGTCTAGATGTTCCACACTGAAGGGTCCTTCAGTTGATCCTCATCTGACTGGTGTCAGGAAACATAGCATATGTGAGATGATATGGTTTTACACCTTGTGTTTGAGTAATGCTACTAAAGCAGAGTGGGGTCTCTGATAAGAAAACAAAAGGTTGTTCTGCTCTTACAAAAATGCCTCTGGTTTGTAATGGTCTACTCTATCTTTGCTGGCCACTGCAGTCAGCATATCCTGTTTGCACAATGTCTTTGGTGTCTGACATCATGACACCTCTGTAGTTATTACCCCAACTTGAGGCACATGGCACCAAGACAGATGGTGCAATAAAGGGTTCAACAGAATCTCCCTTCCATGGGAGTCTGTGGTTTGTGGTGCATGTGGTGTGTTTGCATGTTGGGGAAGTGATTGTGTGTGTGTGTGTGTGTGTGTGTGTGTGTGTGTGTGTGTGTGTGTGTGTGTGTGTGTGTGTGTGTGTGTGTGTCTCGGTTTGTGTGGTCAGTTAAAAAAACACAACCTCAAAATGTAGAAGCGAATTGAGAAGTGAGCAGCAGTTTGAGGTTTTACTAGCTGAGGAGTGATGCATGTATTTCTGGTGGATCATGGGAAAATGTAATATAGTGGTGTGCTGCTGGTGTGATAGGATACATTCGAGATAAAATAATGAGGTAACAGAGCCAAGAGAAAAGGTAACCCTCATGAAAAGTCTATTATAAGTGGAACTGGTTCATAGAAATATATCAAAATAGTTGTATTTTAAAGATAATGAACTACCCTATCATCATTTCAAGCCTGTGAGTTAAATCTGTAAAGTTCCAGTCATTCATTCAGCCTGTCAGCAGAACCAGACTTAATAAGAATAAAATATATATATTATATATAATACCTAAGCAGGATAGTATTGTGTGTGTTGCATGTGTAAATACTCTTGATGCACAGGCTTGTTGCTTATTGTGTCATGTTTTCTTTTTCTTTCATGGTCATAATTGACTATAACTTTGGCCTCACTCCAAAATGTTTTTATGTGAACACTTCTTTCATTCTTGTAGTTCCTCTAGTTCATTACATACATTTCCCATTGTGCAATTGTTGAGCTTTAAACATTTCCCCTTAATACTGTCAATGTATCACATTGCACTACTTCACATTTGCCACTTGCTACTTCTCTAGCTCTTTATCACTCTTAAACACAACTCTTATGTGATTTTGTGAATGTCAGTAGATGAAAAGCCATTTCATAGCTTCTCGCTCTTTCACACATGCACACTCACAAATAACCAATGATGGGGTTGTAGACCTTGTGATTTCTCTGACAGAGCAGAGCTAATTGCTTGTTGGTGCTCTAACAGCGCACAGCACATGTATCAGGAGCGTTTTAAACAACAGCAGACGGGCCGGATAATGCACTCTGCTATGAAAGCTAAATTGCATTTGGTAAACAACCATACTTGTTAAAAAAAAGATCAGAAGGTAATGTATTTTTTTAACATAAAGATTCCTGCCATCAATAAAGGATTACAAAATTCATTCTTTCTGAGCTTGAAAAGTAATTCAACCTTTTATTAAATGAAGAAAAAAAAGAATGCTCTAAATCTGGACATTCATATGCCTACTGAAGAAGACTTTAAAGAAGATCTCTATTAACTTCTTTTAATATCAGCATGATCATGGATCAGCATGTTCCTGTTCAAGGATGTCTTGAGACTTCACTCTATCAAGATGATGTACTTTCTTCTTTATCAAAGAAAGCTAAAAAATAAGGAAAATGTGCACTTCCATTTGTTCCCCACAGGTGGCAGTCTACACTCACGACTCAGTGGCCAGCTTTGCCTCTGCAAATTAAACATGTCTTTCTAAAGTTCAAATTCTGACAAATATAAGCTAGACAGTATAGTTTTGCTTCATTGACACTATGCAGATTATCATTCCTAAGTATTCCCAGATGAACTAAAGTAGGGGATCGCTGCAGTGAATAAGCCACTGAGTCACTGTTTATGTGCAATGATTTCTAGAATCAGTGGAAAAGGAGGTACTTTTGTATGGAGAAGCAATGTTTCCCCCAAGCACATATGATAGAATTATAGAGTATATATTTCACACACAGGTCCTACTTTATGCGTGTGACAGATGTGAAAACCCACACAGCTGGTTGTGACCCACTGAGGCAAACATCAGCTGTCCAGTTTGTAACATCATAGTGAAACAACACCAGTTTGTGCAATTTATTGGTATTTCATGCCCCTTTTTAACAGTGTTCCATAGTTTTTTTAATGGATTAATATTCAGTAAAACGTGATCTCCAATGCAAATGTTTGGGAAAGTGTATCTATTTACCATATAGTGTTTGCGAACCACCGACATGCCCAAAACAGTTTAGCTAAATTAGTTGTGTATGTACTCATTTCAACAACTATGGCTTTATTACAGAGCTTTGGTTATGCTATAAAGCATACTGTGTGTTTGACTCAACCACAGGGCAAGTGATATGACCACAAACTCAGCCATGAGATTTGGCAGTTTGCTGCAGTAACCTTTTGCTCCATGGATCATAATGATGATGAAGAAAACCGGTCACTTTATGTGTGAATTAATCATGTCTAATTGTAGTTGTTTGTAGATGTAAAATGGTCTCTTAAGGGTTATACTAATATCTAGAGATGGCTGGTTCTGATATTAGATGGGTGGGATCATATCCAACTCATAGTTATAAGCCTGACAGTAAAACTATTAGGGTTAACCAATGCATTATATCACAAGGTCTCATTGATGCCATTATGAGATTCATGTGGAGCAAACCACACACACACACACACACACACACACACACACACACACACACACACACACACACACACACACACATGCTTAAAGGCATATCTGCAAATGTGATTTAAATTTTTTATTTTTTTTAAATTTCTAAGTGTTTCAAGTCCATAGTGCCAAATTCCAAATATACTATAATATTAGCATTTTGAGGAAACAAAGGACGATTAACCCACCTCATTATATATCTATCTATCGACCATCTACACCTCTTATCCATTAAGAATCATGGGGAAGCTGGAGCCAATCCCAGCTGACTTTGTACGAGAGGCAGGGTACACCCTGGTCCGGTTCCCAATCTATCACAAGGCTAACCCAAAGAAGAACAACCATTCACACAGATTCAAATTTATGGGCAATTTAGGGTAGCCAGTTGACCCAACCTTCATGTCTTCGGGCTGTGGGAGGAAACCAGAGCGCTTGCAGGAAACCCATGCAGGAACAGAGAGAACATACAAACATCAAAGGTCTTTTCTAAAATCAGAAATGAATGCAAATAATCAGACAGAACTTACAATTCATTTGCGATATTTACAAATTATATCGCCACTGCAGGCTCTGATATGTGCATTCAGGCAGGAAAAATGAAAAATGCAGTGTCCAATAAACGTCATGATGTTTTTTTGTGCACACTCCATTCACTCCCAGAAGCCATGCATCAAGGGCAATGCTCAAAATCACACATTAAAAGCCTGCCGTACAATGTACCATGCATCTTTCTTCTCATTGATACAGCGAGTACACTAACACCTAATAGACACTAACAGATGCACAGGCTTCAGTAAATTGTCGCATACATTGCCCTGTTTTCCAGAAGAGAATTTGAGTTTAAAGCACAATATTGTAGTATGGTTCTTGATCATTTGATTTCCTAAAACAGTGGATTACACCGAGACTGATGAATAATATAGACACTTTGGTAAAAGTTTCATAACTGAATTTTACTCAAATGGGAAGCTGTTAGATGGGCTTCCCATGTAGTCTTAAAGCAATCACCACTTCCTTCTAGCTAAGGCTTCTAGGTTCAAAGGATGTGTTGGCTCACACTTCTCATTCAGGTGATGAATTAAAAAGTTGGTTAAAATAACAACTTATCAGCCCCTTGAGGCATGTTATAAAAATTCATTAGCACATACATGTATCAGGTGACAATCAACAGTTACCACATCATAAAATATAATGGCCAATCATGTTTTAGTATGCAAATATAAGCCATCCAGCCAGGATGTGCACAGTTCCAATTTGCATATTCACGCGATATTAATCTGGATTTCTGACTAGGCTAAATGTGTGCTTTTATTTTAGCTAATGACTGCCATTACAAAACATTCATTAGTGAATACAAAAAGATGCTATTTAAAGCATGTGTTGTATGACTAATAACTAGAGCAATAGAAATACATTAAAAGAACCATGTTGCACCAAATCCTGCACTCTTAACTTTGGTCTCTTGTTCTCTCTTGTCCTGCTTCTCTTTTCAGTTACTATGAAAGAGCTTACTTCCTCTTTCCAGCAGCTTCGAATACAACAGCCACTTTCATGCAAAGTACCTTCTCACCCAGCTGGAGCGGGTCCAGAGCATCTAACCTCTAAAATGAGACCGTATTGAGTTAGAATGTTGTTGAAATAGCAGGGGAAAGGTGCTGTGTGATCCACAAATTATTAGAGACATCAGGTCACTATGAATAGTGATTATAAGTAAATGTTTAAGTCCCAGGCTCATGAGTTGGCTTGTGCTTTAGAATATTTCCACTTTCCTCACACACCTCTCTAGTTCACAGTCACACATGGCAAAAATAGATAGAAACTTCTAAAAATGTTCAGACAACAGCACAGCTGATTTTACATGCAAATGGTCCTGATAATCCAGAAAATCCATGTCTGCAATCTTTTAGACACATGTCCAAACACCAGCATAAGATGATGTATGTGCACCAGTGAAGCTTGTAGCACAATCTGACATGCCGTGCATTTCTGAAGCCTTTTTTGGTCAAAATTCTACTCACCATTTTGTGAAAATTGGAGCCGGAGCATGCACAGTACAGTAAATGCGACAGACAGTGGATGCCTCTCGCCTGCCCTTATTGGTGATGGACAGGTGTGAGGTGACAGGTGTCACAAGTGTTATTACTTAATGCTAAGTAATATAAAAAATTGTAAATTGTCATAATATAATTTTTGCATTTTCAGATTTTTGAGCTTTGAGTCATGACTGACAGAGCTACCATCTCCTAGCCACCTGATATATTCATCATTTTAATTAAAGAAAGTATAATGTAAGTATAAGCAGCCAATATAAGGTACCAACTGAAATTATTCTGATAAAATTTAATATTTACACTCTACTAATTTTTTTTAATAATATTGCTGCTCTCTATTATTTGCAATTAGCTGTAAGACATGAAGTAAGTTACCCCTCTGAATAGAGAAGTGTTCTTTTATACTCCAGTTTTATTTAAAAGGAGTGACTGGCTCACCTTAGCAAGCTCTTTAAAGTGTTCACTAAGGTCATACAGTCAATAAATAGTTATGAAATTTATATGAAAACTGTTAGCTGGTTTAGATCATCACTTCATTCGCTTACATTGGTTTACTTGTTATAATTTCAGTACCTAGCAGAAAAACAGCAAAGAACTCCCTGCTTAGGGGCTGTTATGCATGATATGGCATGATAGGGCAAGATATGGCTTTGCTACAGACCTGTGAAGAGCATTAGGTGTGTTTTAGAAAGTGCTTTTTTTATGTGGCTCAACTGTCATTTCCAAAAATTGTCAATCACCTTATCACCATGCCCTTTAATTCATCATCAAATAATAACTATATTTTTCTATAACAATCGCTTAATAATAACACACTTTTATATAACCCATTCTTCATAAGGAAAAATATTGGGAACTTGTACTGAACTTGTCAAAAAAGACAGAACACAATTCCTAAAAATTGTTTGGAGATGTAAGTTTGATCCTATCCTGTTTATAAACAAGGGAATGGATGGAGTTAAAAATTGTACTGCACTTGGCCACTAGGGGGCCTCTCAAATATTTTATACAGTATACAGTCATTCGTATAAATTAATACATATAAGTACATAAATAGGTCGGTTCCGTGGCTTTGTAGGTAGCATTGGCACCTTGGATGGGTTACACAGAAATTTCCTAACCAAATATAAAATGGGTCATATTTGAGTGTAACAAACTGCTCACATACAAACCCACTGAAAATGTTCTATGTAGTAATTTTTGAGAATTGTACATAATGTGCACATAAAATATACATAGTAGGTCAAAAATATACATACACTCACTTAACTTATTAATTCTGTGGTACTGAAAGTTGCAAAATGTCTTTTTCACTTGACAAGGCCAAAGCTTCTTAACTTCCTGTAAGTGATCCTGATTGACTACAGCTGGTAGATTCTCTGTGCACAACCTAAAAAGAGTTTGTTTGACAAGTACAAGTTAATGGGAGGTGTAGCCATTTTGCAAAGGTCTGGATGACCCAAACTGTCACCCTCAGCTAACAGGAAATTGGTTTGGATGGTCAGGAACAACCCAGGAATAATCAAGGCACAGGCCTGCCATGAACTGGAAGCTGCTGGAACACTGTCTACAGTCAAGAGTGTTTTACTTCACCATGGACTAAGAGGCTGCCATTCAAGAAAGAAGCTCCTGCTCCAAAATCAACACCTTCAAACTCGACTAAAGTGCAGCAGACCACATGGACAAAGAAAAAGCCTTCTGGAGGAAAGTTTTATGGTCACATGAGACAAAGATTGAGTTGCATGGCCACAATGACCAGAGGTACAGAGGAACACTGTACCAACTGTGCAAGTGCCTATTAAGCATCATGCTCTGGGGCTGTTTTGCTGACAGTGGAACTGCTGCATTGCACAAAGTGGATGACAAAATGGAAACTTGGTCTCAGTCGGGTGGTCCAACAACACAATGATCCCAAATACACATCGAAGCTGATTGTGGAATGGATAAAGCAGGCTAACATTAAGCTATATGTAAGTCCTGACAAGTCCTGACTTCAACCATATTGAAAATATGTAGACCATGCTTAAAAGTTAGGTATGTGCCAGGAAATACACAAATTTAATGGAACTCTAGCAATTTAGCCAAGAAGAGTGGACAAATATCCAACCAGAATTCTGCCAGAAGCTTGCTGATGGCTACCAAATGCCCGAGGTCAAGGTAAAACGTGCTAAAAATCATTCTTAATACTTGAATGCAAGTCCTTTGCAGTGTGAAACCTATGGACATCACCAAATGTTCAGTTTCCTCCCATGAGATGCTTTGTCAGGCCTTTACTGCAGCCACCTTCAGTTGCTGCTTGTTTGTGTGTCTTTCTGCCTTCAGGTTTGTCTTCAGTAAGTGAAAAGCACGCTCAATTGGGTTAAACTGACTCTTCCATTTAAGAACATTCCATTTGTCCTTCATGTGCATGTACCTTCTTGTACTGATACTGTATTTTATGACATCTTGAAAGATTAAAAAAAACATTACAGCAGAAGCTAAGAACATTTTGTTCATTTTTGTGTAACACCATACCTTTGACAGCAGTGATGGCTGCAAAGCAAATCATACATTTTTATTAATGCACTTATTATAATATGTTATCATCTATCCATCCATCCATCCATTATCTATACCGCTTTATCCATCTGGGTCGCGGGGAAGCTGGACCTTCGGGCGAGAGGCGGGGTACACCCTGGGCAGGTCGCCAGTCCACCACAGGGCCAACACAGACAAACAGACACACA
>JAQQZX010000010.1:11069124-11115028 GCA_030068355.1 Notoglanidium maculatum | reverse complement strand
ACCTAATCTGCATGTCTTTGGACTGTGGGAGGAAACCGGAGCACCCGGGGGAAACCCACGCATGCACGGGGAGAACATGCAAACTCCGCACCCTGGGAGTCCCAGGGATCGAACCCAGGACCTTCTTGCTGTGAGGCGACAGTGCTAACCACTGCATACTCAGCAGTACAATTGCCTAGCATAGTTCTAATCATTTCTGGAGAAGGAAATGCGATCATTCCAAAAGAGAAAGTGGGTTCAATTACACTATGCTATAGGTGGTTGTGCCATCATTGTGAATCAAACTTGTGATCTGATATGTTGTACCACTTTGGAGTAAAGTAAATTATACAGGTTTTTTCAAAATTTTTGATGCACAGGTTTGGAAGAGGAAACCTTTTTTGTTTGGTTTGGTTTGGTTTTGTTATTTATTTGCTGACCAAAGTTTTTTGTTGAGAGTGTGACTATTTACCCAGCTCTAATGTAGGTTATTTTATTGCCAGAAAATCTAGACATAAGTACGCAAAATAAAACCATGGAGATTATTATACAATAGTACAATGTATACTGTAGGACTGTAGGGTTGATATAATGTAGGAAAAGTAAGAAAAATTACTATCTACAAACTGAAAATGGTGAGCCAGGACAGGTCCATTACCTTAACTCCAACATTTTCTAGGCTATCTAAATGAATATTAAACTCCAATAAGGTCAAGCAACACAAGAGACACAACCTTGATCGGAGGCTAGTAGTAAGTCATTTACCACTTTAACCAGTTCTGTCTATGTACTTTAATGAGTCCTTAAGCCTGACTGATAGAGTTCATGAATGGTATTCTTATGGCCTAACCAATAATTAGGCTATTTTTTTTTCCAAACATAGGCTATGTTTGAAGAATTGCTTTTCTTCAAACTTTGCACATGCAAACAGAAAAGACAATGCACAGTATTCACAAGCTCTCACGTAAGACTGTCATGAACCGCTCCTTACTCATGCACAGCGCGCCGTGAAATCTCGGCCACGTGCACTTCCGCATATTAACAGAGAACACCCCAACCACATGGACTACAGTTCCCATCAGCACCTGCTCCCAGACACGGGGACTGTCAAGTGAGGACAGCTGCATCTCATTCCATCTACTGATTAAGCTGTGTTTAAAAGGACTGCCTCATACGCTTCCAAATTGTGAAGCATTGAACTTACCCCCGTCTAGTCTGCCGAGCGCTTATATTCCCGAGTTTGTTTTCTGTGTTTGACTCTGCTTGTGTTTATTTACTACTGCTATTTTGGATTATCTACGTTGATCTGTTTGCCGATCGCTCGACCCTCTTTCTGTACCCTGGATTACTCTACTGCCTGTCGTTTATGTACCTCTGCCCATTGTGTTTCAAATATACACTGTACAGCTTTCACTTCCATGACCCAATGCTGCATTTGTATTGCACCATGCCTCAACGGTGTGAACATCATGACAGAATGCTTCGCCATAACAGAGACACAGCAGGATTTCTGTGGATTCAGGATCACCTGTATGACTGTTCTGTATGACCACCATGCCAAGCCTGTTTCTGCAACAATGGGGAATGGAGCCGCCTGAGCTGTATGATAGAGTGAAGGAATCTCCATGTGCTTTGCTAATCCACTGCCTTATTTTCTTGGAAAGTTTGGTAGAACCTAGGCCTTCAGACCTCATCTGGGTGAGATGCATGATACGTTGGCTCACTGGACCTGCACATAGGTTTGCTGATAACCTTATTAGCATGCAGCACCCTAACTTAAATAATCCTAAAGCCTTTGGTGAGGCATTCGGCCTTTAGCTTGGAGATAATCACTCTAGAGCCCTCTCCAGAGGCCAAAAAGGAGGCAACCGCTCCAGAACCCCCTCCAGAGGCAAAGAATAAGGTCATCACTCCAGAAAAGGAGGCCCTGCAGAGGGAACAACCCCAAGAAATTTTTTTGGGGGGGAATGAGTGAACCGAGGAGCTGTCCCAGCGAGTTGACCAGGATAAATGCAGTGACTAAGGACTCACTCCAGAGCCCCCTCCAGTGGCACAAAAGTAGGCAATCGCTTCAGAGCCCCCTCCAGAGGCCAAAAGGGAGGCAACCGCTCTAGAGTCCCCTCCAGAGGCCAAAAGGGAGGCAACTGCTCTAGAGCCTCTTCCAGAGGCCAAAAGGGAGGATTTTGCTCTAGAGAAGGCTCCTCCACCTGGTTTTGAGGATTGTGTCATTGCTCCTCTGCCTGGTTTTGAGGACTGTCATCACTCCTCTGCCTGGTTTTGAGGATTATGCAGAGTCCGGTTCCAAGTCTGTGTCAGAGTCCAGTTCAAAGTTTGCGCCAGAGTCCAAAACAGCTCTGGGGGCAAAACCTTCACCAGAGCCTGTGACAAAGACTACACCTGAACCCAAGTCTGGATCACTACAAGGGTCAGAAGCAACTCTCGTTACAGTCTCTCTACGAGAGCTCGCTCCTGTTCCAGCCAAGGTCGCTCTCACAGAGCCCACTCCTGTTCTTGTTCGCTCTTCGTATGTGACTAAGACTATGCCTGAACCCAAGTCTGGATCGCCACAAGGGTCATAAGCAACACTCGTCACAGTCACTCTCCCAGAGCCCGCTCCTGTTCCAGCCAAAGTCGCTCTCATGGAGCCCGCTCCATTTCCAGTTTCTCTCCTGTTCCAGCCAAAGTCACTCACAGGGAGCCAGTTCCAGTTACTAGTTATGCTCCAGTTCAAGCCATATTCACTCACATGGAGCTTATTCCTGTTCAAGTCACCAGGCCAGAGCCAGAACCCTCTTCAGTCATTATCAAAGAGACTGCTAACTTCATGGCCACAGAGACTGTTCATTTCATGGCCACAGAGACTGTTCATATACACGTCTCAGCATCTGTTCCAGTGCAAGTCTCAGCACCTGTTCCCATACTCGTCACAGAGCCTGTTCCCGTACTCCTCACAGAACCTGTTCCCATACAAGTACAAGTCACAGAGTTTGTTCCCGTACACGTCTCAGAGCCTGCTCCAGTTCAAGTACAGGTCACAGAGACTGTTCCTGCCGAGGTCACAGAGACTGTTCCTGCCAAGGTCACAGAGACTGTTCCAACCGAGGTCACAGAGACTGTTCCTCAAAACGTCAAAGAGATTTTGACGTCAAAGAGAAAGTCATGGAACCCACTCCTGTTCAAGTTTCTGCCGAAGCTCAAGTCTCAGTGCCACTCTCCAAGCCTGCTCAAATCTCAGCGCAACTCTCCGAGCCTGCTCCTGTTCCCACACAACTCTCCGAGCCTGCTCCTGTTCCCATGCAACTCTCCAAGCCTGCTCCTGTTCCCACACAACTCTCCGAGCCTGCTCCTGTTCCCGCGCAACTCGTCGAGCCTGCTCCTTTTCCTGCACAACTCACTGAGCCTGCTCCTGTCCCAGGTTGCCCAGCCAAGCCTGCTTCTTTGCCCAAGTTCCTGCCTAAGGTTCTACCCACGCCCTCACCATGGCAAAATTCTGGCGTGGTAGCATACAGTGATATGCCTGCCCTTACAGGCCCAGGACCTCCAAGAGATGTTGTTGGGCGCTCCGAGAGTAGTGCCTTTGGGGGGGGTCTGTCATGAACCGCTCCTTACTCATGCACAGCGTGCCGTGAAATCTCGGCCACGCGCACAGTGAGCTCTTCATCTCCGTCACGGGAGTGCACACTTCCGCATATTAATGGAGAACACCCCAACCACACAGACTACAGTTCCCATCAGCACCTGCTCCCAGACACGATGCCTGTCAAAGGAGGACAGGTGCATCTCATTCCATGAACCGATTAAGCCGTGTTTAAAAGGACTGCCTCATACGCTTCCAGATTGCGAAGCATTGAACTTACCCCCGTGTAGTCTGCTGAGCGCTTATATTCCCGTGTTTGTTTTCTGTGTTTGACTCTGTTTGTGTTTATTTACTACTGCTATTTTGGATTATCTACGTTGTTCTGTTTGCCGATCGCTCGACCCTCTTTCTGTACCTTGGATTACTCTACTGCCTGTCATTTATGTACCTCTGCCCACTGTGTTTTAAATAAACACTGTACAGCTTTCACTTCCATGTCCCGATCCTACGTTTGTCACACCATGCCTCGACGGTGTGAACGTCATGACCAAGAGACCAAGACTATATTTAGTTTAGACAGTGCACAAGAAACAAAACGTAAGATGTTTTCTCACTACAGACCTTGTATAATAATTACAGCTATACTGCAAATATTGGAGAGATGGAAGACTATGACCAAAATGTCATTAATTCATAACACAGGTAAGCAATTCAAAATTGCAGTTATCAGGCCACATATTAATGAACATATGAAATCTGTGCAAACAGGCTAACTAGACTGCAACCTTTCTTTTATTAATTCTAAAAATCTAAAAATGTTTAATTAACCATCTAAAGCCCTATATTAATATTTCTAGAACATGCTTCTCTCATCTTTGAAATACTGGCAAGATAAGGAACATACGTGATGTAAAGAAGTCACCTCATACATTTATATCCACTAAATTAGATTACAGTAATGCACTCCCAGCTGGCATCCCCACTGAATCCATCAAGAAACACCAATTAGGCCAAAATGCTGCAGCCTGGCTTCTAACATGAAATGGGTTGCATAGAGACTATAAAATTGTGGTAGAAAGTTGCTGGTGTCTCTGGGACCCCCATGACTATGCCCCCTGGCTCACTTGTTTTATTTTAGCTGCACTAATTAGGCATGCCTGAGCACTGGCAATATTCTTGCATTCAGATCATCTGTTTTATGCAAATTTTACCCCACTATAATATACAGTTTTGCTGCACATTTCTTTTATCTCATCATACTCCATTCACTGGTTACCTATCCGGAAGTCCACATGTTCTCGATCCTATCCAGATCCTACATCAGTGAGCAACTACTGTCTATAATCAACATCCACGTAGATGTTAAACCTACAGATTCAATTCTGATGATACCAGTCATTATCCTTTTGGATGTCCATATCCATACATTTTAATTAAAAAAAATTAAAGTGACATAACTTATTGATTCTACTCAGGATTTCTTATTCCTTAGTTTCATCACTGGGTGATTTTATTTGCTGAAGCACTGATGTCTGTGAAGCTGAATAGTACATGAACTGTACAGTAAAAAGGCTTATGAAAAAAGTATTTGTACCGTAAAAAGTAAATAAAAAATTTAATTATTTTCTATTTTAATCTTTTATGTAGACATGCAATGATACCATGCTCATTTTCTCATACTCAGATAACTGTATCAGATACAAGGTGATACTATGTGGCCTAAGTCTAGTGTAGACCATCATGCTAATGAACAGATGATATAAAATGATAGCCATATGGATGCATTTCACAGTTAATGATGCAAATCAGAGTAAAGCAGACTTCAAACTGAGCTCTGCAAAAAAAACACTATATGACCACATGTGGAAACCTAAACATCACACCCATATGTGCTTTTTGAACATCCCATTCCAGATTTAGTCCACACGTTGCTGTTATAAAAACCTCCACTCTTCTGGGAAGGCTTTTCCCTAGATTTTGGAGTGTGACTGTGTACTCTATGGTAGTATTGTACCACATATTCCATATACATGTTGATAGGAAGACTCATACCCCTGCTCATGCAATTATCAACTGCATAAATAAGCATGGGTGCAGGTGTCCCTAATAAAGTGGTCTATAAGTGAATATGGAATATATGGTACATCACTAATTAAAGGGAAATGCACTGGTGATGTGAAATGTCATATTTCTTCAGACTGTAGATTTACACAAGATGAAAAATGGATAAGGAAGTAAAAATGGCTTAGTCGCTTGTTGTAGAATATAAAGTCATGAAATTCAGAATAATAAGAAATTGATTAAATGCTTTAGAGCATATGTTTTCTTGTTTAATCTAAATATTAACCTACTATACAATACATTGTATTGTAGATTAAGACAATTTTCTATGAATGTGAATACCTGAAAGAAAACCTATCCTAGAAAATCAGGCGTTATAAAGATGTCAGTCTCCACACCGCAATTGTGATATCTGTTATTTGAGCCACATTGAGTCAAGGAATTGAAACCAGGTTTTACATTTCAACTGCATCTACAATTTTATTAGGGATGATCCCCTACAGTGTTTTTATAAAATATGGGACAGAATAAGCTGTTTTGCTTTAGAAGAAGAAAAATTCCAGGTGTCTTATTCTTTCTTTCTTTCTTTCTTTCATTCTTTCTTTCTTTCTTTCCTTCTTTCTTCTTTCAAAATGACTTGCATATGTTTCTACTGGTAGGTGGAGGAGGGTCATTATATACATTTACTGGAATGATGATGATGATAAGTGTGTGTGTGTGTGTGTGTGTGTGTGTGTGCGTGTGTGTGTGTGTGCGTGTGTGTGTGAGAGAGAGAATAATCACATCTGTGTGATTGTTTTTCTTACTCAAGAAACACTGTTCTTCATGGGTCACAGTTTATACACACACACACACACAAGCAAAGAGAGAGAGAGAGAGAGAGAGAGAGAGAGAGAGAGAGAGAGAGTGAGTGAGTAATAAACATCCCTCTGAATATCCTTTGCTGGCAGACACATTTTACATGCAGGAGTAGACAAAGGCTGTCTCACTCTTCCCTGAATTCTAGGCCTTTTACTGCTGTCTCATCACCAAATTCCTGTTTGCTGAAGCAACAGGGTGACTGGACAATTATTCCTCACTGGCATCATCAGTGAGTGTTAGTTACAGGCAATATAAAGAATGCATTTAGAGTGGCTCTGCATGTTTGTTAAGTTTTGTTAAGTGTGGATATGTCTGTAAATATTACTACTCAAATAAAAATGTGAAATCAAAGGGTGACATTTTTGTTACTTTGTTTTATTCTTTTCTGCGGATAAAATATTCTCCCTGCGACAGGAAAAAAAGACATTTCTAAACTTTTCCACAATTTTCAAAAAATTCATGGGTCACTTGTAGAAATTCTTGAAATCATGAAGCAAAATGTTTCCTTACTTACTGCAGTGCACAGCATATCAGTTTTTAATCTAGGTTTAAGACATAGTTCTTATAATTTATATGATCACATCCAGAGCTCCTGAGGTCACGTCTGGCTGCTACATCTCCCATTCTATTAAGAGCCTTGCACTGCTGTCTTCACATGACCTCCATTGCTTTATCTCAACACATCACTGCTTGCATAAGAGTAGGTTTACCATCTGAACATTCACAAAGGGATGCTTTGCTGCCAGAGTTAGAAGTCACTGGAACTAAGCAGTAAGCAATATCTAACTCTGTTGTATTCTTTTTAGATGAAGAGGATGAATATACATCCAGGAAGTGTGGTTTACTGCATGGCATATGGTGCTGGTGGCATAAAATGTACATCTGTTTTTTAACTAGGGGTAAAAAAGACCCCTATCTATGTAATATCAGTGTGTGGGTGACAGAGGATTTCAGACTCTGTGTATAATCACTGTGGGTCAGTCGTATGTTGTTCTCCCCTGGGGCTCTCAGTGACTCAGGCGTTTTGGCTTCTTTGCATTAATGCTGAACGTTTGAGAATCAAAGCAAGCCAGTTGCCTTTGTTGAGAGCACAAGGGAGAGGTGTTCTCTTATTTCTCCTCCTGTTGCTTCACCTGGTCTCACATTTCACTACGTGGCAAGCTAGAGGCAGAGCAACTGACAGTTATTAATGTTACTGTCAGTGCTTCATACTTTGATTATGCCAGCACTCGGTAAAATATTCACACAGAGCTCAAGCTTTCCATTTATTTCCAAATTTTTTCCATTTCTCTTTCTCTTACTGGCTTATTTACAGATAGACTTACATATGTCCATTGTACTACTATAGATAAATAGTGCCGTGTCCACATTGAAGCCTAATCCTAACCAGAGCTACAATAGACAAATGTGTTTTTTTTTCTAGAAAGAGAATAAATTAGACACACAGAATACACACAGCCACTACACAGACACACACAGTCACATATTTGCTCATCATAATTATCCTACTCCACCAGACAATGTTATTAGAAGGTATTTTTTTTACTCAGCATGGAAAATTTGGCTTCAACATTTTCATTAGTTATATGGGTCAGACAAATAAAAATGACTATGACCTGTTCTAAATAGAAACGAGAGCAATGATTTCACTTTGTTGATTGTGTACCCAGATGATAAAATCATCTGAAATCCCAGACTATGTTTTAAATACTTCAAGCATCATCGCTGTTTGAAGTCAGATATTGCCTGCCAGTAAGGCGATTAACTCCCTGCAGAGACACAGACTGGGCAGTTTTACAATTCTGACTACTCATGTCTCAGTTTTTCCTTCACTCCCATAACTCTCTTTCTAACTCCAATTTTATGTACTCCAGTTTCATTCAAAGGATTTGTTGAGAATTACAAATTTGCACCTCCTGATTAAAGTCATCAAGTGAAACTATAACTAAGAACTTATAGCAATAAGTAGTAGAAACTCTAACGACTAACCATACTGATACTCATTCCTCTTCATCAGACATATCATACTTAATTATAGTAACCATGGGGCAATTAGGCAAGATCTGCACTGCCCCTTTTCACTGTTCAGGAACAGACTAACATGTTTTGCTAGACGTAAGCACTCTGTCACAGTTTTAGATCATGTAGGACAGATCGTCTGTATCAGCTTTTATCAGTGCGTGTCTTCTCAAACCCCCCAAGGACAAAACACAAATACTTGAAAACTATTTTTGGTGACTGTATCGGAGGTAGTGAGTGAGTCAAAAAACAATTCAGTGTCAGTTATCCTGTCTAGAAGCATGGGGGAAATTCCATATTTATCCTTGTTGCTCTACAGATCAGTAAATTGTAAAGATCCAAGCAACAGTTATGGCTTATCAGTTATTCTCTGGATGTGCAATTCTTTCTACATTAGCATCTTGTTCAGCACTAGAAGACTTATATTTTCAAATAATCTTATTAATATCTGCACATTAGTGTCCGATTACTCTAACATGTCTAAATTTACCCACAATGCTGCTCTTTTCATGGGGATTTATTGGTGTGAACTCTGGATTGTGGATTGACAGGAACAGAGTCCAAAAGGGGAATTCTCACAGTTTGCTGTTCTGTCTGTTTCAAGATGTACACACGCTGCCAATGTCCTGACTCATCCTCCCACACAGATGAGAATCTCAGCAGGTGCTCTCTGGCTCACTCTCACTCCCTCTCTCATAAAGTCTTCTCATTGCTCCCCTCTCCTACTCCCTTTCCCTCTTCACCATGCCTTCCTCCTTTTTCTCCTCCTTTCTTAACTGCATCCTTTTCTCCATTTCTTCAGATTCCTCCTTACTTTAAAATTGTAAGTGGAAGTTTGAGAAAGTTCTGATCCTGGCTTTGTTCTGATCCAGTGTGAGAATAATGCCCCAGGGCAGCATGGTGTCACAGTGGTTAGTGTTGCTGCTTTACAGCTCCAGGGTCAATCCTGAGCCTGGTTCACTGTCTGTGTGGAGTTTTGCATGTTCTCCTCATGTTCGCATGCATTTCCTCCCTAGGTTCTCTGGTTTTCTCACGCTCTTTAAAACACAGATGAATAGGTGGATTTGCTACATTAAGTTTCCTTTTGTGTGTGTGTGTGAGCGCTGAAGAAGAAAGACACAGGAATATTTGGCCTAACACAGTCCTCTCCAAAAGTATTGGAACAGCAAGGCCAATTAAATTGTTTTTGCTGTGTACTGTAGACATTTCTGTGTGAGATCAAAAGATGAATATGAGAAGAGAGATCAGAGTTTCAGCTTTTATTTGCTGGTATTTACATCTAGATATCAAACCATCCAGTTTTTCATGTGAGCTTTAGTATTGGAACATGACAAGCGACAAGTGTTTCTTGTTACCCAGGTGTTTCCCATAAGATTGATTGTTTAATCATTAAGTAGCCTGGATATCTACTCTCAGATATCTACTCTTCACCTGTGAATACTGCATTTGTAGTTAAGAAGGATAGACCAACATGAAGCCTAGAGAGCTGTCTATGGGAGAAAAGCATGCCATTCTCAAGCAGAGAAAAGGGGGAAAATCCAACAATCGTTTGTTTTAAAAACATTGGGCAAAGCCAATACCACAATATGGAATGTCCTGAAAAAGAAGGAAACCACTGGTGTACTGAGCAACAGGTATCACACCTGTCATCCAAGGAAAACAACAACTGATGACAGACAAATGGTGAGAGCAGTAAAGAAAAAAAAACAGTCCATAACATCATGAACAACCTCAAAATAGCAGCAGTGAAAATATCACAGTCCGGTGTTCAAAGGAGACTTAGAGAATATAGATGCCATACTACAAGATTCAAACCACCCATCAGCAGTAAAAATCAGAAAGCTGGATTAGAATTTGCAAAAAAGTACAGAGACGAGCCACAATAGCTCTGGAACACAGTTTTATGGACTGATGATACAAATATTAACCTCTACGCAAGTGATGGCCAAAGTATGGAAAAAGACAGGATCTGCTCATGATCCTATTCATACAAGCTCATCTGTGAAGCATGGTGGAGGTCGTGTCATGGCTTGGGCTGGCATGGCAGCTCAAAAAGATGTTAGCCATGTTTGTAACAAACAATAACAGAGCAAATTATTATTTTGTGATGAATAGAAAAAGAGCTGATTGTATAGAGTACAATGTTATTTTCTAATGTATGGTATGTGAATCATTCTCCATTAGCTCCCTACTAGGGTCCCTGCTGTTTTATAGAAGGGGAAACACAACTCCAGAAACACAGCAAGCTGTTGTGGGAACACAGCAGGAAGCATGCACTTATACAGCTGTGTATCTCAGAGATCAAACGAGACCCATCCAGAAAGCCATGTTCTGTATTTTCTTGCTTTGATTTCTTTTTTTGTGCTATCAATAACATGTAGGCCCAGGTACACTAGTTTACTAATGTCCACCCAACAACACAATGCCTTTTACAACACAGATGAACCATTAATAACATTTTTTTAAATTTGTGCTTTAATATTGTTGTAACAGGGTATGTTTTTTTGTAAACCACATTTCATCAGCCTGACCCTTCCCCTGTAAGACCAAGAATCTCTCAGGAAGCTGCAGATGCACAGTGTCAGTGTCGTGTCTTTAGAGGTTGAAAGTTCACAGTGATCTCAAAGTTGTTCCATATTCATACTTACTCTATTATCATAGCTTCTTGTGATAACAAATATATTAATACAATGTTGAACTTAAAAGAACAAAATACTAAGATACAAAAAAGGTTGAAAATGGCAGTTATTGGAGAATTTTTTCTAACCATTATATTAACGTTTATTGTTTGGCCAGTTTTGCTTATTGTGACAATTAAAAAAAAAATCTTAAATTCCTGGCATACTAAATTAAATATTTTTTCTTCTTTTTTATCCTATGAGTCTCTGCCATCAGACATACTTGTTCCTTCTGCTTACTTTATACCTTTTACTTTGTACTTTATACCTTATTTGCATTGCCATACACAAACTGTATTTTGCCATAAATACATTATTTTTCCAAAGTAATTTCTGTTCTTTCTTCTTCCCTTTTTAATCATTATTAGAATATGTACCTTATTAACAATATTTCTTGGCAGTATCTGTGTTTGCTGCCTGTTTTCTGCCTGACTGTATGTTACATGTATACTCAGCAAGACAAAAATGTCTGAAGCATCTGTTTAAAAAAAAAGATCATGATGGTTATCCTTAGTCTTCTTTGTTAATAAGATATTATAAGACAGCCAGTTAAAGTAAATGCAATTATTGTAAATAAGAGACATAAGCAATAGTGTTTTGTCATTAAAAGATATGTACATCCTCCTAGCTCATATGTTTGAGCCCCAGGACTGGGAAACACCAGTTATTTGGCTCAAAGGGGTTAGAAACCATTGTTTAGTGGGTTCTTCATGGTTCTTCAGTGGTTTCTTCAACAAACATTTTCCAGTTTGAGAAAGCTAGTGGTAGATTAGGTGATACGTTAAATGTCACCAGGAGAGGAAGTTTTCATCCTTAATCATCCATTAAAACCTATGAATTGATTAAAATATCTGGTGAATAGTTGCCAGTGAGTTGTTGTTGATTTTATATCCCATATTGAACTTTTCATTAGTAAAATGATTAAAAGCTTGTGAATCAAAATGTCTCATCTTCATGTATGTACATGAAGAACAAATCCAATGTAGTCCATGCATATGATGAAAGTTTTAGTCATTAAACTAAGCAGAGGCTTGTCTCCCCCCCCCAATATGACTCAGTTGGCCACTGAGATCCAGTATCTGAGTCCAAGTTGGAAACCTGAGAGGGAGGAGCAGCAGCTGGCCGTACACGCTATTGCGAACTGCCACACTCCGCCCCACCATACTTGACCCCAATGCCCGAATTGTTGTGTGGAAAAGTGAGCACAGGTGTGGGTGTGTTTGGCATGTGCTAGGGGCGTGGTGGAGGTGGAGGTGTGCAAGGGTACGTTACAAGTGGGGGCGTAGAGACTGGGAGTGGACGCAGGTGTCTGAGTGTGATATAATGGGGGTTGAGGGTTTGCCAGAGGCCTTGCAGAACATGGTATTCTTTGAACAAAATTAGATGTTCATAATGACTTAATCTGTCCTATGACAGAAATGCTCCTGTGTGAGCTTACTCAGACACATATTAGTTGCCAGTGAGATATAATAAACACTCTTGCATTTTAGTGTAGATTGTGGAATAAGCATATCATCAGCAACAGGTGTAGAATTTTGCACAAGCAATCTCATGAATGTATTTTGAGTGTGTAAATAAGTAAACACACTTCGCTTGCAAAATAAGTTGATGAAAGCGATATGAAAAAATGGCATGTAAATTCTGACAAGCTGAAGCTGTCAAATGATGGTACAGACAGAGAGCTAATTGTGTGCTCTCCTGGAGAGGGATTTGCATGGGTAGACTGGTTGCACAGTGACTTGCCTCTCTATTACTTTGTCATTCTCATACATACACATACTCTGCAACTTTGAAACACAATTTTTTTTCATTGTTATATATTACACAAAAATACATCAGTTTTCACTCATCAGGTAAAAGTGCACAGAACGACAGTTAACAGACTATACCACAACACCTGATTATACAAAAGAAAAGCAGATTAAAAAAGTCAGAATGAAATTGGCTCCACAGCAGAACATGTGACCATAGTGGTCCAATGGGGCTTGAGCAGAAAGGGTTAGTTTTTTTTATAGAAAGGAAGAGTTAAACTTGTTGACTGGGTTGGGGAAAGCTTTCCGTGGGCCACTGAAACCACAAACCAAAACTGTGACCAGTCACGGTTCTCTGAGCCACAGAGAAAAGTGAAATAAAGATAGATAGAGGGAACTAGAAGAAACTGAGGCAAGGAGGCTGCAGAGTGTACGTGCTGAAGTCAGTGTGAATCACCCGGATTACTGCAAGAAAAAAAAGAAACCACAGCGACACATTTCTGCTCCTTCTGTTTTGCACAAGGGTAAGCATCAGTCGACCGCAGTCTGACCGCCGATCACTATCTGCACTGTCTCTCAACCATGCACAACACCCAAGGACACAACTGCCCTGACACCACAACTGGAGAAGCATTGGATAATCATGTGGCTGAGGGTGTGGGTGTGTATGCTGGGGATTTTGTTCAGATTTGGGGCAGTGTGTAGAATGGAAAATTTCAAATATAGACCTGCTTTTCTGCTTTCAGCATGCACATGCTTCATAACATCATCATGGCTGTATCATTGGTCTTTGCAGGGCACAGATCAGAGCCGATCAAAATTAAGAGCCAGATCAAGTTAGAAGTACTGGATGGTGTTTTCCAGAAGCCGCCCCTCACCATGGCTTCAAACAGCATCTTTGAGACCTTTCCGTCCTACCAGTCTTGCTTTGCCAGGGGTGAGTCAATTAGTTTACTTTATGTCAATAGCTTTTAGAACAACAGTTTTTTGAAATTTTTGTTTGGTTTTGTAATAAAGTTTTGAGGAACTGAGGGACTGAGGGAGAAGTTAATCATTTAGCCTGGTCTTTCTCGGTTGCACACTATGCAAAGTAAAACACATGCAAGATGGAGAAGTATACGTAAAATGACATTTCATGATTGTTGATTTGCTGTGTCAGTTGTGTACTGAAATCTCTTGGCTGGATCTGAAAACCACAGGGCTGTGGGTTAGTGAGTGCTTCACTGGTTAACCTCACTACACCATCAACAACACAGCGGTCTGTAAATGCACACATTTGGACTCTGAGATGCTTTCTAGGGCAAATGTTATTCACAGAAACAAACCAATACTTTGTGAAATCTTATTGTATGTTTAGACATTGAGGCTCAGCTGAACTGCTTATGAATAAGTTCATTATTCTTTTATTTAGATTGGGATTATTACAACTTTATAGGTGTTTCATGGTGACTTGTCTATTATCAAGCTAGCAGATTTTATGGCAAATATTTTTGTTTAGTAATAATTTGGTCAAGATATATTTATTTATTTATTTATTCATTCATTCATTCATTCATTTATGTAGTCAGTTGGCGGATATCAGTGGGAGTTTAAGGATCAGAACCGGTGTGATAAAGGACTTGATGAACTGCAGGCTCAATAGCTGTCCACTCCCATCACAGACTTGTTAAAAGATATCATCTATAAAAAATATACACCTCTATATTTCATGCTGATATTATAAAAAAAAATTTTTTAAAAACATTTGCAAACATTTTATTGGCTCCAGAGTACCAAAAAACATCTGAAATTCTAGTACTATGTTGAGCTCTATGCAGAACCCAGTCAACAGCATCTCAATTTGTGTTGAAATAACACAACTCAGACTTGTGTTACATATCACTCATACCTGCTGCAGACGTTGTAATCTCTAATGAAAAGTTCTTAAACCCTTAGATGTCCTGGAATAGTGCATTAGTGTGGTCTTTTACGTTTTCAGCTTTACATTACTCAAAATATCCTGTTTAACCTTTTAAATGACAAAGCTAGCAATTGATTTGGTTGATGATTGAACTTTGATGTGTTTTTTAATCTGTGTTTGTATGAATGTACTGTATTTTGATAAATGTTAGTGATATTCAAATGCAGCTTCCCATTTTGGATGATAAATAGCCTAATATGTCAAGTTTTAGGATGACAACTTGTCTGTGTGCTCTTCATGAAAAGATCTAGTATGTTGTTTTTGTTTCCTGACTCTTTGGTGCATGCACATTCGCGTGTCTTGCAAGCGCTGTCAGTT
The DNA here is from genome assembly GCA_030068355.1 of Notoglanidium maculatum. Classification (NCBI taxonomy): domain Eukaryota; kingdom Metazoa; phylum Chordata; class Actinopteri; order Siluriformes; family Auchenoglanididae; genus Notoglanidium; species Notoglanidium maculatum. The sequence continues at coordinate 11,099,824 of JAQQZX010000010.1, read as the reverse complement.
AACACAGGAAGTTTATCAGTCGCACCCGACTCTCGCTCAAGAACTAACAGCCTTGGAGGAACAGTTCTGTTTCTCACGAACTCTCTCCACAGTTTCTTTATAAGAAGACCTCTGAAATTTTCTAGCCTTGGGAGAGTAGTATCACAATGTGGTAACCTGAGAGCTCTATATCACAATAATTGCTATATGACTGTTTAGGCTCTTCATATTTTTATAAAAAGTTATTACCCACCATATGTCTTTAAATTGCAAATCCATTAGCTGGAGAGTTTTATATTTTGGCCTAACTGCATTGCCCGAGTAAAGTGTACTTGAAGTGTACATCTGTGTGCTTGTTATTTGCAGTATGTCGTCTTGGGACAGAGTTGCTTGAACATAATGATTTTAAACTGCTACCTCTTCATGGTGCATTTGTGCATGCATCACATGTCCTTTTCTCGCTTATACTGTACGTGCTGGTGAACACAGTACATGCCTGCATTTACTCTGGAAATGTATAAGAATATGATTGCTGGGTCTCAGTCTTTGTGGTTTCTTTGCTCTCCCAGTTATGCACACATGCAAACCTGCACACACATGTGAGGATTCTGTCCTTATCGTTCTGTGGCTTTGATTCTCACGCATACACACACACACACACGCACACACACACACCCGCACGCACACACACACGCGCACACACACACGCGCACACATGCACACACGCGCACACACACACACACAGACACGCACACAGACACACGCACACAGACACACACACAGACACAAACGCACATACACAGAAACATACACACACACACACACACACACACCTGTAGTACACATGAACCTGAAACTGTTGTGCCATGATGTCTATCACCACAATTATATCACAAACATTATAAAGGTTAGGGTTCCCTACATATACACACATAAGGTACTCTTTTGTTGACACATTTAGCAAATTCATATCTCAGTACTTCTAGTATCCGTGGAATCATTACATAAAAATATATTGTAATCAACTACATGAGTGCAATAATTCCAATTCCATCTTGGAAGCATTTTGGAAAGCTTTTGTGCACCACAGCACAACAGACTGTTGAGTGTTATATGTATGATCATCAAGTAAGACAGTCTGGGATTATGTGGAGGTTATATTCACCCACCTTTTGTTCCTTTATGTGTTCACAATACTTACAGAAAAATTCCCAGTGAACCCATTTTCTTTATTCTGTCATTCATCTTCACCAGCTTCCTTCTCCCAAACTCTCAACATCCGTTCTGGCACCTCCAGCCCTGGTGACCGACCCATATATCTACAGGTGTCTAACTAAAGATGATGGCTGTATAAGGTGGCTTTTGTACTCCTGTGGACCACTGCCTCCATTATGAGGGATTTATGGCCATGTCCACACTTCGTGTCTGAGGCTTGAGGATGGAGCCAAAGGGCCTACATTCAAGTAGCCGAATGCCTGATCATTGCTGATTCTGGTTATCAGCATCCACAGGCGGTCAAGAAGGAAATTGGCCACCCTGCCAGATCCCCTCAAATTCAAAAAGGCACCCACACAAGCCTATAATTCTTCCATTTGACCTTGATCAATTGGCTAGCTAATGTAAATTATGCACCATGTGCATGAATGGTGGCCATAGTTTGCTTATTTTTTATAATAAGAGTGGAGTCTGAATGGAATGAGCAGTAATTTACTCTGACACATTACTTGCTCACATTACATTAAGCATACTTATATATAATCTATGACATTTTTTGCATTATGCAATGATGCATATAACTGTTCGCCATCCTGCTATAATTCTGGTGCACAACAAATGCTCAGCTACATGCACTACTTCTTGAGCAGAGGCATTTCTGGGACATCTGAATATTTAATATCTCATTCACTTCGAAGAAATTTTTCAATAAATGCTGATGTCATCACAACAGACTCCAGTGACAGTAGGAGCCACGGAGCTGGTCAGTGGCTGGGGATCTATTGAGTTTCTTTTCCTGACTGCGTCCACTGTATCACTGTGACTGGATGGATTTTTGACTCCGCTGGCCTACTTCCTTTACAGAGACTTGGTGACTGCAGAACCTAGGAACTGCTGAAATTGAGTCTGTTGTCCAGCTATCGAGCCCCAGTGTCGGACAGCAGCAGAACAGGGAGGTAGCGTGCGGCGCCACTGCTCAGAGTCTCTGAGATTAAGCTGCCAGGAAATGGGTCTTGGACATTAAACAGGGGTATGAGTTAAGGTGTACAAATATGGTACTTTATAAAAGTCTCACTTACTGGGCATATTAATGTTATAAAGATCACAGCCTCCTCTTCCCCACTTTAAATGGTGCCTATGAAATAATATCGCTCATAGCATGGTTTACATATGTACAAAGCATTCTACTTCATTTACTACAGCAGATTTACTGCTGTTTTAACTGATTGGTTTTAATCAAGGACTTCATGAGGGGAATTTGGTGCAAGAAAAAGGAAGACACATATGCCAGTAGTGTTGGTTGACACCACTGTTATGAATGAGCACTGTAGTGTGACATTCTACCTGAAATAGTTTATCCATTCTCAAAAGATGTGCACTTAGCAAATGAAATTAATATTAATTGTCTCACCATCTCATATCACTTCAGATATTTAGTTGTTAGGCCACAGGTATTGACTCATCATGGGCCTGCATGCTACAAGTAAGGAATCAGCACAATGGGGTGTGCTGAAAATAATCTGTGCCACTGTGATGCGATGCTACCCCGAAGTTGAGTATTTTCCAATAACTTCATGTTCTGAAGTGTTTTATTCCTCTTCCACCATAGCAATTTGGCTACTATTTTCATTTATTAAAGAACAATGTCATCCTTTTCTTTATTTATAGTCACTTGACGTTGTGGAACATCTGTGAAACAAGATAGTTCCAAGAATCGCTTATGTTGTAATAGTTATAACTAATTGGTCCCTCGTCAGAATCTCTTTTTCTCCGTGATAAAAGCACAAAATCATGTCACTTGTCATGTTTCTGTCAAACTACAGAAGACATGTCAGAAAACCAAAAGTTATAGCTCTGGCTATTTACAAAGCAGTGACTGTAGAGACTCCTTCCAAAAATGCTACACAAACATCTCCTCACAGAAAACAAACATTAACATACACTCTTAGAACAAGTGGAATTTAATCACTGGGAATTTAACAGCATTGTGGTATAAAGGGAAATATGCTGAAGTGCTTACAAAAGCTAGCTTTATCTAGTAGCTTCTTACATCAGAAAGTTATGGAGAGCCAGATGTGACATTATTTTACAGCAGGCAGCATTCTCTATGTACTCTATGGGAAATTTAGTGAAGCATCAGATGCATCTGATGATATAAAGGCAGATCAAATCTACTGTTAAGAGGCAGTTATGATTTTCCTTTTAACAATATGGTGATGTAGCTGTAATAATTTTTGGACACTTGGGTTCTAATTTACACTTATGTCAGATAAGACATGTCTACTCTTGTTGTTAAATACATTTGCAAACAAGTTTATGCAATCTTTGAAAAAAAAAAAGATTTCAGTGTTCACCTGAAAGAACATATGTGACAATGTCTGATGTTTAAATTTTTTTTTTAATCTCAGATGAAGAATGAAATACAGGAGTTTCACTCATTTAAGAGTTTGTGGGATGTTCATTATGCACAAAATAAGTTTATATCACATAAATATTCAGGAAAGTGAATTTTCACATGTTCTCAGTTGACAGTATGTCTTAAACGTTTGGCAAACACACTTTCTACAGTGCTATAAACATGCAGGAGGAGAGCAGGGCTCCTCAGTGCAAACTCAAATGCACAAAACCACAGAGAAGCTTTTGCTGGTGCAGATAAGGGTTTGTGAACTTGGACTGCATTTACCCACCCCTTCCCCCTTCCTGTCAGCCAGCAAGTAGAGCTTACATGGAAGATGTTGTTTTGTTGAAAATAACCGTATTTCTGTCAGGCAGGATTTTTATGAGTTTGTGCTTTAACACCTAAGTCCTGATATAAAAAAAAATGGTCTAGGGCTTTATTTAGGACCTTCACATAAAAAACAGGTTCTTGTTGTAAGGTGCAGGCAAGGTACACAGGATCATTGCTACCTTTTCAACATGAGTGTGATGTATGGAAGGGACACATGCATGCTGATTGATATCTTTTTATAAATACTGAATATGATGCCAACATATTGTTAATGTATTACTTTAGTTGTTTAATACTGTTTGCTCTAAAGTTGTTGTCTGCAGTTCTCTACTGTATCCTGCTCTGTGGCCAACCTGTGGTAACATAGCAATGACTGCGGCTACATGACTAGCCTTAGTGCCTAACCAATATGCAAAGCAACCTTACCATAGGCTTATTCATCCACAAGCTGTTAAGCACAGACACACATGCAGGCCAGGAACTGAACATAGATAAAGAGTCATACTCACATGTGTACACAGATATTATTCACAAATAACATCTGAAAACAATACATTTAGTTGAATTTAGGCTTAGGTTTAGCTGAATTACTAATACTGATCATAAATCAAAGTTTGACCTCTTTCCACACTGTATAAGTGATTATTATTTTGAACATTATCAGTAAACACTTTATCGTGTCAGGGTCAAGGCGGATCTGAAGCCTATCCTAGTCTCTGGGTCACACACTGACACACAAGGTGAGGTTTTAAGTATATCAGTCTTAATATAAAGTAACATGACTAAAATATATTATGCTACTGCTTATATTTTATTATAAGGATAGATAGGGTAGTGGTATTACAAAGCTATGATCTAGCTTCTGCTCCATATTAACTGACTTAACAGTGTTCACACCACGGCTGTCCTTGGTGTTTTGTTAAATCCTTGTTTTGTTAAATAACTGGCAGGTTTGTTTAAATTCAAAGTTATTTCCTTGTGACATGTCATCAGCAACCTCTGTCGTTAACCAAATAGATGTGTGTGTGCATGTGTGTGTGTGTGTGTATGTGTGTGTGTGTGAGAGAGAGAGAGAGCGAGAGAGAGAGAGAGAGAGCGATGTCACAAGGAACCTGTCAGTTAAGCATAGGCAGAGTTCCTAACGGTATCCTTACATCTGTGGCTTCCTTCCTCCTCAGTATCAACTGAAGAAGACAAAGACAAAATGCCATAAATTTTCATTCTTTATCTTACAGAGCTTCTGTGAACTCTGGTACTTAAAGCTGTAATAAAGTAATCTCCAAAACTAGATGCGAGTTTTTATATATATATATATATATATATATATATATATATAATGTGTGTGTATATTGTGTGAAACTAATTGAAAGTGGTTGAAAGTGTCAAAAAAGTGTGTGTCCTTTTCCGCACTGCATTTATTTTAATATATTATTTCATTACCATTTCCTTTCTCATATACTGTCTTCATTTTATCTATAGTTAGATTTGTTAGTAGGCTTAATACACTTTCTCACGCTCACACTGCCATGAGGCATTTCTGAATCGCTCCCTTCTTAACACACGACTGCCTTCCATGTGATGTGCATACCCTTATTGTAACTCATGCTTCCTCTGTTACAAGAGCAGTGGATAGCCTGTGTGTGATGTTGTGTAAATGCTCCATTGGCAGCACTGTAGCCATGTGTCTGTGGGAGCAATTATATCGCTATGATTCAGCTTCTCTTGGCCCATTTCCTGGATACAGTTAGCACCACCTGTTTCCAGCACAGTCACCTGGGCGCCTGACATCGGTGGTCATGGCCATGGCATGAGGTATGAGATCGGGGGGATGGAGAAAGAAGGGTAAGCTTTGCTTAGTCAGCGAAACATCACAGACAATAACAGTACAGTCAGTTACGTTTAGTTATGGAGCCTCGTGGCTGAGAGGGTGCAGATTGTTTTCCACCTGGGTACAGTCAGAAATCTTGACTTCAGCCTTATGAACTAGAATGGGGCTGTCAGCTGACAGATCACAGTCTGGATATGGAGTCAGCAGAAAAAAATAGAGTTGCCGAACTGATAAAGGTCTACGTTTTAGAGACTCTAGTTTTGTAAACATGAAACCAGCTCATCTACTGTAGCAGATTCTGTGTTGTGGCTTATCCAATCACCTGTATTTATGTCAAACATTTAGCTGATGGCAGTCCATCAGACCAGAAATTTAGCATCGTTGATCTCCAGAGATTAGCTACAGGGCAAAGCAGATTCAGAAAAGGGAGCATTTTGACAGATATTTTATTTTATTCACCCTCTCCTGTTCTCTCTCTCACTTTCTCAGAAACTGAAAACAGAACGAAATTTGTGTTTATTAAAATCTATAGCAAAACATATTCAAAACTTAACCACATCAAATTGTTATTTATGGCCGTGAACTAATCATTAAAAGGTGGCTGATGTTGCCATTCAGTCACTTACCCAAACCTTTACACATTTTATTTGAAAACCCATACTCTAAGAAATTTATCAGTATAACAACTAAGACTGAGGAAAGTGGGGCAGAAAAAGGACAAATATAAGGAAAGGTGGAAAGAATTAGGGAGTTCTCAGTTTGTTTATCTGTGTTTGGTTCTCTTGGGCCATCGCTCTCTCTGATTCCTCTGAACCCCCCCACACACATACACACACAGACATTATCATTAGCTGTGTCATTGTCTAATTTTTGCATATCTGCTGAACAAGTCAGTCATTGTTGTTAGACAGTACTCAGAGCAAAAGGAAATTTTCACACCCTGAGACTGATTCCACCACAGCCATGAAAACACACCATGAAACAACACCACAGCCATGAAAACACACCACACCATAAAAACACACCATGAAATCATACCAAGCCATGAAAACACACCACAGCCATGAAACCACACCATGAAACAACACCACAGCCATGAAAACACACCACACCATAAAAACACACCATGAAACCATACCACAGCCATGAAAACACACCACAGCCATGAAACAACACCATGAAACAACACCACAGCCATGAAAACACACCACACCATAAAAACACACAATGAAACCATACCACAGCCATGAAAACACACCACAGCCATGAAACCACAGCCATGAAACCAGACCATGAAACCACACCATGAAACCACACCACAGCCATGAAACCACATCATGCCAAAAAAACACACCATGAAACCATACCACAGCCATGAAACCACACCATGAAACCATACCACAGCCATGAAAACACACCACAGCCATGAAACCAGACCATGAAACCACACCACAGCCATGAAAACACACCACAGCCATGAAACCACACCATGAAACCACACCACAGCCATGAAACCAGACCATGAAACCATACCACAGCCATGAAACCACATCATGCCAAAAAAACACACCATGAAAACACACCATGAAAACACACCACAGCCATGAAAACACACCACAGCCATGAAAACACACCACAGCCATGAAAACACACCACAGCCATGAAAACACACCACAGGTATGAAAACACACCATGAAAACACACCACAGGTATGAAAACACACCATGAAAACACACCACAGCCATGAAAACACACCATGAAAACACACCACAGCCATGAAAACACACCATGAAAACACACCATGAAAACACACCATGAAAACACACCACAGGTATGAAAACACACTATGTTGTCTGGTCTTGAGAGTAACACTACTTTCCTCTTAATTATTTTAAAATGGATATATCTCTTAACATGTTTAATAAGCAAATCTGGTCCAGAGGAATTGTGCCTCAATAAGTTTAATCAAGTGATAATTGGAATGATACTGGAGGGCAAAGTCCTTCAAGAGACCACTGTGTCTGTTACTTCACCAGGGTAAAACAAAGTAAAAGGACCACAAAACTTCACAGTTTATTTTACAGGTCTACAGGTATATGTTATATTCCTTTTCCCTCTATGCTTGGTATGTGTGGCCAAGAATCTGTTTTCTTTGCGGCAAACCTAGTAATAATATCAGCAGATTTTCTGAATCTATGAAAACCTAGATTTCATCTTATCTACAAAAAGACCACAGAGTAGACACCTTTAACAATTCTGAAAAAAAGAAGAAATCAATCAAAAATCAACAAAAAACACACATTCAAATATTCTCTATTCTAAACAGTTCAGGCCGCTTCTCCACTTCACCCTCTGATCGTCCTGTTTAATATTTTTGTTCTGCCTTGCTGAAAAAATCTGCGATGTAATTTTTTTGCCGATATTTGGAGACACTCAGTCTTGCATTGCTCCTCCTCTGTCTTGTGCTCCTATTCTCTCACTTCCTCCACCCCCAGGCGAGCTTGAGCCATGTGGCCGACTGGCTGGTGATCAGAGCGGCAGCTGCTATGTTTGATCTACATGCTCACTGCTCCACACGACATCCATGGTGCAGAGAGGGGATGTCTAATAAAGCTCCTTCATTTCCTTTAATTTTCATCTCTTCTTCATGAGCTCTTTCTTTGGTCCATTTACTTGCTCTTGTATTTCTTCTAGTTTGCTTCTTCTCATGACTAGACTTTCCTCCTTTATACACTTTTCCTTGGGTGTGAGGCCTAAGCTTGATTAGGTTAATAAGATGCTTAATTGAGTCTAAATGTTGTACTTGTTGTAGCTAATTTGATATTCTATAGTCTTTCACATTTGGCCTCAGATGCCTTGGAAAGATATGGTACTGGGAGCATGAGCATGGACCAGCCTGTGGCAGACTGGAGATATTGATTTGTGTTTCATAAAGCATGAATAGACTGGGTTAGACAGAGATCAGAACAGGGAAAGTAGGTGTTACCATTGATTGCACAGTGTCTCTTGATCAGAGTGTCTTTGTTCCTCTCTCAGACTGTAACCAAATGCGTTAATCGCTTCACATCCAAAGGTTTGTCTGCTACTTTATAGACCCAAATGATTGTTGAATGACTGGTGCTGTCTGTGGTTACAAGTTACATCTAACCACCTGAGCAGTGATTGTTGGTAGTAAGTGATAATAAAGACTTTCTCAGAAATTTCCCCAAGCACAGCTAACACTATGCTATAAAAATATGCACAAATATAATATGAAAAAGAATCCTGAGATCAAATGCCAAGTACTCTAGTAAAAAGGTAGATGTACTGAACTTTTGGTATAGTACACAATAAGCTGTGCTAATGAAGTAATTGCTTCAGAAGCTGTAGCAGGTGAAACCAGTTGATATAAGAAAAAAAGGAATGTTGACAGTTCTGGTTTGTGTCAGGTCATATCACACCACCCCATCACTGATTTTAACAGCATATCTGTATATAAAAGCAGGGAAAAACATCATTTGTTGTTAAAGTAAAACTGGCTAGTTGGTTGTTTCAAGTGTCTTGGAGAACCTAATACAGTTCTTAATTTGTTTCTGTAACATTTAATTTTGGCGGAAACTGGAAAATTGCTCTTAGTGAGGAAGCAGTCTACTGCAGTTTGTTGTAGTCTTTCTTGGCCTATAACAAACATGGGGTAGTTTTGCCATCTCACATCTTCGAAGTTCTTGGTCCAAGCCTGAGCTCTGATTCCTGTCTGTGTGGAATTTTGCATGTTCTCCTTCTCTAAATTGCCTGTAGGTGCAATTAAAGGACTAGAGTTCCATCCAGGTAGTTTTGTGCCAAGTTTTTTCCAACACGGGCTCTGTATCCATAATAACATTGACCAGGATAAAGTGGTTACTGAAGATGAATGAATGTTCCTCCTGGGATGTGTTACAGACAGCAGCAATAGACCCTAGGACATCAATCAGGAAATAGCAAATATTTATAATTTATATAGGAGCTTGTGTCCTGGGAATCTGATAAGTGACCCCCCTGGAATGCCCACCATAAATTGGTGGCCTTTATTCTGGCTCAGAGCAGCTCTTCCTGAAACCCACCAGTCTGTTCTAGGGTTTGGCTTTTTCTCTGTCATGAAAAAGTGAAAGCAAATGGTTGGCCTTACCTTTATGATGGATTAGAAATATTAACGTTTACATTAATTAAATATTAGCCTGTTAGAAATTATTTGAATAGCTTCCAAGCAGCATACAAATTGACCAAAGGGCTTTATAATTTTACACATGAAATTGTTTGTGTTTTTTGCAGTAAAGCCAATGCAGGATTGAGATAGTTACTATAATCTATTTTTTGGACCCAATGATGGGTTCCCCCAAATCCACCAATTGCAAATCCAGATTAAATGAACAGGTTTTAAGATTGAGTTTAGGATTTTTTTCCACCTCTTTTAAAGTGTAGAGGCCACTAATTTCAGTTTCTGACAATAGAGGCTCTAATGCCCATTCTCAATGCTCATCCTAATGTGTAGATAGGAGTAATGAAAAGAAAACTTCAGTGCAAACCCATACTGCTGTAAGCTTTATTCTATTACTTTCGGTAGAAGGATGTGCTGATGGTGATGGGTGGGGACATCACAGAACTCTGAAGTGTTGCAGTTCCCATCATGCTTTTCTCCATTGCCATTACTGCCCCTCTGCTGTGAAACCGCAACAGGAAACGGCAATATAATGGTCAATACTGTGAAGGTCCCGGGTTGAGTCTGGGTAGGGCTTTTTGTGACCACAGAAACTCTTCCTGACCTTAGTAATGAACAAATTGAGGCTGCAGTAAACCTAAAGGGAACTGTCCCCAAGTGGAACCCACAGAACTTCATCAGTGTGGTTAATGAGGTTGACATGTAAATGGTGTCTGAGACCCATTTTTCCTCTTCCAGCAGGTCTGCTTTGTGAGCCTAACATTCACTGGTTGTTAATTTATTTATCTAACGACACTTTTCTGCATGAGGCCTTGTGAATAAGCGCACCTATTTTGTAGAATGTTTTTCTGGGTTATTCTTCAGAAGCCTCAGTTGGATGTGAGTCTGAGTATACTGGAGGTGATTAGGACATGCGAATGGAGGAACCATCAAGGTCACATGTGTGCTCAGGCCAAGGCCTTTCTAATTCATTAATTGATTTTTTTGACTTTTTGAAGTTTTTATTGAGCATTTTTGTTCCTGTGCGGGAAACAGTCAAGTGGCTACACTACATGTAGTGTCCTAGATTTCCAACCTTCCAAAATGGTGGTAAAACATTTGCTTGCCACCAAATGTATAAGAATCATAGAGGATGAGGAATGTACAAGCAAGAAGGTTAGCTTGATTCCTGCTTTGCTTTTAATATTTAGGCCCATAACTCCTTGTAAATCCTTTTTTACTACACTGGAAATCTAATCTTTTTTCAGTTTTGATGCTTAGGATCAGACAGAAGCATCTGCAGTTTCATATGTATTTTTCATTGTATGGGTGCTTGAGGTCTGAGTTCTTTTTTTTTGTTGTTAAAGATTGTCTTATTTCTTTTAAACAGCAGCTAATATATGACATTAATTACATGTAGCAGTGAATCATTACTCCTCATTCCCCCACCATGTAGCAGTGAATCATTACCCCTCATTCCCCCACCCTCCCAGGGTGTGGTGGTACAAAAATCTATACATACATAGAAAAATAAGAACTACACAAGTGGAAGAATAGAGAAGAGGAGGGGAAAGGACAATCAATCAATTGATCAATCAATCAATCAATAAGGCAGGGATCCATGAGCAGGGATCTAATAAAGACTCCACTGAAAGGAGTTCTGCGTTAGTGTACAGTATAAGAAGGCATCTGCTCATATTTAACCACAACTGATCCATATTTAACCACCAGCACAGCCGAGCCAAGACTCCAAACAAAGCCACTGTTTTTGTTGCTATTGCATGGTGCTTAGTTGCCTAGTAATTTTGTGTGATGTGTCAATGGCATGAGCTTGAATTTTGCTTCTAACTACTGACATGTAGAATGTCTACTCTAACAGAAGAAAAATTATTTCATAAATGTCAATATTTGAATTATTGTCAGCCTCACTGTTGTGTCCACAGTACACCATATAAAGACAGTGTACTTGAAGTATTCCCATTCATTTTATATGGATCAAGCATACATGCTGTATTTTAGAAATTTCCAACCAATTCACTGCTTGTCAGATTTTGTCAGTATGTCATCAGGACATGTTACAAAGATTCAGAAACATTTTTCTAATATATAGATAATATGATAAGATATATACATGTATACATACATACATATCTTATAATAAGATATTAAAGAAATGAAATTTCTTTAGTAAATTTACTCACTCAGCTGGCCAGCTGACAATATAGGTTTTTATATAATTGCACTTATACAATGAATCTTACAAAGAAAAACACCTTGTTTTTTTTGGACACATCATATATCTCTCTAATCCTCCCATTTCTGCATCCTGTGAAAGGTTTTGGCTGCTACACTTTCACATATTAGTTCACATATTTCCCTCCTTTTCCTGTTTGTTGCTTATTTTCAGAATATTAAAATAAAATAAATGTAACCACTAAAGTACTATTAAACAGAATAATAAAATCAGATAGTATAAACTATAAAGAGGAAAAACATCAAGACCACAAAATAAATGTATGCATATAACTGGTGCACAGATAAAATGTGCTGCACTACAAATAAATTAAACTATATCAGATTTTAAAAAGGCAAATGGTTTTCATGTGAGTTTAACACACATATTCCAAAGTGTCTTTGATTTGACTGCATAAAAACAATATTCATATTTACAGAAGGTATTCATGTAATCAAGGTCATATTACTTAAAAGTATTTTTATGAGAAATCTTTGCATTCTAAAGTATTACTGGAAGCCCTTACTTATGGCAATTGTACAGAGAAAATGCAATTACTTGTCCTTTGTCTGTATTGCTTTATGATACATAAAATCATTTATGACCCATCAAAGTCAGCCATTTAAGCCATGTAGAAACGCAAAGTATCTTTAATTTATACATTTGAAGAGAGAATGTTTTGTATGCCCCACTATGCATGCTTTCACTTATTACAAATAGTTTGAACTCTGTGTCTCTTTGTGTGTGTGTGTGTGTGTGTGTGTGTGTGTGTGTGTGTGTGTGCGCGCACTTCTACTTCACTGAGTCTGCTCATCTGCTCATCAATTCAACATTTCACTAAATGGTGCCTAAGGCACTTCTCCAATGGGTCTGTTACCTCCCACGCATGATGCTGCCTTAGATCTGCACAGCACTCCGGCCACATCACAGGTTCATGACAGTCTTATAGGAAAACTTTAAGTTCACCATGGCTGGACTAAATGTTTTAGGGCAAGATTTCTCCATAATCTTAGATAGGTTTCTTCACTTCCTAAAGAGATCTACTTGGCACTCACTCTGGTAGGGAAACCCACGGTTGTAATTACATCAGGCAACTTTAAGGGTTTCCCAGAGGAACAAACCAAAGAACACATTAGGGATCTACATTCAATCTTTTTTATAAGAGTGTAGTATACCAAAGTATTGACAGTCTAGAAAATACAGTATCTGTTCCAAAATAGGTATTTTACACATGGAAGAATAACCATTACAACATCATTGTAGAAAATAGACTACTTTATACTGTAAATGATCTATCTATCTATCTATCTATCTATCTATCGATCGATCTATCTATCGATCTATATATCTATCTACATAAAATTAAAAAGATAAAGTGCTAATATAAAATGCTTAGTTGCTGTTACAATCCATAGGGAGTTGTGTGAGTGTTGTGATGTGAACAAGTTGAAATTCACAGTGGGACCATTACACTGCTGTGTTAAGGGACAGGCCAATAGCCTTGCCAACCCTTTCATCACTCACACTGTGGCTGCTGATAGTGCTTTTATCTTAAAGCTAAGCTGGAGACCGCTGTGGAGTATTTATTTAAGAACTTCTAAGATCTTGGTCTCCAGTTGAGTATTTCTTCAAAGTTCACTATCAGAATAGTTCTATTTTATTATTATTATTATTATTATTATTATTATTATTATTATTAGGCACACAACATTAAAACTAATGCTTGAGTCCCATATCTCCTTAATAGTGCTGGGTAACTATGGTGTACACTGAGTGAACTAAAATCAATGACCACACAAGATTACCATCAGTAAAGTATTAATGTGAGTAAAGCTGGTTAGAGTGTGTGTCTATGTAATCTGCTGGCATAGAGGCAACACACACATTCTCACACACACACACACACAACTAGCGATACACTCTCTATGCAGTGATAGTGACCCAGTGTCGTGCTGTGTGTATCTGTTAGCCGGTCTAAGAGAACAGAGCAGAGTACTTTGCTCTGTCACTTCACATGAGCTGCTAACTGATATGTCAGAAAATCAATTAATTACATTTAAGTAGCAGTTAACGGCATCCACACAATACAGCTGCATTAATTATTGAAGAGGACTAAAGCTGAGTTATTTCTCCTCCCCCTTAACTAAAAGGCCCATGGAGTGAAGGGAAATAAGAGAAACAAGAGGGAAAAGAAGAAAATAGAAGAAGAAGATGTGAGGAAGGAGGGCCACTGGGTATAATATGGGTAAACAAAAGGTCATTGGTGGCAAAAAAAGCAAAGGTCCTTTCCTGGCATCAAAAATGCATGGCTTCAGAAGCTATTCTGATACTTACTGTAACTACTGATACTCTTCTCTATGAGAAAATGAATATGAGATACTGAGTATTTGACTCTGACAAAAGGTATAAACCCTGCATGCCTACTGGTTCGGGCAGCATTGATTGCCTAAGCCCCAGGAAGCTCAAGGGGTATTATTGATCCTGTGTGCCCAGCACTCTTGGCCTCAGGGTCTCCAGTCCCTGGGGGCCTGGAGAGGGGACAGACTGCCTCTGGCCAGTTTAGAAGAGAACATCTTCATCTGGGACAAAATCAGTGCATGGGTAAGCCATTTTGTGTGGCACAATAACTGTATTAACAGTAGCTATGGGGATTTTCTAGAATGGTCAACCACCATTCTCCCTGCTTGAAGACTACAGTAGGATTGGCTTCTTTCCAGAACTATTGTTGTGGAGTCAGTGAGATAAGCCTTACTGATGCTTCTGTCATGGAATGGCTGTTGTTTGGCAAACCTTGTGTGGCATCCCTGAATAGCCACCGACTCCAAGACGTTTTATTTACATGGCCATGCATCAGCCCTCAAGTGAGCTCTTCATTCATTTATCAGCCAACTAATTACCTATAGACCTACAAGAATAATGTATTGTCAATTTTCTACAAACACCGAATAAAGGTTCATTTGATTCAAGTGAATGCTGAGGCTGATGGGAAAGGATATCCTATACAGGATGAGTATAGTAGTTGTTGTGCCACGCTCTGTTGTTTTAAACAGTTTAAACAAACATTACATTTTGTCTTTTCCTCTTGCCTTGTATCCTCATGCAAACTTCATGCTGCCCTTATTTCCCAGCCATCATGGTCATGGCATGAGGACAAAAAAAGTAGTGAAAATCATTTCAGTTGCTAAATGAAATTAGCAGGTTTGAAGTGCCCCAAGGCAAAAAGCCTGCCTTGTCTCCTGTGGCCAGGGTTAGTGAGGGAATATATTAGTTATGACTGCATCCTGCCATAGCCTTCTTCAGCCTTTCTTCAGGTTTTTTTCTTCTATGTTGGAGGGTAGTGAGTAAGGAATGAGTATATAAGGGAAGAAGTGAAAAGGAATAGTCTGGAATATTTTTTGGAGAAACTCGGAAGACTCTCCTTAATCAGATTGACTCGGGCAAACATAGATATGAACTACTTCAGTACCTCTGGACCTCTATCTTGGGCCATGTACCTCATGAGGAAGAGTCAAAACAGCAACAGGCTCTTTGGTAATGGGAGAAATGTCCTGTTTTCCAGTCTTTTGTGTTTTTAGCCTTTCTTCTTTGCACTTGTTTCCTCAATTTTGCTGTCTTTTTCCCCTTAAATGTAATTATGCCCTATTCATTTAATTCTGCTCAATGAGAAGAATATAATTGCATTGAAGGAAATGTAATTACATTGAAGGAAAGCCTTTGGGGTTCCAGCTTTTGGACTTTTTTTTGCCTCGCTGAAGGATTGTTGTGTTTTTAGGGCATCAAAATGTTTGGGTTTGTTTTTTTTTTCTTTTCTTTTTTATGTAGTTAAGCTGCTGAAACGGATCGTTGAAACACTGGCAAGCATGTAACCTTTCGACGCTGGTCAATATATTTTATAGCTGACAAGCGCTATTGATCTCTAGACTTAAAAGTTATCAAATGACACCAACCCAGAGCTGA
This sequence comes from Notoglanidium maculatum, assembly GCA_030068355.1. Taxonomy (NCBI): domain Eukaryota; kingdom Metazoa; phylum Chordata; class Actinopteri; order Siluriformes; family Auchenoglanididae; genus Notoglanidium; species Notoglanidium maculatum. The sequence goes on along the minus strand of JAQQZX010000010.1, from coordinate 11,083,731 downwards.
AGACAGACATGCAGTGGGGTCTTAGAGCTCCTCGTCTTGCTCAAACAGTGCAGAGTTTTAGGTTTGCTTTAGTTTAGTTTAGTTCATTAGTGCACTTCATTCCACATTAATAGCAAAAGTCGTTAGATTAATTTGAGAAACTTGGCAATTAGAGCTAGGCTAATGAACAAGGTTTTATTTTAGTTCTGTTAATAAGAATATTTACCTTCATTAACCTGATGTTGTTTCTGTACGATTAGAAATGCTGTTTACTTACATCTTATAGATATTACAAGTGTTATTTCTGTTTACAGATTGTTTCACATGTTCTATGACAGTAGACAGGTGTGTAAAGCGTTTTATACGGTGGCAGTTTTAACACAATGTGCCATCAGCGTGATTTTTCTCTTTAGTTAAGAAGCAGGACTGAAATTGGCTTCTTCAGAAACACGCAGTGCGGTATAAATAATAAAGTACAGGCCTAGCAATTTCCAAAAATAGTAAAATACAACATGGGCCTGGTGTTATTTCTGAACAGAAACAGGAATTGTGTTGACGCAAAAAAAATGTTGCAATTATTTCTTTTTAAGCATTTCAAAAATGTTTTATAATCCTTACAATCCATAAATCGCTGATTTGTTGTCTTATTTACAATTTGCCTCAGTTTCGTTCTCATGGTCTAACCTAAGCGCTATATCGACAAAATAAAGCAAATATTTTCCTATAGCTATGATATTAATGACGATTTGGAAGGGGGGAAACTATAAGGTTACAGTTTTACCATAGCCTATTAAAGTGTCTCCTCTAAAGCAAATTCACAGACAGGAGAATAACTGAAGAAAATGACCTCATCTGATACCGCACACGGCTGGTATTTATGTTATAGCCTAATATTCAAGCATGACACTAATTTCCGGTTTCACTGTGCCGTCTTAAAAAACGTCTGCTCACTCAAACAGCCTTTTTTGGATGCATGTCTGCAAGTTTTAAGAGAACTGCCAGTTTGTTGCTTTGGTGGCCAGGCCTGGTCTTAAGAGCCTGTGGCCAAAATATATCGGTATAAAAAATGTACCAGTGCGCCTAGTTTTCTGCCTGATTTAAAGTGACTGCTCTTCTCTCACCTCGCTGTACCATTTTAACATAACAGCTGGAAAAGAAATCAGCAGGCAGTTTCAGAAGGGTAGAAATAATGAAGATGGGGAATTCGATGTGGAAGACATTCTTGAACATCCACATGAACTTGTGTGTAAAGACGCCCATGCCATCGGGAACAGAAATGGACTTTAGGCTCGCTGACGGTCTACATGAAGAGAAAAGCGCTAACAGTCTTCTCATGCAGGTCGTTTGCTGCCCCCTTTTGGCTGCGTGATAGGGTTTAGCACAGCTCCTGTTAGAAGCAGGGTAGAAATGTTAAGTCTCACCACACCGAATACAATATCTGTAGGAAATGCTTTGGAATGCTATAACTGGGTTGAATAAACTACTTAAACACACCCATCTACCTGAATAGCTTTGTTGACAGCTGTGGACCACAGTTGCTCCTAAAGGTGATGAAAAGGAAGTAAAGGCGCTTTTGTGATTCTATCTATTTTCTAACTAAAACAATACCTTAACTACGCTGTGATGAGGGCACGCGCCGGGCCAAGGAATTCCATTGACGGTTCTGGCTGTCGCAAGTCGCTCTTTCTCGCGCTCTTCGGACGTCTTCCTGATTGGGCGAGCCTACTCAAAGCAATTGTGTCTGGCCAATGGCATCAGCTCACAGGCTTCTGCATGCAAATGAGCTGTGCCGGGCTGCATTCCTGCACTGCCCAGCTCCAGTAAAAGCCAACCCCTCGCCTGGAGATTCATTCATACGACATCAGCGGGCTGATTGTGACCTTACAGGGACGACACATCCCTAAATCATCAAGGAGAACGCGTTCCTTAGGCTGCTGAAAATAATAGCGGTCAAGACGAAAGAGAATTATTTTGTAGCCCTTTCAAATCGTGAAGAATTCACGCGGGACGCGCGCCGGAGCGTCGCGAGCACTTTGAAATTTGCAACTTAAAAGTTTGTAAAGGACAAGTCGGTTTGCGGTGACTCATATTTAACGACGATGTGGGAACAGGCTTGGGAGTGCAAACGTTAGCTCTAATCGGAGATCTTTAAAAAGAACTACTCTGCAACTTTCCTCAACGCTGCAAGACGCACGGACACAGCCTGGCACGCGCGCTGTCAAAACTAACAACAGACTAATCCCCATCAGCTGCACGCCGTTTTTGGAGACTCGGCTTTACACACAGCTCAAAATTAAAGCCTCATATAGGATACCAATGGTTTTCCTGTGGGACGCCAAATACGGTATGACGTTTAATTTGCGTTTTGTGACACACATTGTAGTTTCCAAGTGATGTAGCCTATTCTGTTTCCTCTGGTTGACTTAAATCGACTGTTGCCTGTGCAGTGACCGTTTCCTCATTTCACTGCCGATAACTACTCGTTTGCTTATGTAAACGTGCTTTTGCAGAGATCTGCCTCGCGCCGAAATGAAAGTTCCCAAAAGTGCAGGCGCACCTCTCTCTCTCACACACACACACACACACACACACACACACTTCATCAGTGGCTTTATGCTGCTCTACTGGCGCGGCGCACTGGAGTAGCATTTATACTGGCCACGCGTCTGGTGTGTTTGGAGAGAGCACAGCAGTAGTAAGCTGAGCAGAGCAGCTAAAACCTCTTAACCACACTCATGTGGCATCGATTGTGGTTGGCTGAGTGACAGGAGGCCGTTCTCACTGTCAGGAGCAGCGCCGCGGTTTCAATGCTTTCATGCGCCTCAGACGCGATTCTGGCACGCGCCCTGCTGAAGGATGTCAACCGGGGTAAACCCTACATCAGTACTCACGAGAACTTTTACTCACGAGAAGTTTTTTCCCTTTATCCTTCGAAATTTTAAATATATTCTGCATAACTAACTATGTAATGTTATGTCCAGCTGGACCAGAATGAACACTGTAAAAGCCAATCTAACCATGGGGATTTTTTTGCGTCAGATGATTAGACTGTGTTGTTGTAACCTTTTATTTTAATCATCAAGTTTCGGACAACTTATTTCTTTTATTTTCTTGAGCCTTATTCTGCCTCTAATGTATGAAACCTCCCACTGCCGACTTTTTATGGAAACCGGTGCAAACACACGCTGGTTCTTATTAAAATTAGAGTTGTTTTAGGAACCATTTCTATTTAAAAAGCCTGTGCAGCAAGAATCCTGTTATGATTAACAAGACAATCCAAAGAACCATTAAAAATATTCCAGAAACCATTTCTTTTTAAGGCAGGCTACACGACTATGCCAGCTTCCCAGTAAGCGGATGAGACTAAAAAGTGTCCGTGTGAATGTGTTTCAGACCAGGCCCCCCACCGCCGCTTCACGCCGCCCTCCTCCAGCCTGGCCACGGGGAAGATGAGCGAGGCTCTGCCCGCGATGGGAGCGCACGAGGGCGGCGGCGGAAAACTGCGCATGTGTGACCGCAGCATGGAGGTCCTCTCCGAGCACCCGGGAGAGCTCGTGCGCACCGACAGTCCCAACTTCCTGTGCTCGGTGCTGCCCACGCACTGGCGCTGCAACAAGACCCTGCCCATCGCCTTCAAGGTAACCGCGCGCCGAACTCACTGTGCACCGCCTGGCCAGCGCGGGACAGGAGCACCTCTGCGCGCGCTCACACACGAGCATGATTACGGACAAAATAAATTAAAGAATTATTATTATTATCATTATTATTATTATTATTATTATTATTATTACTATTATTATTCGTAAGTTTTTAGTCATTGTATTTATCCTAATTCATAAGATAGAAATTATATAACCTACGTACGTACTGTTACGTAGCAGAATCAGGCTAAATATTTAATATTTGCATTTATATAGCCTACATATTTGAGATTTTAAAATATTCCCTAATTTAACTGCACGGGAAATTCTGACGCCTTTTCACATTCCAGTAAAAACTCTGCAATAAATTTATTCTGTTAACAAAATGAATGCCAGGACAGAGCGAAAATTCATCAAAGCAAACGACACGTTTTGTATGAAATGCAAAATTGTAAACGTATATTACATCATTTCCTTTCACTGAATGGTAGCTTTTGTTTGATATTTTAAATACAACAAAGCCGTAGTTAGCCTAACAATTTAGGAGGAAATCCCCTAGTAATTAATTGCCCCTCCGCCCCTGCTGTTTGTTTAGCTGTAGGCCGGTGCTGTTGAAAGCGGGTTTAAAACTCCTTCCTCGCGCCGCAGCAGATCTCTGCGACCCACCGCAAAGCATCTCTGCTGGAAAAAGCCCAGTCCTGAAAGAACACCTACAGGGTTTATACAAGTCCAGCTGGACACATAGTCATCACTGTGCGTGTTAGATCAAACCGAAAAATTAACTGAACACAGAATATTACTGTGCGAGAGGAAGCTGGTGTAAAAGCCCGGAGCTGGATTACATAAAAAAAAAGATATAGCTAATAATATCCACAAGTGAATTTCTGTATAAAGATATTTATAGTGCTGCCGAACGGTAACACAGCCTAATGGATGATGTTTAAACAAAAACAAGAAATAATAGTAATAATAACAATTATTATTATTGTTGTTGTTGTTGTTGTTGTTAATAATAATAATAATAATAACAATTATTACATTAATAACATTAATATAATAACATTATTATTACATTATAATTATTATTACATTATTACATTATTATTAATAACATTAATAATGTTATTAATTAATTAATAACAATAACATAATAACATTACTCTGTGATGGATTGGTGTCCCACACCGGTGGTGTGATGGATGAAGTCTCATGATGAAATGACAATTACAGTAGTAGTAGTAGTAGTAATAATAATAATAATAATAATAATAATGAATAGTTATTATTTAGGGTGAATAATGTATCATCTGTCATGCCCTATGATAGGTGGTTGCCCTTGGCGACATCCCTGATGGGACGCTCGTGACAGTGATGGCAGGAAATGATGAGAATTACTCAGCTGAACTCCGCAATGCCACAGCAGCCATTAAGAACCAGGTGGCCCGTTTCAATGACCTGCGCTTTGTGGGTCGCAGCGGAAGAGGTAAGCGCTTAATGGCCAGGTGATGTAGATTAATGTCACTTTCATCTTGCATGTGTGTGTGTGTGTGAGTGTGTGTGTGTGTGTGTTGCTTTTCTTTCCTCTTCTCACTTTCATGGTCATCATTGTCTGGTTGTGTTAAACCTCACTGAGCTGGCAGAGAAAATGCATAACTGGTATATTCTATATTAGTCCATGACAAGCTTTGCCTAATACCTTGCACACACACACACACACACACACACACACACACACACACAAACACACAACTCTCTCTCACTCTCCTTCTCTGTTATATTCACATGCCAAAATCACACACACACTTGCCTGTTGTACTATCCCTATGAGGACCTGTCATTGACATAATTAGTAATACAGCTAATTAATGCTATCAGGTGCAGCCAAAGGCAGACACTTATCTGTTAAAAAACAGGCCTCTATTTCCATTAGCAAAGTGGCTAGGCCTCGATCAGCATATTGCCCCTCTGAGTCAAAGCACCATCTGTTCAGCTACTGTACTTCACTGTTTTTACGAATGCCGAAGGAGAGTAATGTCTGTCTCGGTCTTGTATAGGCTGTAGCTCATATACAGGTGCATCACTCTTATATCACAGTGTTGTCTCACAGCTGGGTTAGCATCACTCTTCTAACTGATACTTGATAACTAAATTTTGATCATTATTGTTTTTACACACAGGTATTAAGGCCGTACAGCTAATTATTACATTACAGTGGTGTATCTTTGAGCTTCTCAAAATGTCCGTGCATCTGTTGCAAGCTTAGCTCATCTTGTGTATGAATTCATATCCTCTATAATCAGTCAAGCTATTTTTGAAATGGTGGAAGTATATATGTAATAGAAATAGAAACAGTATAAATTCTGCTAGTATTAGTAACATTACTGAATAATATAGGCAATTTTATGTGTGTGTAGGTGTGTGTGTGTGTGTGTGTATGTGTGTGTGTGTGTGTGTGTCTGTTGGTATATGGGTGTATGTAGGCATGTGATTGCATGTATTTAATTCTGAGTCTTCATGTGTGTAGTCACTGTAAATATATGCTGTTTGTGTGTGTGTGTGTGTGTGTGTGTGTGTGTGAGAAAGAAAGAGAGAGAGAGAGACAGTGGCGTGTATCTGATAGTTGCTGCTCTCCACATTGATGGAAACGATTTTAATGTGGGTGGCAAAAATGTGATAGAGTGTTAAAAGTAAGAGGGAGAAATGTAAACTACACACACACACACACACACACACACACACACACACATACACACACTACCTTGAAAGACCACCGATGGTGTTTGATAAGCAGTAACAAAGACTGCATCTGTCTCTCTTACTTTGCATCTATACCTCTATTTTTCTTCGTTCTCTTTGTCGTTTGTTTCCTCAGAGTCTGTGTATGGATGGACTAGTGAGTCACACGCAGTCCTCAGGCACGCACGCACTCACAGACACACTCATACAAACACACACACAGCACACAAACAGACTTTGTGTGTGGGGAGACATCCCCTTAAGGAACACTGTGCACTTCCTGGCTGTTTGGGCAGTGAGTTTCTGCTCCTCCCAGACAGAATGTCTGTCTGTCTGTCTGTCTCATTCTCTCTCTCTCTCTTTCAAACGCTAAAACTACTGAACCACAGCGTGTGCGTGTGTTTGTGTGTTTGTGTGTGTGTGTGTGTGTGTGTGTGTGTGTGTGTGTGTGTGTGTGTGTGTGTCTGGGTGTCTGTGTGGGTGTGTATAGCATATGTCACAGACTAACGTCCGTGAGATGTGGGTTAAGAGTTTCCACTTCTGTTATTATTATGAATTCTGCTCAGTGGTGCTCATCTGTGCTATTATGCTATGATGACATTAGATTTCACATCTAGATGCTATTATTGATGTTTATGTCTGGACTGTATCTGAGTAGCACAGTTGTTTAAAAGTTAACATCATTTATAACTACACAAGTAGACAAATTACACAAGTACACAACTACAAAAGTACACATGTAGCTCAGTACTTCAGCACTAGATATTACTGTTTGAAGGCTCAGTGGACAAAGCCGTGCCTGTTTTCAGAGTGCGCCAGTCATAACCACAGTAATGTTAGCTATCCTAGTTTACTAATGAGAGCACTACTTACATTTCTAATCTATTTTATTAACTTAAGTACATAAGTAACATAACTTATTTGTGGATTATGACTGATTTACAACAGACTAAAGTTGGAGCAAATTTATATCTTCATAATATTAATCACTTCACTGTAATCTTGTGTGTTAGCTAATGCTAGCCATCAAGCTAACATGAGGTAACTTGAAAAGAAATTTGTAATGATTTTAAGTCATAAATGACAAAATGAATAATGAAATGAGGAGAGAGCAGCAACCCTTAACAACAACCTTCATTAGGATTTTTGTTAACAATTATACTTATTATATATTATACTATACTATAATATTATATATATATATATATATATATATACTATAATAATTAAATTTTTTTAATACCTAATGTAGGTTCTTAGTTTATAACATCCAGTCTGTGACACTTTGTGATTGAGGATAAAGTTTAGATGAATTAAGTCAAATAATTTTTTTCCTCTACATAGAAATAAATAAAACCTTCCATTTTTTTCAGAATCAGAGACACAAACTGACAGACTAAACCAGTCAAGTCCTGTCAGCCCAATTAAAGTAAATAATGCAGTTGCAACAAAATTCAAGGTCTAAGAGGAATTTAGTTTGATGAAAAGTTGCCAATTGCTTTTGTAAATGTAGTGAGTAAAGCTGGCAGAATGATTTAGACTCGAATAGGAATATTGAAGTATAATTATTATTCATCACCATGTTAGTGCATTGAGGTCATTTCTGTAAGAAGAGTTGTCAGAGAAACATGGCTGAGAATAGCACACCGAGTGCGTGTTGTCGAGCTCCAGCTCTACCCTGAGCACTCTAAGCTCTTTGTGTGCAAGTGTGTGTGTTTGTGTGTGTGTGTGTGTGTGTGTGTGTGTGCGTATGTGTGTGTGTGCGCATGTGTATGTGAGTAGCAGAGGTAGTTTATCAGATTTTTGGGAACAGCTGGGAGTTCCTCTCAGGTCTACATGTCTGAGCAATAAACAGTGTATGTGTATGCCTGGTCAGCTGTGTATGTGTGTGTATGTGTGTATGTGTGTATGTGGGGGGGACACTGTGTCATGAGCAGCTGTGACTTTAAGCTATCGTTGGTTCTGAGTCCGAACCATCCCGGGGGTCAGCCTCATCATCACAGTGAGGAGTGACAGGACAGAGACGGAGGAGGCGTGCCACTTGTGCAAGAATTCTCTCTTGTTCTCTTTCTCTTTCTCTTCTTCTCTCTGTACATATCTCAGAGCAAAAGGACAACAGGGATTAATTAGCCAAATCAAACTGCGAGGAATCAACAATCATGTTACTACTCTAATTATAGCTAATAAAGGGAATAAGAAGCTGATTTGCATCTGATGTTTTACAGTGCGCTTTAATTTTAGTGTTTTTGGCTAATTAGTATCTAGAAGCTTAAAATTTTGTCTAACTAGTATCGTTTAAAAATTATAATTATATAAATTAATCTTTCTTGTAATTCTGTACAAGTGTGTGTGTGGGTGTGTGAGTGTGCATCCAACTGTGTGTGTGTGCATGCGTGTGTGCGTGTGTGTGCGTGCGTGTGTGTAATTGTGTGGATTAGTTTGAGGATGTTTTGCATTTCAGTCTGTCTGTGTATGTGTTTATGAGGAGTAAAGACAGTCTGTGTGGCTGACTGGCGCTCCTCTCATTCCTCCTCTTCTCCTTATCGCACTCATAATGTTGTACCATGTTGTCCTCTGTGTGCTTCAGGTCTGTAACATGGACATTTAGCCTGCATGTGTGTCTAAACAAGGTTTAATACAAATGTCCAGCTGATTGAGTGTGCAACTAAGGAAGAGAGGACAGACTGTGTTGAGAATCTGTACTGCAGATTTGTACATTACAATGTTCTCTCTCTCTCTTTCTCTCTCTCTCTCTCTCTCTCTCTCTCTCTTTCTCTGTCAGGGAAGAGTTTTACCCTCACCATCACCGTATTCACTAACCCCCCTCAAGTGGCCACCTATCAGAGAGCCATCAAGATTACAGTGGACGGACCGAGGGAACCCCGCCGTAAGTCTTCAAATCTGATCCAGCAGCTTGACTAAGAATTGGAACAAATATCTTAGCAAGGTTTTATCCATCACATGTCTGTACTTCTGATTTATTTTACAGGCGACGTTAATTATGTTTAGCATCACTGGGATTTAAAATGCATTTCTTGGCGAGAAATTAGTTCCGCATGTTTATGGGAGTGTCTGTGTGTGGTTAGGTATGTTTTATTGTGGTTGATGGTTATCCACCAGCTTTTTATGCTAATGTGGTGGTTGGTGGTATGTTAATAGAAACAGGGTGTTGAGGTCTACAGATGATTGCGGTGTGCCTCTGTAAACCACTACTTCTACTGAGTTTATCCAGTAGCTGTAGAGAGGATAGGATAGAGAAGAAAAGCTTCAAAGAGGAAAAGTGTGAAATATGCAGTGTTAGGTTTGAATCTCTTTCATAAATAGGCGGTTTTGTGCTTTATCAGATACTTTTGAACTAGTATCATGGTGTTGTTTTTTCACATTATTAATTATTACTATAATAATATATATACTGTAATATAGTATAAGAATTAATACTGCTAGTTTAAAATTTGTATTTTATATGGTGTGGTTTATTCCTAGCTGCCTTTATTTAAATGCGATAAAATATCATTGTTCTGATAAGAATTTATCTAAAGAACCCTGACTGGACACCTTAAAGTCGTCTTGTCAGGAATCACAGATATACTTTGTTTATTATGAGGGGCTGAAGTGTGTGTAAGTGCAGTAGTGTGTATACGTGGGTTATATGAGAGAAAATCATGCCCCACCCTTGTGATCATGGAAGCCGTAGGGCTATTCCCGCTCAGTCCGGTACTCCGGCGCCTCGCCACCATATGGAGGCTCGGCCACTGCTGGCTTCTTCTTCAAAGTCCTCGAACGGCAGCTCTGGTTTCAGGAGGACTTCCTCCTCTCGTGTCCGTGTGCATGTGTCTATGAGAATACAGGCAAGTGTGTCTGATGGTTTCGCACAGCTGAGAGACTTGTCTTTTTTTGTCCTTTTATCCCCCCTCCTTCCTTTCATCGCCTGCAATCATTAATCCCTCTTGCTTCCTGCTTGTCTATGTGTGAGGTCAGGAGCAGACATTCAGACATGCATGCTTAGCCCTGAGTGGACTACGTAGAGAAAACAACACATAAACATGCTTTCACATGCAAAATGCGCTTCATCAGAGCTTATACAGAGAATAAAAACACACATGCACAAGCATTTGCATGTACACAATATGCAGACCTTAATAGATATGCACTTCAGCTTGACACACACACACACACACACACACACACACACACACACACACACACACACACAGCAAATCAGCCGTTTGAGGACACAACACTTACAAAAAAACATTTCCAAACTTTCCTTGGTTGGTTTGCAGTAATTTATTGACAAGCTGGTAACATGTGAGGAAATCATTTGTATGTATTTGACAATAAATTGAAATAGCAACGATTCTTTCCTCAAAAGCCCTCCCTAAGCAGCTGCACACACTTTCTGGATATAAACAAAGACACATTTCTATACTTCTTTCAGGATGAAACAGAGTAGTGTTTGACTAACTGTATTTAGGCTAATTAAAGATAAATCTCACACACACACATGTACAAACACACTGCTTCCTCAGCAATCAAGAAACCATCAGAAATCTAGAAAGTCCAAATGGATTAAGAATGAATTCTGTTCACCCATGCTAACAATTAAATTACTGTTTCTCTCTCACGTTGCTTCATATTCACAAAGGTCAGGCTCAAAGCTTCCTCTGAGGCGGAAAGAAAAGCATTTCAGCCCATTATTTGTGGCTTCAACATAAATCCCATATTCTACATACTGGTGTATTCCGCATGCTCGACACCTCATTCTATCTCTGCTGATATTTCCATCCCTCCTCAATTCATCCCTCCATTCCTGCCAAGTTGCTTCCTCTTCATCTAACAGAAACATTCTGTTCTGGTGCCACTACACCAGCGGGGTCGTAACAATGAGATATACAGCAGACGATAGGGTCTGGGAGTCATTATTAACGTTTGAAATGGAATCAGAGAATGAGCTGGAAAAATCAGAGGGAAAAGCATGTTCTGGCACTGGGCAGTGAAGTGTTGATCGAAATGAGGATCATTACACCCGTGTCCTGAGTTTTATGTGTATTTTCAGTCTTTGGGATGCAGGTGATCGTCTTCCTCATTCTTCCCATGTATAAGTATGTCTCTCTTGGGGTGTTTTTGTGTGGGTTCAGGTCACAGACAAAAGCTGGAAGAAGCTGTAAAGCCAGGAGCACTGGCCTTCTCCGAGCAGTTGAGGAGGAGTGCCATGAGGTGCAGTCCGCACCAGGCCTCTGCGCCCAATCCCCGGTCCACCCTGAACACGACTCCCTTTGGTAGCCCCACCCACAGCCAAATACCTGGTAAGTTACCTGATGATTTTAAAGAAACGAATGAAAAGAGCTGCATGGTGTAAAGATGTGCGTAGCACACACATCCTATAGGATTGTATTTCCTGAGATTTCCTATACACACCTTACATTTTATCTCAAACCCTCATACCTCAATACTTTTATTTTTACTTATTTCAGTAGCTTCATAGACGCACGAGTGTAAGAAGAAAGTATCTAGCGAACATGAAAGTGAAAACCTCTTGAATATAGTCGAATATTTCTAGTATTTCTTATTATAAGGTTGAAATAAACCAAATGTAAAATTATTAAACCTATTGAAATAATAAAAAGCACCAAAAACAACAACAGGCTAGGTATTAGGTTGGATTTACAATAATATATTGTAAAATATTAGATAAATCTTCACATATTCAAGATATTTTCTCTTGCTAAAATATCATTTTTGTTTTGCAGTGAGGTCACAACCAAAGCCAGTGTTGTTTATTTCTTATAATTTACTGTTAAAGTTGTTTGATGTCTTATTTGTTCTTACCGAGTGACATGAGGGTGTGTAGTGACACACCATCGATGATACAGACATAACAAATGAAGAGAACAAGGCCACCTTTGATTGTAACTTAGATGAGCGTGCCTGAGCAGGGCACATACACACACACACACACGCACATGCACACTCACACACGCACAGCACCACAAGACAAACATTCACACTCGATCATATATGCTCCCACCAACCACACACACACTAATACACCAGAGTCTTGTAAATGTAACTGAGGCCATAAAAATAATTTCCCCATTTCACTTTGGGCTGGAAAGCCCCATTTGATCCTGCTGGGTGAAAAATAGTACAGCGTGAGACTGTTTTCAATCACAGTTAATATACAAAAAGATTTCAAAGCAGTTGCACAACAGAATCCACTGTGCTGAAGGCCACGTCAACAAGCTGTTAGCATATGCTTAGTATTTATGCATTAATTCTGAGTAATAGCCTACCGTGAAATGTGAGTAAGCCTTTTTTTAAACTCATTTCCCAGATGAAAACAGAAGCCAATTTCTGGGAAATGTATCTGACTATAACAGTTGGGTATTATCTTAGCATGCTAACAGTACTTCTCCTTTTTTTTGTTCATTGTTTTGAGTATTACCTAATTGGGGTAGTTAAGCAGGAGGGCCTCTGTGAGAGATTGATTGTTTCTTTCTCTTCCTCTATGAAGGAGTGTAAACAGGAGTGAGGTGTGTGTCTATGTGTATGTGCGAGAGAGGGAGAGAGAGAGATTGCATATGCATTCTTAGAGGAAGCAGACCAGGGAAAATAGGGAAGTGAGAATCCACTGACAGGAAGCAGCTGTATGAGAAAATCAGACATTTTATTAAAACAGGCTTGTGGGAATAATTCAACATTAAGCAATATATAAACACCGAGAGATTTAGCGGGTATGAAGAACAGAGAAACCGTCACTTTAGACCAAGATATATCCAGTCAAAATATAATATCACGGAATTATTATTATTATTATTATCATCATTCTAGAAAAAGTGAGAGATTAAATGAGAAGTGCAGACTGAACATGCACCATATTCAGTACATGATCAATGAGAAAAGTCAAGAAGGGTGGGACAGTTGCACATGGGTGAGCACGCAGAAAGGAATGAACGGAAAAGAAGCGAGAGCAGAGGGTTGAGAGATGGAGGGATGGCTGCTGGAAGTGCAGAGCTCTGAAACAGTGGGTTTCCTTCTGTGTGCTGCTCTCTCCTCTCTGATCCGGCCGCCAGAAATAGCAGTGGAAGCACCGCCAGCGGAAACTGTTATTAAGTCATTCAAGAGCTCTCTCTCTCTCTGTTTTCTCCCTCCTCTCTTTCGCTTTCGCGCACTCTCCTCTTTCTTTTCTTTCTGCGTCCCCCCCAAAATATAGTAAATCAGTAGCAGCTGGAACCACAGGCAGGCAGGCGTGTGTGTGTTTTAGTGTATTAGAGTGTATTAGAGTGTTTAGAGGATCAGTCTTTTTGAGCTTTTGTGTTGTATTCATGTTTGTCAAACAATTGTAGAAGCGTGTGTGTAGAGCAGTTGTTAGTGCTTTGACAGGAAGTGACATAGTAGCTGTGAAATGTAATGAGTGTTTTTAACTGCATGAGTGGAATTTTAGGAAGTTCAGTCTGGGGTTTGCAAAGTGCTCTAAAATATTTTGATGTGTTGATAAGAATAAATAAATCGTTAAGGCGTGTGTTCAATTAGAAGAGAAAATTACTTCTACATCACTTTATGCATCCATTTGAATTCATTTGAAAATTGTTCTTAATGCAATAATCTTCAAACTCACTTCCAAACATCTCGGTTTGTTTAAACATCGGCATGCTGATTGAATGCTTCAGAAAATCAAAGCTGTCCATTTCTAGCATTTTATACAAATGTTCTTAAAATGCCCCAAACATGTGTGTGTTACGCTTCTGCCTGCATCTAGTCTTGGGGTAAGAGTGCGGGCATGTGTGCTCTCACCCATGTTCACTCCTCATCCTGCTCCGTCCACACTTCGTATCCACATGTGCGTGTATGTGGGAGTCCAGTAAAACATGAATGAGCTTTGCCTGCACCGGATGCACAAAGACGCCTCAAGCCACCCACCCAGCCATGTGTGACTCCTGGCCCATAGCAGAAGCACTGGGCCTGGGGAGGTGGAGGGAGGAGAGAGGGGGGCTTCTGGAAAAGGCCGTAGGGATTCAGGGGGAGACTTGGCATTGCGCCGCAGTCTGGCTTCACTTGAAACAGCCTGAAACGCTCGCTTTGGCCGCTGTGCGTAATTTGCTTCCTCTCTGATGGCTCGCCTTCCCGTTCTGTCTGGAAGTCTGCAGGCTATCAGTGAGCATTTATTGGCTGGTTGGGAGAGAGAGAGAGAGAGAGAGAGAGAGAGAGAGAGAGAGAGAGAGAGAGAGAGAGAGAGAGAGAGAGAGAGAGA
>JAQQZX010000010.1:11025059-11054189 GCA_030068355.1 Notoglanidium maculatum | reverse complement strand
ATGTAGAAAGCAAAAAAAATAAAGAAAAACCTATGAAAAAGAGTAGGTGTGTCCAAACTTTTGACCGGTAGTGTATAAACTTGCTTCCACCAGGGCAACTCCTTTCTATTCATATTTATGAGGTGCGCAGATTAAAGGTAAATCTTGGTTTTTACAGAATGTTCTCGATGCTAGCATGAGGATGTGTTTTTGAAAGAAACCCCAAAGCATGTCTATAAGTCACTCTGGATAAGGGTAAAGTAAGAAACTTGACAATATATTTGATGTGTATAGATATAAAGGCTCCTCCATGCAATTTGTATTCAGGGTTTACATTAGTTTACATTAACTAGGTTTCTTGTGCGTAAATTTACAAACACTCAGGAGCATGAATAGAACGTGACTGTCTTTCTGAATTTAATGAATTTTTATGAATAGCAAATTTCTTCAGTAAACTTACCAGCAGTTTGCTTACCGGTGATTTACGATTAAATACATTCTTATCAAGCTTGATCAATCAGACCCAATTAGTGAAAATATGCACACATCCACACACATGGAAAGAAGAACATTTAATGGACCTGAGTGGATTTTACCGTTATTTAACTATGAATTATTTAATTATCATCTGAAGACCTGAAATTTCCAACTGTGAGTTCTTGTATATTAAACGTTTATTAGAATATGGCCACATACAGATTTTGGTATTAGAATAACGATGTCCATCATTTTGCTAGGCGTAAAGAGCACAACGAGGTTCGACTGGACCACAGGCCTGAATCGGTAGTTCTGGTGGAGGGCTCAAACACCTTCACCTTGATCAACTTCCTCATCAACTGTAAGAGCCTGGTGGCTGCTGCTGGTCCTCAGGCAGGGTTACCACCTACACTGCTGGCCCCAACAGCGTTCAGAGGAGCTACACTGCACACGCTGAGGGTGAGCGCCACAGTCCAGCTACACCATTATATTGTCTTTTAACAGTTGTTTTAATCATTTACAGCAGTTATGAAAACACTTCTTACTAGAAAACTCTGTGTTTATATGGGTGTGTATATTTGCTGTGCCACTCCAGGCACGAAGTGTAAATGTGAAGACCCAAGTGAGAACAGGCTATCAGGATGTGTGCAGTCTGGAGGTCACTGGCCCCATAATGCCCCATGCACTACACGCACTCGCACAGCTCCTGAGACCAGCTCAGGAAGGAGGCTTCTCCATGGCACTCTACCCACACGAGCCTAGCGCTGTTCTAAATGTAGCAGTCACCAAGCCATGTGAATCTGACGGACAGGTATGTTACTCTCGAGCAATAATGTCTTCATTTGGTTTGTATATTACATTGCATGAACACAAACTATGACAGTTTAATATTAATTAGTCTTGTGCTCCAGTGCAAAACTAAAGGAAACTTCAGCCACCAGACATGCCATGGCTGATCAGTTACAGTTAGGATACGTGGACATTAGAGTTGGTACAGTGTCTCGGGTTCACAGGTGTACGATCGGATACTGCCTTTTTCTGAATACAGATTAAAATGCATGTCTGTCTGTTATGGTTTGCCTGTAAATTTTTCCTCATTACAGTGGTTCTTATCCCTTATCTGACTGCAACTCCCCACACAACTGCAACTTCATCTCCCTCCGCGCAGGGATGCAGGCTGCACTGACAACTGTTGGGCTGTGTAATCCGCTACTACTATGGAAAACGTTACTTTGCCAACTCTGCTGCCATCAAACAGAGGAACATGCCATGCTGTCAGAACTAAATCCAGACCACTGTCTATATTTTTGGCTACGCAGAACTGCACACTGCTGACCCTCACACCCTCTCACTCTCTCTGCTCTCATAATGGCTACGTGATTTCATGTAAATGTCTTTTCAGGAGTGTCTGAGGAAGAACAATAATGAGGGGATCCTGTCTTTTGGTTTTGTTATGTACATATCAAGCATGTCACCGTAAAATGAGTCTGGTGTGGAATGTGAAATGAGTGCGTCAAAAAACGACCCACGTACAGTTTTTCTAATTTTGCCATAAATATATTCCTTAATCTATGATGTATCCGTCACCAAAATATCATACTGTATAACCACCTATATATATGAGTAAATATGACAACCATCTTATTGCTATGCATTAATTTCAATTTACACATCACAAAGGTTGCAGCTGATTTTCTGTTAAGATGATGATACTATGTTTTTGCTAATTTTGTCCGGATTGGCTGCACCAAATGTAACAAATGACCTCTTAATTTAAAAATAATTATAACCCTATAAAGACAGTAAAGATCCTTCGGTTCCCCAAGCGTTCTGGTGTTCTTGTGTATGTGGGACTTGTAGAGAACACAAAAAAGATTGTGATGCACATTATTTTTTTCAACTGACAGATACGTTGTAATAGTTATTTTGAGTAGTTGACATTTGTCCATGTCAGTGGCATGTTTACCAATTACCAATCTTTTCACAATATTCCAAAGTATAACTTAAGACTGTTCGACCTCATCACGTCCTGTCTTTCTTTGTACAGAGTAACGTGTTGGGAGAGTTGAGCCGGTGTGGTCTGCAGCAACACACAGTGCAGCAGCTGATGCAGCAGGCAACACTGGGCAAGAGCGCACTCAGACACCTCGACATGAGGGACTACTCGTATAGCTGGAGGTCCTGATGTCCTCCTGCCTCACGACAACACGCCTCCGCATGCTCGACATCAACGGTCATGCAGTGTAGTCTCTGGAGATTGCTGAGGTTTCAATCCAGGGCAAAGCAGTGTGTGTCACAAGGACAGGCTGAGTTTGCCATGTTTGTGTGTTCTGTGCTGAGGGACTGCACAAGAGAGGTAGATTTACAGCACATGCTTAACCTGTGGAATGTGACTCCACAATAAGTCAGACATTGCCTCTTAATAATTCTAAAGGTTAATTGTGTAACCTGATGTGTGTGTTAGTTTATTTAGCTGTCAGTTGTTTATATTTTTAACATGTGACTGTGTTTGTTTGCTGGAGAATTAACCATATCTTTCTGTACTACTCATTTGCCTGAAGGACGTGTACTTGAAGATATTTTCTGCTTGTAATTTCCCACTCATGATCTTTTTAATAACATGGATGTAATTCAGGAGTTCTGTGCTGAAAATAAATTGTATGTATTGTATATTAAATGAACTGATTTTTTTGTCATAGACTACTCTTTGCATTATAATTTAAACAAAAACAATGCTAATATTAAGCTGGGTAATCAATCTTGTGAAAATAAGGAAAATATAAGGAATAAAAATGCTGGCTACTTTTAATGGTCATTTTTAATGCAAAACAAGTGTCAGGGTGAGAAACCCTTCATTCACACAATGCTGCTTGTACTGTATTCCCATGTAGCTGTTGGAAAGCACTGAGAATCCATAAGTGGAAACCGTTTTACATACAATAGACAGATTTACTGTCCCCTCCAAGTATTCAAACAGTGACAGTTTTTGTAATTTTGCCTTTATACACCACCACAATGGATTTAAAAATAAGCCATCAAGATGCAATTGAAGTATATAGACTGTAAGCATTAATTCAAGGTGTTTAACAAAAATACTGCATTAACTGTTTAGGAATTATAGCTGTTTTTTTACAGTCCCTCCATTTTCACAGGCTCAAAAATAATGGAACAGTTGACTGATAAGCAGTTTCATGGTCAATTATGTTCTGTTTCTTTATTTATTTTTTTTGACAAATTAAGGGAATAAAAGATCTGGAGTTGAATTTGCCTTTGGTAGCTGTTCAAAGGAACTCAATATGTAGTCCAAAGAAGTGTTGAGACAAATGAAGGAGGGCATCACTACGCTGAAAAAACAAAGTAGATCTATTAGAGAAATAAACTTTGGGAGTGGCCAAACAATTTGGTCCATTCTTAAAATGAAGGAATGCACTGGTGAGCTCATCAATACCAAAAGGCCTGGAAGACACCTAAAGTGGATGATCATAGAATTCTTTCCTTGGTTAAAAAAAAACTTGGAAAAACATCTAGCTGAGTCAAGAACACGCTCCAGGAGGTAGATATGTCATTGTCGAAGTCTACAATCAAGAGGCAGCTCTTCATGAATGCAAATACAGAGAGTTTATATCAAGATGCGAAACACGGGTAACTCTCAAGGAGAAAAGGTTCAGATTAGACTTTGCTAGAAAGCCTGCCCAGTTCTGGAACAGGATTCTTTGGACAGAAGAGTATGGAGAAGGAAAGGAAGGACTCATGATCCAAAGCATACCACAAATCTGGTGGATATGGGCATGTGTGGCTGCCAATGGAACTGGGTCACTGGTGCTTATTGATGATGTGAGAAGTCATGAATTGGAAGCAGCAGATGGGAGGAAGTAGCAGAATGGATTGTGAATTGTGTAGAACTATACTTTCTGCTCAGATTCAGTCAAATGCTTGGTGAGCCCATGGCCATCCAAAATGCACCAACTGCACAGTAGTTTGCATATGACATCTTTTATGTACAAGCCTTTCCACATTTTGTAGAGTCCATATACAAATTCATGTTCTTAAAGCCAACAGAGGTACAAATCTGTATTCACAGCCCTCATTCAGAATTCCTACCATTATATGATTAGTGCTGTATATTTCTGAACATTTCTCATATTACAATTTTGATAAATCAGAACATTTTAATGAGGTATTAAATGCCTTGCTATTCTCTTCATAGTAAGCAATCAGCCCAAGAACGTTACACTTGCCTTACAATGTAGAGCAAAAACGCACGCACACACAATCAAGCACCATGTTTCATACACGCATTACACTCAGCTCACCCCAATACTGACAACCAATCAGGAAAACAGACAGGTTCCCCTCCCACTTGGCTAATACAATCAGTCATTCAACATGTTTCTGGAGACAACAAATTTATTACATTTTATCAAGTAAAATATTTCCTCTGTCCACAATCCAAAACACTAATTAATTACATCATATGCATGATATACACTTATGTAGACCAAGGCAACACCACACAACACTGGCAATTTCTTCATAGTGAAGAACATATATATATATCATTTAACCATTATGTAATCATGTATAAAACAAAAAACCCATAGTAACAGGGGAGTGCAACGCAGCTCATTTAACAATCAAGCCTGTAGTACAGCAGAAGGAGAAAACAGAGAAAGTTTAGGTAACAAAAAGTCTAAGATTCCTAAAATGTAATAAGATAATAGTCAGTAATGACTTTTGGCTAAGGTTTACAAGCTCAGTAAGCTGACACTTCAGCAACATACCATTAAACACAGTGATTTTTAAAATCATTTTGGACAGGCCCAGGTCTCTTAACGGTTTGTTTATAAACAGAGTAAATTAAAATCAAGGATAAACGTGGAAAGGAGAAAGGAATCAGAATGGATATCCAGCAGGAAAATCAAATGAGAACTTATTTGTGTTGCAGTGTTCATTAGGTGCTGGTGGCTGCTGTGAACTGAGGTCCTGAATGCATACTGTCCCCTGCAATCTCCCCCATAGCCTGGAGAGCTACTGTAGCTGCCATGGCCTTAGCATGCTTTTTATTGGGGCTGGCTGTCTGGGGCTGGTAATCACAACCATTCACCACTACCTAAGAGGAAATGGACAAAGAAATTAACACCATAAAGAAAATGTAAAAAAAACAAAAACAAAAAGACAACAGTTGAAGACAACATCTGGGCAGCAATGTGTCTACAAGTAACAAAGCTGCATTTTCCAGTATTCAGCTAGTTAAACTCATTACTGGTAGATTAAATGTAATTAAACTAATTTGTCGACTGTGTAGTAGAGTGCTACAGCTCACTTTAGTAGCATAGATAACTGTGTATAGCTTTAGAATCCAGTAAGCTGTGTAATTCTTTTTTTGGGTGAAAGAACATTCTCTTTTTTCAAGTCAACATAACAGCAGTCTTTTTAGTCTTTAAGGACTGTTTGTTCGTAAATAACTTTTTTACTGCCTACACAGTGTTAAAGTGTGCAGATATTTGATCAGAACAGAAATTATGAGCACTTTCACACATTATTGCTTCCAGTTCACTCCTCTGTCCTCTTGATTTGATGGAAAATTCACTAATCACTCTCTGCAGTAAGCTTTTACTCAATTTATCAGCGTGAGAGATACATGAAACCCATTTGAAATTGCAAGACAAACACTGTTTCACTGTATGTTATAAAGATGCCATATACACATCACTGCTAATTTGCTTGTTGTTTACCTGGTTTAAAGAAATTAAAATGGTCAAAAAAGCTGCATTAGTGAATAGAAGTGCAAACCACCTGAACAGAAATAAGAAACTTAACAATATTGTCGTATTACAATTTAAATCTAATTTATTGTATATTTAATTCAAGTGCATCTATCCATCCATTATCTATACTGCTTTATCTGTCAGGGTCACAGGGAAGCTAGAGCCAATCCCAGCTGACTTCAGGCAAAAGGCGGTGTAAACCCTGGGCACGTAGTCAATCTATTGAATAGTCACACATTCAACATTGAACTATTCACACTCATTCACACAAGTGGGCAATTTTAGAGTAGCTCATTAACCCAATCTCCATTTCTTTGGGCTGAAGGAGAAAACCGGAAAACCCACACAGAAACTGGGCGAACATGCAAACTCCACACAGAAAGGCCCCAGAAGCCAGCAGGCTCAAACCCAGAACCTTGCTGTGAAGTGGAAGTGGTAACCACTGCACCACCGTGTTAGTAAACGTTTTACTACTGATATGAACACCAATAGTACATTTATTAACATTTATTAAAATACTCATTTCATTCTTTCCACTTAATCACACACAGTTGTACACTGTTCACTAACCTTAAAGAGAAAATTCTTTCGGTGATCAGGACCACTGTGGAGTACCATTACAAACTCTGGCTGTGGCCATTTTTTCTTATTACACAGCTCCATCAGAGCAGACACCGGGTGCTTCCCTGTGTGAAATAAAGTCAATATCAGACACCAAAGCAAACATCAAGAAATACAATTTAAAGATCTGAACAATATACAAGTTTCCAAAGTGAATACTAAAGAATTTGCCAAGTCACACAGACCAGCAAAAGTTGTATTTTGTACTCGGATGCGCTACATGTGGACTGGAACCAGCCAGACAACTGGGGCCGTGTTTGTGCGGTAAGATCTGCAAGAATGAGAGAGGCCTGAAGATCCACCAGATGAGGATGAAATGCACAGAGTGATTGCAGACACTACAATGCACAGGTCTAGCACCTGGTGGGACAGAGGAGGAGCCAGAACCAGACCCAGAATCACCCCCACAGAGCCCAGGGCCTCCAAGTTCTGCAAACAGACTCTTTGGTCAGGAAATCCGAGAGGAGAGTGATCAGTTGGCCTGCAAAATCAACACAGTGGCAGAAGTTTGACAAGTATGCAGATAAGGTGCTGGAAGAAACAGCCAAAAGAGACGTGGACAGGAGGCTGTGGATGATGAAAACCATTACAGTGAGCATGGCTGCTGTTGTGAAGGAGGTAAACAACCTTACACCAAGAACCAGAGGGTAAGTAAAATCCACAGTATCAGGAAAGAACTGAAAGCTCTGAAGAAGCAGCAAGGTAGTGGAGAAGAGCAGGCACCACTGGTAGAGCTTTGTTTCATGCTAAGGAAGAGTCTCCTATCCCAGCATAGAGCTGAGCAACATAGAAGGCGGCAGAATGAGAGGACTAGGAAGCAGACCACCTTCACCAACAACCTATGTTGGACCAGGTAGCTATGCAGGCAGAGAAGCAGCAGATGCCTAGCCTGTTCAGCAGAAGCTGAAGTTGACAAACACATCCACAGCACCCTACCAGAGACCAACACCAGTGTGGGGCTGTGAGAAGACCAACTGAATTTGCTAAGACTTTTGACCTTTAAGTGTCACTCCTGAAGAAAGTGCAGGATATGGTGAGGACCATATATTGGACAAGGTCCAAATTAGCACCAGGACCAAGCAGAACATTCTATAAGGTGTAGAAACACTGCCCCAAGTTGCTACATTGGCTGTGGAGGATCATGAAAGTCATCTGGAGGAGAGGTAAAACAGCACAGTATTAACACTTTACAGAAGGAGTGAGGATCCTTAACAAGAAAGACGCCAAGAACATCAGTCAGTTTAGAATGATCTCATTGTTCAGTGTTGAAGCTAAATCTTTTTTTTGCTTAGATACTAATTTCTTTCACAAGAATGGGCACAAAGACAGAAAGGTGGCATTCTTGGGGTACCAGGCAGTTTAGTGCACACAGGTGTGGTCAAACAGCTCCTCAGAGAAACTAAGAAGAACAGGGTGGTGATGCTGTGGTTAGCCCTTGAACAATGCCTATGGCTCAATGCCTCACAAGCTGGTGCAGGAGACACTGGAGATACACGTTTCAGCCTCTGTAAGAGTCCTCATCCTGCATTATTATAGCGACTTCAGCCTAAGAGGCTCAGTAGGGTCAGTCACATCTGAGTGGCACAGATTGGAGATACACCATCTCAGTGATCCTGTTTGATCTGGTGATGAACATGCTGGTGAAATTTGATGAACCAGAATGCAGAAGCCCTAAGTCCCAATCAGGGATCCACTGACCACTAACTCGTGCCTTCATGGATGACTTTATGGTTACCACCGAGTTGGTGCCTGGAGGAAGGTGGATCCTGAAGGGGCAGGAAAGACTGATGGGGTGGGCAGTGATGTCTTTCAAACCAGCAAACTCAAGATCCTTGGTCTTGAAGAAAGGCAGAGTAATTGACAAGTTTCAGTTCTTTATCTCAGAAACACCAATCCCTACCCTCTCAAGAAGCCTGTGAAAAGCCTGGGGAAATTCTTTGACAGCAACCTCAGGGATACAGCAGCCATTAAGGACATATGTGAGAACCTGGAGGAGTATCTGCAAGAATGAAAATTCAAGGTGTGGATTTACCAGCACAGGATTTTACCAAGGGTCCTGTAGCCTCTGCTTCTCCAAGAGTCCCCGATCTCCACCAACTCGGACATGGAAGGGACAGTTAGATGCTACTTGAGGAGATGTCTAGGCCTACTGAGGAGCTTGAGCAGCATCGCCCTATATGGAAAAACCTGCAAATTGAGGCTCTCCCTAGAATCCACTGAGGAGTTCAAGGTTTTGAATGCATGGGAGATGATGCAGTTCAGAGAGTGCGGCGACCCTAAGGTCTCTGGGGCAGGGGTGGCAGTCAAGACAGGCAGGAAGTGGAAAGCAGAAGCTGCAGTAGAGCAGGCAGAATCACATCTATGACATGGAGTCCTTG
The DNA here is from genome assembly GCA_030068355.1 of Notoglanidium maculatum. Taxonomy (NCBI): domain Eukaryota; kingdom Metazoa; phylum Chordata; class Actinopteri; order Siluriformes; family Auchenoglanididae; genus Notoglanidium; species Notoglanidium maculatum. The sequence continues at coordinate 11,044,966 of JAQQZX010000010.1, read as the reverse complement.
TGGGAGCAGTGGCCAGGGGAAGGGATGGACTAGGACCTGTTACAACATCCCATTATGACAAGGCTCATGGAAAGGAGCAGAGGTTACTATTCCAGAATGAGGTGAAAGCAGCTGTCAAGGAGTTGCAGAGCCAGCAACTTCCACAGACAAGACTGAAAGGCAAGGTGCTTGCCTATGGAGGTGCAGAGGCTTTGGAGGACAGTCCTTCTATAGGGCTCATACTGCACTAGGCATCACAGGGGAGAGGAGAAGAGCCATCTGTAATAACACAGAGGTGGCAGAGAAAGCCTCTAGGTGGATTTGGATCAAGAGAGTGGATCCGTGGGAGAGTGATACTAGGGCACAAGCTGACAACATACCATCAACAAGACAAGTGACCATCACACCCATATGTGCTTGTTGAACATACCATCCTAAAACTATCAAAGTAAACTTTATTGCCATTCAGACCATACAACAAGGAGAAACAATTTTGTTCACCTATGGCCATTAATATGACTGTGATCTCCTTTGCTGTTCTGAGGTTTTCCACTAGAGTTTGGAGTGTGGCTGTGGGGATTTGTGTTTATTTAGCTACAAGAGCATTAGTGAGGTCAGGCACTGATGGTGGGCAAGGAGGCCTAGTATGCAGTCGATGTTCCAGTTTATCCCAAAGGTGTTCAGTTGGGTTGAGGTCGGGGCTCTGTGCAAGACACTTAAGTTCTTCCACTCCAACCTTGGCAAATTATGTCTTCATGGAGCTTGCTTTGTGCACAGAGGCACCGTCATGCTGGAACAGGTTTGAACCCCTTAGTTCCAGTGAAATGAAATCACAAAGACATTCACGCTTGTGTGCTTCCAACTTTGTGACAACGGATTGTGGAAGAACCACATATTGGAGTGATGGCCTGGTGTCCACATAATTTTAGCCATATAGTGAATCTATTGTGTATCGTGTATAGTGCATCTAGTGTAAGATTGTAGTGCTATGGTGAGATGACAATTTATCAATGCAGCATGTACAGAATGTACATATTAACAAATGATTGTTCAGTCAGTCAATAAAGATCACCAAACATAGCTTATATTTGGTTGGTTACTGCTAGTTAAAACAATATTAGCCATCAATCACATACACACACACAATGAAATCTGTCTATATGTGCTTTTTGAAAGTACTTACATTACTTATATTTCAAAGTTAAAAAAAAAGAGACTTACCTAAAAGATCCTTCATCATGACCAGATTGCCAGATTTCTGTGTCTTCTCTCCCTCTGCTACTAGTCCTACAGGAACATACCCAATCCAATGCATTATCAGACATCAGGAATAACCACCCTGTAAAAGCGTACGACATAATGAGAAGGCCTCACCCTTGCGATCAGTTTTGAAGTCTATTACTATGGGTTCCACTGTGCCTTCTCTGTGCTTGCCGAGGCCTTCTCCAGCACGCCAGCCCATCTTTTTCATCAGCAACTCTCCCATGCCTCCTGAGACTGGAGCAGCACGCAGGAATTGGTCCTGGATGAAAAGCATACAGATATCGGCAGAAGACGAAGGGAAGGAGTGGAGAAAGAGAAAGAGAGAGAAAGAGAGAGAAAAGACGGGGAGAGAAAGAAGCACAAAGGAAATAGTAAGAGGTCATATCAAGAATAGACTTGAACTGCATTGAAACTAAGGTCCACTCAAATGAACTAACTATCTTCTGGATCCATGGGGTTACCTAAAGACATCAGCAAAATCTCAAATAATAAAAAAAACCTCACATCTGGATCAAGTAGTTTAAGAAAGATCTGAAAAAACAGCATTCCCAAAACTATATTAATATATTAAATTTTACCAGGTTACAATTGTATAAGCATAGTTCAAAAAACTTAAACTACAATTATCATGCTACAAAAATCATGTAAATATATTAAAATTTTCATTGCTTCCTGTGACAGAGGAATCAAAACCAACCTTACCACCCCATCAGTTCAGTTGAAACACACAGTCATGGCAAAAATGTTTTTATTAGAGTGGAGACAAATCCACATGAATAGAAGTATGGGTGCTGTATGACGTACGTACCTAGGCCCTCATCATCGGCTGTGCATCTGACGTGAATAGAAGGGGCCTGACAGTGACCATGGCAACAAGGCAGCTACAAGGACTGACCCTGCAACAAGTTTCCATATAGAGTGGTGAGAGTTCACAGGGCACACTGTGAACCCCCACCCCTCTTCCTCCCCTGCCACCCAACCCAAATCCCGGCAGCAGGGAAAAATAGTAAATAGTGAAACACCTTGTGAAATTCCTTGAACCCAGAGACTGACATACTGACAATGGATGATAAATACCAAATAAATTGCATCTTTAACCAAAAAAAAAAAAAGAAAGAAAAAGAAAGAATAAAAAGGATTAAAAAAACAAACAAACAAAAAAAACCTTCACATGATGGTCATCATCAAATTTTAACTAAATTTTGTCCAGTTTGTTTATGGGTCACCTCCTTAAACAACTTTTTTTGCAATTCTACAATATAAATATTTTCAAGGAAGATTCTGTTCAGTAACTCATAACAGTCTCCTGACTTTGGAACTAAGTGAAGCGGACCCTGTCAAAAGCAACACTGACGAAACAGGCTGCTCTCCATTTTTCTCCCTGGGTGTGTAAATGCTATTTAAAACACATGATTGAAATATGTTACTAAAACAAATGGAAACAGTGAAATCAAAATTAATTAATTAATTTCTGATTCAAAATGTATTTTTTTCCTGGTATAATTAAGTAATTAGATTCACGAATATGTAGATTTCATTTCAAACCTTGGTGAAGAATTGAGGAGCTCAGCCTATTTTAAGAAAAGCCTCCTGGGTGAAGCTTTCATATATAAAGGATTTATTTTAAGTTATAATTTAGCTTCTTGTTCGCCACATAATTCCTTATGTGTTGGTTCACAGTGCTAATGTCTATTATATAGCTTCTACTCAAAATGCGACCAATTGTTCCTGCTAACAGAGTTTCCTGGTAGACTAGCTTCCACCACTACTGAAAGTTTATCTTTCATATCATCAGCTTTGAGTTTTCAATCTCATTTAACAAGATTGCTCCAGGTGACTTACTTCAGGTGCTCTTCCTTCCTCCCATCTTTCAAAGAAAACTTACTAAGTAGTCTATAGTCAATCACTGAGCTGTGATTCCCCTCTTGCAATGCACCTGCTACAACAGAATTTCACACACACAGACAAAAAAAATCTGCATGACCCTGGAGGAAAGGTGTACCCACGCCATAAAAAGAAATATAATATAGATATCCAATTTAATTACTACTTTGTTTGAAGAGGTTGTGTTCCATTGCTAACAAAACAGACATCGAAAATATTTTTACATTAGAGTTGGATATTGAAGAAGCAACAGCCCTGGCACCAGAACCGGGAATGTGTCGATAGAAAAGATATTAAACGTTTCCCCAAGTGTGCTGGAGCACCAATGATGGCTGTATATCTATAGGACTTGGGGGAAAGGCTGTCTTACACACAGTATATTGGAAAATAAGAACTTTTAAAGAAAACAGTAGTTCCCTGATCTAAAATTTGACACTAGCTCATGACTTTACCTTCTTGATCCAAGCCTGTGGGCCACTGTTGGACAGCTCATCAGAGGAGAGCACTTGAGCACCTGTAGAACCAGTGAATAGACCTGGGATTGAGTTGGACTGGGCCCAAGCATCCACCTGTAAATATACAATCAATTACATTTTTTTACAAAAAGTGGTCAGTGACCCACTGCTTTCTGGAGACTGTGAATATGTTTCTGTTTTAGTACTGTTGGACTGCAGCATCTGATTGACAGTATTGATCATGATATTTTACTGAACAGGCCTGAAAATGCAGTTAACATGTTTTTGCCTTGGTTAAATTTTATTTGACGGACTGCTACTAGTTTGTTAGCATAAATGGACATTCTTCAGAGATTTAAAAATTATAGTATGGCATCCCACAAGGTTCCGTTTCAGTTGCCTTATTATTGTTTCTTTTATATCCAGTCCAATAAACATGTATTTGTTAGTGTTCAATTATATGCTGACCATACACTATGATAAGCTGATTGTGTGTGTGCGTGTATGTGTGTGTGTGTGCGCGCGTGTGTGAGTTTAGCCCAATTCAAGACAAGACTGTGAAAAAGACTGGATGAAGAGAAGCTTAATTTTCTGACATTTACTTCACAATTTGGAGAGAAACACAACTAAAAACTGGGAAGGCTTAGCGCATGCTTTCTCTGAAACATGTGAAGCTAACAGCAGCCGCTTTTAAACTACTGTCCATACATCAAGGGGCAGCTTAACACACTCAGAGCAAAGTGTAAAAAGTGTATTCATGGGCTTGGAGATCATTCCAACTGGCTAGTTTCGATCTGAAAAGAGCGTATGCAATCCCTCCCCAAAGACAGCATGGCCAATTTTGCTCTCTTGTCTCTTGGTCATGGATGGTTATGGCACAATCGGGATTTGAACTTGTGACCTCCTGCTTTTAGAATGCTTTTCTTCTGCAAAATTCTGATAAAACAGAAATAGCGATGTTGAGAAGTACTGAGTTTTCTTTATTTGTATTTATGTTCTTTAATGTGGTTCATCATAAATCCTCTGCTTTCCTGATAAAGCAGTATTCACACCAATGGCAAGCTTACCTGCTCCTGTGCACGATTAAGCATGCACATGGCATTGATGTCAAAGGGGTTCTCTGCCAATCTCTTCTGTGCCACTGCCCTTTCACTAATTGCAAGTGTGATGTCCACTGGCTAAAGATACCCAAGAAGAAAACAAAAGACTATTCAGAAATTGCATCGATTTTAAGAAGAAGCACAGTGGCTTAAAGTGTGGAGAGCTGACCTGCGAGGGCACCTCAGGGAAGACACTGTCGCTGGCTTTGCTCTGGTCCTCAGCCCCAGCAGATACTGATGGAGCCCCTACTTTCTCAGTCTTTTTTTCCACAGGCATCCATTCTCCATATGCTCCATCTTCCTCTTTTTTGCGGTGCTGTGAACCTGAAGACACCGGGAACTCCTTGGCAAAAGCAGCCTCGGACCTTACTGCTGGCTTCACAGAGGGGTTCTGAAGGAGGGGGAGGGACATGGTGGCACAGGAAGGGGAGGGAGGTTACTGCAAAATTAGGGGGAAAAGAGAGATTCGATAACATGACTCGTTCAGGAGCAACTGTGCATCATTTAAATGGAAGACCACACCAAATAAAATAAAAAAAAAAAAAGTCTGTAACAGTCCATCTTCAACCATTCATGATGTTGAGAACATTTCCAATTCTAACAGCATTACAGAGAATGCAGCTGTCCCAATTATAAACCACTGAATCTGATATCAGAAATGTGGGGGAAAATCATTTATCAACAAAATCATGGTTTAAAAAAAAGCAACAAGTGTTTCATACATACACTGAGACTGAAGGTAATGCCTTTATTCTCCTTAAGGGCAACTCCTCCAAAGGGTCGGTCGTCTTCCTCATCATCTGAAACATGTGGCTTTGCAATGGCCATCTCTTCTTTACTCTCCGCAATCTTTTTGCATTTCTGAAAAGAATCATGACATATTTACATTATTTATTTTGGGTTTTTTTTGTGTTATATTTGCAACAAGATATGGCAAAGAAAACTATTTTGAACAAAAACCCGTACTTCTGTCAGCTCCTTGATGCTGTAGCTGTTTGCCTGCTTTGCCAATTTTTTTTTCGCTTCCTCGATGGTGACCAGATTCAGATTTGGTGTGGCTGAAGGTGGAGGCTTGTTGGTTATTGTGGGCAAGGGGGCCAACTGTGGCATGGCAGAAAGTGCGTTCATGCCAGATAGAGCTGCAGTCATGGTGGCGGCAGTCATGCTAGCAACAGCGGCATTCATGGTCATGTTTGACATCCCTTGTAATCCCATGGGGAGATTAACAGGTAGGGGCAGGGGTAAGGGCAATGGTGTGGCATTTGGGGCTGGCAAGGGCAGCTGAAGGATGGTTTTTGGCCTCAGACTTTCTGGAATTGGCATGCCAGCTTTAGCGCACATAGCTGCAGCATTAGCCTTTGCAATTTCAAGCAACTGTTCTTTATCTGTAAGGGGGGAAAAATGGTTAGGAGAAACTTACAATAAAAGAAACGTCAAACTATCTAATATACCATTCATATAAATTCTAATCTCATTACAATCTGGAATGCAATTCAACAGATAACACTGCATTATATGTCTAAGAGTATGTGGACTAGGGGTCAACTGATTATCGGCTCAAATGATAAACAGTCTGATATTCAGCATTTTTGTATGCACATATCTGATGCAATAAAACTCCCACACTTCGGTATTCTAGCCCAGTGTCCCACCCACAGCATTACTGGATTGCTTGAAATGTGGATGACAACCAACTGTATTCTGTCTCTATGATCCATCCACAGCTCTATTGGATTGGTAGAAATGTGGACCACATGTCAAGTAAATCCAACCAAACACACTTTTTGATGTTTGTGAGAAACACAGGAATGAAGTCTGCACCTGCACTCTCTTACACAGTGAGGAAAGGTAAGGACATGTCGAGGTTGAACAACACAATCTCACTCTCGCACACAGACCTCGCGATGATGACGGTCGTCAGTATACTTTTCGCACAGATTTTGTTCTTTATTTTTCTATATTGGTCTAATGTTGAAGGTTATGTTCGTTCCAATTCATGCCAAAGGTGTTCAGCAGGGTTCTGTGCAGGACACTGGGACTCCAAACTTGGCACACAGTGTCTTCATGGAGTTCGCTCTGTGCACAAGGGCACGGTCATGGTGGAACAGGTTTGGAGCGCTTAGTTCTAATGAAGGGGAACTATTGCTACAGCATACAAAGACATCCTTTACAACGGTGTGCTTCCAAGTTTGGGAAAGAAGCACATATGGGCATGATGGTTAGGGGTCCACTAACATTTGGCCAAATGGTGTGTATTTTGAGGCCAAAATGTGGTGATATTTAATGCAACATGACTCTAACCAATAGTCTGGATTATAAGAGGCACAGCATTCATTATTCTTTCATGTTTTTGGATAGCAAAACACAGGAGTGAGAAATGTCTCAGAAACCAAAATCAAATAATCTAAAAAAGTACTAAGTACTAAAAGTTCCCCTGTTAATAGGTCTCTCCATTTTAATTAACAAATTAATGCCAGATGTCTTCAATGTCTCTAAAGATAAGACAATCAATACATCATTAACACAACGAACGAGATACTATATAACTTTTTTGGATCACTGCCGTATCCCTATAATTGCCATGGTCAGCTCTTTCTCCTTCTGTATATTTATGTCTTAGTGGTATGCTTTTCATTTAGTCAGCTACACAGAAAGAATAGATCAACTTTGTTCAAGGGCAAACCATTATTACTGAAAACTTTAAAGAAAAATAAAGTAAACGTGATCGTACCGAGCTCAGTAAGGCGTGGGGGGGTCTTGCTAGTGCTACGGCGAGTTCGAGAGGTCGACCTTTTCTTCCGCAGGATGACGACAGGAGAACGGCTTGGCTCTCGTTTCCACCGATCCCGCTGACTAAACATTCGTTTCCTGAAACCACCTCTTTTCCGGCGTGAGCCAGACCTAGACCTCCTGGATTTAGAGCGAGACCTGTGCCTAGATTTTGATCGCTTTCTATCCGAGGTCCTAGATCTTCTCCGGCGCCCTGGTGAATGGGACTTTGACCTTTTCCTTTTGGGGGACTTGGATTTAGAACGCCTAGTCCGTTTTCTGGACTTGGAACTTTTTCTTTGCAAAGGAGACTTCTTGCTGTTCCTGGAAGACGATCTGGACTTCCTTCGTTTAGGAGAACTGGATGTTGATCTTTTCCTTGAAGGTGATTTTGAGCGCCTTTCATTTGGTGATATGGACGTCGGTTGAAATATTTGGGAGTCTTTTGGTTCAGCACTAGTAATTTCATCTTTCTTTTCAGTTCTGTGGAGGTCTGTAGACCCATCTGAGGTATATACTGAAACATCTTTCATATCCAAAGGCATTGTGGGTGTAACGCACTTCACTGTAGGGTTGGTCTCAGAGGAGCCAGAAACAGACATACCTGCATCCAAGAAGGGAATCGGTCTCCATGAGCCAACAAGCCTACTAACCTGCCCATCATTTACAATGCCATCATTACTAATACTGGCAGAGGGGTTCACTGGCACGCTCTGACTTTTTTCTTTGTCTCCATTTTCTCCATCATTCAGACTTTTGTTTAGCGAGCCATCATCATCATGCTTTATTTCTGCAGCCGTACTGTCCTTCTGTCTCTCACTCTCAGGATGCCCATCACTTGAAAAAGACCTTGACTTTGACCGGGAACTTGACGTAGAACACCTGTCCCGTTTCCGAGATCTAGACCGCCTGGAATGATGCGAACGAGACCTACTTCTTGACCGAGATCTCCTGCTCTTCCTTACATTAGATCTTGATCTATTTTGCCTAGACCGCGACCTGGATCGTGAGCGTCTGCCTCTTCTGGCTGAATGAGATCTGGACCGTCGGTTACGTCGTTGTGATCTTGAATGTGACCTGGATCTACTTCTCCATCTTTTCTGCGCAGACTGCCTTCTTGGACTTTTCCTGGAAAGGGATTTTGACCTTGATCTCGAAGATCGTCTCTGTGACCGGGACCTGGACCTGTGTCTTGTTTTCTGTTGGCCTGAGCTGGAACGGGAACGCTGCCTTCTCAAACTCTTGTCTTGCCGGGATGTCCTTGAGCGACTAGAGCTTCTTTTGGCTTGTTTACTTTCTTTGTGTTTGTCAGAAGCAGTATCGAGCTTAGGAACAATGTCAGGTAAATCTTGAAGCATCTTCCCAGTTAAGGTTTCACTCAAAGGTTTCATTTCAGACCCGGATTCAGATTCAGACTCAGAAGAGCTACCAGACTGTGAATCAAACTTTTTTCCTTTTTCTCCCTGTTTATGTTTCTTCTTTTTCTTTCTCTTCTTTTTCTTCACACTACAAAAAACAGCAACCAAATCCAAATTAAATTGACTGAACTGTGGGTTTCATAAGTCAAAAAACCAAGTCCCATGGAACGAAGTCTAAAAATTTTTAAATGTTTGCATGATCTCAAACTCCTATCACCATTTTATTAAGTTATATTTTCATTTTCTTTAGAAGCTTAAATTAAACATTTCTGTATGCAAATTTAACTGTCATAAAAATTGCTTGCCTATTAAGATTGGATATCATGTAAGGTCGATATAAATGATGTTTGTGAACTTGGGGAAATTATGAGAATCTCCTGGAAGCACAATTCAATTGATTCACATTTAGTTTGCTTTGTTGTAGAAACTGTCCATATGGGAACACGACGTTTTGATGATGAATACTTGGGGAACATTAGCCTAGTGACTAGTAAGTGACTATCATGATGTAAATGTTGACACTGGCAGGTCTCCTTTTATTTAATTATCCATAATATTTACTTGCATGTTTTGTTCCCACAAGACTAATGTTAGACAAACTAAAAAGTAATCACAGATTTAGCTTTCCTGGGACTTTAATCTGTAAATATAATCTAAGCAACAGCATGTTGTTTCATTATGTATAGAAATATTATAAAGTGTAGTCACTTATTATATAAACCTCCTTTACTCAAAGTATCTAACATTAAAGATTAGCTATGATTCGTCGCTATCAGTGTGTAAATACCTTTCCTGCGTCTCTCTACCCGACTCGGACTCTGAACTGCTCTCCTTTTCTTCCTTATGTTTTTTCTTCTTCTTTTTGCTTTTGTGTTTTTTGTGCTTTTTAGATTTCTTGTGTTTAGTGTTAAATTCTTCTTTGCCATTGTTTCCTTGGGATGGAGTGTTTGAGACGTGATCTAAACAATGGAAATGGAAAGAAAATGTAGTTTAATTATTTGAGTTTCCGTCTGGCAGAATACTCCATGTGATAGAGGCGTGACCCACCTGCGGCTATGCTCTCTGCTGCAACCTGAGGTGCGGCTTTCTTCATTCCTGTCCCTCGGGCAGTGAGCGACTCCTCGTTACTGGATTCCACCTTGTCTGTATGGCTGGAGAAAACAATACGGCAGTTTTTAACCTGTTCCTCAATTACATTATGCAGCTTTTACACCCCATTTCACATGTAATTCGGTTGCTTTAGTGCACTGGCTCCACACTCACCTTTACAATCAGACATGCAGTTTCAGATTAAAGAACTGAACAAAAGTGTTACTAAGTATTGTAAGGAAGAGGATATTGGGTTCTCTGTCTAATGCAATTTCATAATAAAATCAAATGGAAATCTTTGGTCTGGAAACAAACACACAGAACACACACACCTGTCTGAAACAGGCTCGCACCTCCTCAGATCACGGTTTCATCCCACATACACGTGTTCACTAGTTGCACACTACAATCACGTTCATGATTATAAAACGTTAAAAAGTTATTATCTGTATTTCAACAGTGCTTTAATATGACTTCTGCGTTCAGTCTGTTGGATAAACCACATATTTACACACTATGTGTTTACAATGTGTATTAAATACTTTTGCTCAGTTATTAAATGTGTTCACAATCAAATCTGGCTGAATTTCATGTCACTTCCCGTCACTGCATTTTCAACCTCCTAATAAACCTCGCTCTTGATTAGTATTCACAAAAATACAAACTGCTGTTCGTATGTTAACTCCATGCAGGGAAAATGACTGAACTCCAGCCATCGAGTCTCCATCCTGCTCTTAGTTCATATCGAGGCCATGAATTCACTGATTTCAGGCAGTAAAATTCAAAATTACTTCAGCATCAGAGCGTTTCATTTAGTGAGACAGTCAGCGGATATTTATTTTGCTGTTATTATGAATTTGTCTGGTAGGAAGAAATCATGCAGTCATGTTGTATTGCAGCGAGGTGATTAGTTCAGAGCTCTGAGTAGTATTAGTTGATCAAAATGCTAAAAAGAAATATTTGTTGTTGTTGAATGTGAGGCAGGCCCTGTTCCTGTTATCGATTACATTACAGCAGTTACGACCTGTTCTTCCCTCCCCAGCCTGTCCTTTTATTCTCCATCTTTAACTAAATAACACAAGATGCATGAAACATCAAGAAACCTGAAGAGTCTCTCGTGGCAGGAAACATACTGACCAATGAAAAGCACGGACACCTGAGACTCCTACCATGGACGTTAAACAAACATCATAACACTCCCTGTGAACAACCTGTTACTATAGAAACAGTAACAAAACAGAGCGAGTGCATTGATATGAAATCAGTCCAGTTACAGTCTACAATGCCGTCAGATCTGCCGTTACAGCAAATTCATCAAGACTTTCTGACAAAACAGAATTAAGCGCTGCGCTTAATTACAACAGCGCTGTGGTACATCACAAATTATGAATATGAAAAAGATTTACTGTTACAGTCTGTAACTGCATATTACATGATTTAACAATATAGGGGTGTCTGTTAAAGTGCACACGGTGTATAAAACAAAACAACTGTGCTAAGAACAGACGGCAACACAGACTTTGGGCCGTATTCAAAAATCCGAGCGTTTACACAAGAGGTTTGGTATTCCTGAAAATCACGTGACTTCAGAAAAAAGCCTTATAATCCTGCTCGTGCTCCGGAGGGGGTGTACAATCACGCATCAGATCACTAACTAACTCTGATCAACTTCTAATCAAATGATTTACATGGATTATTGTTACTGTACTTATATACAGACTGTACTGTCAAGGGTAATTTGCTTATTTTTGTCTTTTAATATTACTTGCATTAGTTAAAGTATATCCAAAAATGAGCAAAGCAAGCCAACACAAACCCATAAAGGAAGACGAATAAAACTAAGCATTCATTTATGACAAAAGAAATAGCACCGTAGCCCTGCATCAGACGGGTACCTGGCCAAGGTGTAACCCCACCTCTCACCCAAAGTCGGCTTCGCTGCGACCCTGACAGATAAGCGGTACAGATAACGGATGGATGGAAATGGCAGCATATAAACAGAGGACGGGCCGCTCTGTCTGCATACAATTTAAAGCAATGCTGATGGAGGATTTAGCACTCACTTATCATCATCATATTATTAAATCTTTTTACGGGCACAGAAGCGAGTCAAAATAACTTCCACCTCTCCCTTCTAGGCTTTTGGCGTTATCACGGCATTTCTTGGTCCCAGTTGGCTGTACACTTGGACTTTTAGGAAGTTTTGTGGTCATCATTCACTTTACAGGTGATCAGCACACGTTTAAAAACAAAAGTTTCTGAAACGTTGGAAAATTTTAGTTCCGTTTGGCTTTACTAAACGTTTACATTGTCGCTGGATTTGGTGACATTTTTAGACACTATTAGCAATTTTATTGCAAAAGAGTGCAGCAGCAAATCCAGCAGCATTTTGAGCAGCCGTGATACAGCTCTCTGCTCACATCACAGTGCAGAGAGCGGCTTCCCTCAACTCAACACTGCTGCGTGAATCCTGCCTGAGCTGCTGAACATCTACCGCTCACCACCCGGTCCGGCCCACTGAGCACCGAGTCGCACTCAAGTGTCCAGTATTACAAGTGAGGTCTTCCATCCGGCACCGTTTCCTTCATGTCTGCGTGACGACTCGACTCACCACCACCGCCTGCTCCTGTCTGCGCTCTTGCTTAAAAATATATACAGTAAATATGCAAACGGCCACAGACAGAAGTATACAAACAGAAGTATTTAAATACCAAAGACAGCTTTTTTTTTTAAAGGAAAATGTAGTGCAAGGAATAACACTATGGTTATGACAAGTTATAATCTATTATTGGAAGCATCCTCAGAAAATCTTCCACAAACGATCGTGGCGGTTCAGTAAATATGAGCATTTCTTCTTCTAAATATGAGAAACTTCTGAAGCACGCGGCAGTAACTTTCCCCTGAAAAGAGCTGTAACTACACTCATTAACTATATACGAGGTGTGTGTGTGTGTGTTAAACTTGCAGACCAAACGGGGAAACGCATGTTTTATCATTCATTCATGAAAAATCGGGCAATGTAAACAAAAACAGTCAACAGAGACATGCTAGGAGTAAACAACCGTCGCTAAGCTGCCGCTAGTTGTGGGGCAAGACAACCATATAAAGCTTATTTATATAATAACATCATTATTATTATTAATGCACACCACAATCTCCATTTGAACTATTCAGCAACATTAGTGTTTAACTTCAGCTTAGCGACTTCATGTAGCCGGTTAGCTTGTTGCTAAGCAGGCCTGTGAGAACAGTTAGTTGGCGGTCGCGGTAGCAGCGTTGTTAGATTAAAGCACAGCGCGCGAGCGCGCCTATTTTTTGGTTCTAGTGCAAAACAAAGCCTAAAGTCACCTTTTATCCTGGCTTTCATCTTCTATTTCTTTTATTTTATTCATTACAAAATCCCGAAAAATCTGTTCAATGTTGGTTGCCATTTCCTTCAGTCAAGCTCGGAGGACTCTCCCGGCTGATATCCCACAATGCTCCTGCAGAGGCAGGAGGGCGGGTTTATTTAACTTCCGGCTTCCATTTACAATGACGATGGAAAAAAAAAGTTTAAACGCCCCGTTTAAAATTGCAGGGTTTTCTGATGTAATAAATGAAACAAAGATAAATTATGTCAGATATTTCAAGTAAAAATTCTAAAGTAAAAAACCTAATAGAGGAAAAACAAATAGAATATATGTCTTTGGGGAAAAACAAATAGAAAAAACTTTGTGTGCACACTGCCAAAAATACACCAAGACAAATCATCAGATATTTTTCCACCTTTCATATTATATAGAAACCAACTAAATTCAAGTGATAAACAAGTTGAACCATTTTTGGGAAAAAAGAAAAAAATAAGACAATAAACCGGTTGCATGAAACCAGCTTTACACTGCACAATATTCAGAATAATTTTTCTGTCGCAGGTACAAGCACACATCTTAGCATGTACAATGTGACACGCTGAAGCTGAATTATTTGTCTCTGGTTAAGATATGTGAATAAGGAATTACAATAATCCAAGTGTGATATGATATTAAAAACATGAATACTTTTGATGGAATCAAACAGCATGCTGTACCTGCAGGTAATCACAATAAACGCTCAACATGTTTTCCAGAGTTATTAGTTAAAATTGGTACTGCACTGTAAATTTCAAATACCCTGAACTGAACAAACAGCAAGCATATAAGGTTCTTCGTACATGTTTCTTCTGTACATTATAAATTACACGACTCATGGCACATCACAGAAGTGACTACCAGAAGGGCAGAATGCAGGTGAACACTGAAATTACCAGATTAGCGGATTCCACAATTTCCCGTAATCTCTGGATTAAAAAAAATTCTATTACTTGCTCAAAACTACTCAAGCATCCAGTATAATAAATTATAAATTTAAATTTGAAGAACTGACAACTTTCTTCAGGATATAAACAAACATTAAATCATTTTCCACTACTCTGTTAGCCCTTTAACTTGTTGGTGCAGTGCTACTACTACTACTATTAGGCCAGAGTACTACTCGTGTCTAGTAGATGGAAGTAGGATGCCATTGTTTGTCCATCACTAAACCCAAGAAAGATAAACATCAGATGTCCTCAAAATTCTCTCCCTCAGAAACAAATAATGAAATCCTTCATTAAGTATAAAACTAATTTGAATGTGCGCTATGTAGGATTCAGTTGATTGCAACTACCTGAATGCCCCTCCGTTACCCATCCCTTTCCAAGCAAATATTAGAACAGACGGTGTCTGTCAGGTGCCTGCAGCATACTTCTTAGTACTTACATTCACACTTCCTTGTTTTTTCCATGCTAAATAATATCCTCCATTTTTCAAAATTTGGGTTCTCACACTTTTTAGCCAGCACCAGCCAACACAGGTTCATCTTCCTTCTTTTTCCTTGTTTTCCTTACTTCTTCTTTGTCATCCTTCTGGCGCTTCCTTCTGGATTCAGCCTGCCACTTATAAAAACACAAAACGCAGACAGTGCTTTCTAGACGTTTGTCCCTTCTGGATTACTGTAGCGGAACAACATGGCAGCTCCGTGAAAGAGGACCCGTTCCTTATGTAGGCTGGTTTATATTTATATATAAATATAGCTCATTCTAAGCTTATGAAAACACAATTCACACTTACAGATAATTATATATTAACGAAAACATACTTATCAATACTATATTCCATTTATTAGAATAGATCCCCTAAATCCTACATGGTGGACCTTTAATGTGCAAACATGACCAAAATGCATTAGCTTAAAGGAGCCGACTCACCCTTTTCAGAATCCAGTGTGGTATATAATATATTTATGTTATTAACATATCAGTATTTTTGTGTTAATGAGTATTTATTTTGTATTCGTGGACAAATACAAAATATTTAGACAATTTGACCCCAGTGACCTCTTTCATTATACATCATACTCAGTGAAGCCATTCTACACATTATTGTGCTAATTTATCTTACCCACAAGGTAAACATTTATATGGAATTTGATAGAAGTACACTAGTGTAGTAAAGTTACTTTACTTATAAATTCCAAATTTTTGTTTTGTTGCATAAGATGACATACTTTTGGTAGCAATATGCAGTGTGATTTTGTGTGGGTGAGTTGTGTAATAGTGGCCAATGCAAATTTAAGCAGTGCTACATTGATTTGCTTTGCACATCATATTCTTATTTTTAATAATATCAGTAATTAATTTCAATATTAATCTATAAATAAGTATGTTGATGTGTATTATGTGCATGTTTATTTGGAACAAAAACAATTTTAATTTTCATATAGCTGATGCATCATTATTAGTTCAAAGGTGAAATGTTGATATTTCACAGCACTGACACTACAACACTGATGATTAATCAGGTCATCTGCTGTATAATCTATATGGACTTTCTGATGTTGTTATCTTGTGCTGAATGGGTTCAATAAATGATGGAACAGATTTGTATCTAGAATACACTTCAGCAACAGATACTACAGATGTGATTTAGTGTTATATCACTAATATATGTTGATTCTTAACACTGGTACTCACAGGGAAGTGTTTTGAGTCTGATGCTATTCTCCCTGTCTACACATGATTGCATGGCCAGACACAGCTCAAACTGCACCATCTACACAACCGTTGTTTACCTGATCACCAGCAATGATGAGGCCTACAGAGAAGAGGTTAAATCACTGGTAGACTGTCACAATCACAATAACAACCTCTCACAGAGCTGGTCATTGGCTTTTGCAGGCAAGCTGTAGTGCACACCTCCAGTTACATCACAGGAGATGTTGTGGAGAGGGTCAGCAGCTTTAGATTGCTGGGAGTCACTCTCACTGATGTAACGTTATGACGAAGGTTCACCACTGCCTTCTCTTTCTCAGGTGTCTGAGAAAAGCTCGGGGTGTCCACCACAGTGCTACACAACTTCTACAGATCCACCCTGACTGGCTGCATTACGTCCTTGTATGGCAGCTGCTCTGCACAGACCTGGAAATCTCTGCAGAGAGTTGGGAAAACACCTCAAAATATAATCTGCACAGAGCTTCCAGCAATTCAGGACGTTTGCATCACGCACTGCCTCAGAAAAGCAGGTCATAAAAAGAAGGACTCCAGTCATCCTGTTCTTGGACTGTTCTCCTTCCTGACCTTTAGGAAATGACTCTGGACCATCAGATCACACAAAACAAGATTCTGGGACTGCTTAACAAGCTTTATTAACTGGCTGACACTGTTAGCCAGTTAACAGTGTCAGCCAACTCTTTCAGTTAACTCTGTCAGTTAACTATGCACTGTCACTTTCTCTCCAGTTTCCCACAATCTCATCTGCACTGCACTGTCACTTTGCCTTACAGATAAAATATTGATAAGATTATTGACTGCCTTAAACACTTATTTTGTCATATAATTACTTCTTATCTGCATGGTCACACTGATACAACAACATTTCACTTATTAGCCTCATTATGTTGTATTAACAGATAAGCTGTCATCTCTTCATGCATCTTATTGTATAATTGTACTGCGACATTTTACAGCCGGTTTACTGTCATGAACCACCAATACCTCACATATTCTGTGTTTAGTGTTGTGTAGTTTGTATATAAGTATAGATATAGATATAGTATTATTGTAACACAGTGTGTAATTACAGTCTGCAAGCTGTTTCATTGTACATCTACCTGTACACCGTACGCATGACAATAAATCTTAAATCTTGACTCTATATACTATATAGAGTACCTTCTCTCCCCTGAAATAAGCCTTTCAGGAACAAGCAGCACATTATAACGCTCAAACGTCCATTGAAAATCTAAACTTTAACTTTACCAGCCATCTTGTCTCAGGTTCATGAAGAAGTAATGCTGTATATTGGAAATAAAATGGGTTTTCATATTTTGTGACACTTTATACTACTTGAGGTAGTACAAATAAAAACACATCATTTGAAATGCTCAACTTTCTTTACTGTTTTTGAAAAACAAGAATAGAATGCAAATTCCTTTCAGAAGAAACACATCCTCTTTGTAGTTAGGCAAGCAGTGTATGATCTTTTAATGACAGGTGGTTTTGTTCCTCTGAGATGTTTATACGGTTACAGGACATGGACAAATGGATGCCCTTTTCAGGCCACCTTCTACTCCATCAGCCCGTCAATCTGGTGTGTAAAACAGAAGCAAATTATTATTGTTATTATTATTATTATTAGTAGTAGTAGTAGTAGTAGTAGTAGTAGTAGTAGTGGTAGTGGTAAGCATAGGAATAATAGTCGTAAAGCTAAGAGTAGGAGTAGTAAGTGTAGGAGTAGTTGTAGTATTGGTAGCGGTAGGAGTAAAATTAGTTTATTTTTTTTATTTAGTTTATTACTACTCCAAAGAGTAGGAGTAAGAGGAGTAGGAGTAGGTGTTAGTTAGAGTAGGTGTAGTAGTAGTAGTAACAGACTAGTAATGGTGATAGTTAATCTAAATAGTTATGTAACCTATATACAAAAATATATTAGAAAAGTAAATGGATTTAGTTAGTACATAAGCAACAAGTGTATTAAGTACAATAAAAAATATGAATCACTTATTGTTGCTTTTTGCAGACTATCTAATCTCTTCTAATCCCAGATAGCTATTCTTATTTTCCACAACAGCTTGTGTTCAAAGTTGAGTTATTCTTTTGACTGATAAGATCAGAGCACTTAGGTAACCTAGTGTATGAGCTCTTTAGTCTGTGGCCTAGTTCTTATCTTTTAAATTGCTTTACTTAAAAGATTCAATAAATGATTTATAAAGATATAACTACCCTTTATACTTAATTACAACAAGCAGCAGCACAAAGCGTGTGGAAGAAGATGATCTGAGAAACACGTATTAATTGCTTAACTGCTTCATGTTGAATGTAAGCTTGTTCGTTATGGAATGACTATTTGACAGATTGTCACTGGAATTCTTGAAATGTTAGCATTGGTGAGCACATTACGAATACATGAGAAACACGCAGTATAGGATAAGTTAAATACTCATCCAACTGGCCAATAACGAAACTAAGTAACTTTTTTGTAGGTCTGTGTTTTCATTATTGTAAATATTTAGTTAAAAAACAAAATGCTCACTGAATTTATTCACTGAACACCTTTTTATCTTCAAACTTTAACCCTGTGGCTATAAATGAACAGCTAACATGTTCTGTGCAAAGTCTTGTTTCCTAGTTTTAAACTCTGGTGTCTCTTGCAGAGTCTTGCTGCTTATTTAGATTTAGCTTCACCTTTTTCCAAGCCCCTCTCCCTCTTTTGTGTGTTTCTGTTACTTACAATTTTTGATCTTAGCTTCATTTTTGGATTCATCAGTATCTAATTACATACCATTCTTACTTATTACTTACTTTGCTTGACATAAGAAGGCTCCATGATTCGTCTGTCTATTATATTGGCATGGCTGTATTCCATACCGTGTCTGAACTCCTCCATGGGGGAAGAAATATGCACTGGACAAATCATATAAGATCAGTCAAATACGGCAACAAAAAGCTTTAACGATACAGGGACTGCAGTTCTCTGCTCACCTTCATTACTTCCAAGAGCTTGGAAAACTTGATGATCCATGATGTGTTGTCTTTGAGCTTGTGAATGTTTAATGCCACGTTTGAACTCAGGAAACACTGGTGATGATGAAGTAGGACGTTCATTTAGTTTTCAGTACACAACAATATGAACACATTCTGACAAGATAATTTGCCAGTACATACCCTCATTGGTTTCCATGTCCTGTACAGTGTGTGGGGTTTTATCTTTGCCAACTTTGGCCATCATCTTTGCATTCCTGAGATTCATCAAAGTTACCAGATTGTACTCAGTGCCTTGTCTGAACTCATCTACAAAACAAAGAATAGTAGCAACTGTAAACTCAAGGCATGCATAATCAGACCAATTTATCAGTTTTCTATTGTTAATGATACACACAAATACTGACAAGGGGCCAATTTCAGAGTTAGAAAATTTGCATGAATGAGTGCCACTGTCCTGTTCAATTTGTTGACATGTTCAATATCATGTCTGGGTTTGGGTTCATGTGAATGTGTCTAGAAAGTTGCCTGCCTTCTTTATGCAGCTTGTGTTTGTGCTACACTAGAAGATAGAGAGGGATGATTTTTCAGACAATTTGCTTCTACTAACTATTGCACAAGGTATTGCACAATTTTAAATTTAAAAAGCTTAAAAGCTTGTCCGGGCCGCACGGTGGTGCAGTGGTTAGCACTGTCGCCTCACAGCAAGAAGGTCCTATGTTCGATCCCCGGGTCACCCAGCGTGCCTTTCTGTGTGGAGTTTGCATGTTCTCCCTGTGAGTGCGTGGGTTTCCTCCGGGGACTCCGGTTTCCTCCCACAGTCCAAAAATATGCAGATTAGTTCAACTAGCTACTCTAAATTGCCCATAGGTGTGAATGCGAGCGTGTGTGGCTGTTTGTCTGTGTTGGCCCTGTGGTG
>JAQQZX010000010.1:11014200-11024682 GCA_030068355.1 Notoglanidium maculatum | reverse complement strand
CCCGAAGATGCTGGGATTGGCTCCAGCTTCCCCACGACCCAGATGGATAAAGCGGTATAGATAATGGATGGATGGATAAAAGATTGTCCTGTAGCATGACTGTCATCAAGCCTTAAAGATGGCTAACAAGTGCCTGTCATCTGCTATGATTGTTTTAGTCACTAGTCATTATCATCAATCTGAAAATAGTGTGGGGAGTTTTATTCTGGGCAAATTGTCATGTAGGGGTTTGACTACTGAATTCAGGAAAAGGGTCTGTAAAAATCTGTCATTATATTATCTGACATTGTTCCCATTTTCAAAATTTGATAGGTCTGGATAGATCTTTTAGTTGGTAGATATTATTTTGTGGTTTGTTCCATCTTTGCTAACTTTGACTTTCTTTTTTTTCATACGTGATTAATATGCTGCGCTCCATCAAGGTAACCTAACTACAGTCAGTGTCTCATCTGAATCTTACCCACTGGAGAAGTAATAGTACAAAAATTAATTAGCGCCATTATAGTGAAGGATGTGTGATGCCCTGATTAATTAGCTGAAACACTTACATGCTTCTGCTCTCCTCTGCATCTCTGAAAGCTGAGGCAGCTGCTGCCCTGTTCTAATGTTCACCAGAGTCACCTGAGAGCTCTGAGTGCCCTGTCTGAATGCAGAATTAGATGCAGGATTGTAGACTGTGGAAAAAAGGAGGTTTATAACAGTAAAACTTTAACACACACTAGTAACATTATTATGTAACTGTGATACATGTGCATACTACATATCATATGATACATACAGCCTGAAACTCTTCTCTCCATCTCACTGATGTGTTCCTTTACTAATCCAGTGTTTGGATCCACAAGAACACGTCTAGAAGGTTCTGTTCCTTGTCTGCGGAGCTCAGGTAGCACTGCTTTGTGGGTGGTTTCCTGTTTGTTAACTTTGGTTTTTGCCATCATCTGGGCTTTCCTGAGTTCCATCAAGGTTGCCTCACTGTACTCTGTGCCTTGTCTGAACTGAGACACTGGAGAAAGAATAGCAGTAAAAAGTCATTTCAACTTTAGAAATCCATGTTATATATACAGAAACTCATCATCTACCATAAAAGATGTAATACTGACCCCACTGTAGGAACAGATGTGTGATGCCCTGATTAATTAACTGAAACACTTACATGCTTCTGCTCTCCTCTGCATCTCTGAAAGCTGAGGCAGCTGCTGCCCTGTTCTAATGTTCACCAGAGTTACACGAGAGCTCTGAGTGCCCTGTCTGAACGCAGAATTGGGTGGTTCAGGATTGGAGACTGTGGAGAAACCAATATGTTATATAAAAACACTGTTCATTTCTGTACATACAAAAAAAAAATCCACAGAAACAATTACAAGAAACATACAAGCTTCAGCTTTCCTGTCCATCTCACTGATGTATTCTTTCAGCAAGCCGGTGTTCAGGTCCACCAAAAAGCGCCTAGATGGTTCAGTGCCTTGTCTGTGCTCCTCAATGGGAGCAGCTTTCTGGTTCATATCTCCTCTTATCTTTACTGTATGCACTGGAGCAAGAACAACTTCCCACTGAGGTTCAGCTACAATGGTAAAATAAATTCTTTACATGACAGCAAGATGGGATATCTAGTAATGTAAGAGACTTATAGACACTGTAACCATCACAGACTGGTGTAAAGTTGGCATAGGTCAGTACACACTTCAAATGTGAGCATAATAATGTTAAATAAATAACATAACATAAATAATGTTTTGTCATTTCCTGTTGATATTTAAATCACTTACACTCTGTGTCCTCTCTGTGGTGTTCAGCAGGTGCAGCGTACCCCATGTATTCCTGTCCATTTTGTACCAGTTGTGGAGCTCCAATGACCCAGCCGCCATTTTGGATCCGAGTATTGTATTGCAAAGGTCTAGCATTAAAGCCTACATAGACACAGAAAGTAATACAACATTAGCATCTTATCTTTACCAGTAACATTTGCTGATTTCCTAAGAAAATAAAGTAAAGTGAAATTTTCTACATAAAGGAGCTCAAGATCCCACTATGAGTACTGTCCTATCTTGGTGGACTTCTTACTCACTGAATATTTTTGGTACCACAGTGGCTCGCTTGTAGCTCTAGAGTCCTCAGTTCAATCCTGAGCTTGGGTTACTTTCTGTGTGGAGCTTCCCCCCCAAAACAGGTAAGGGAATTACTCTAAATTGCCCCTAGGTGTGAATACATGTGCAAATGTGTGTGCCCTGATTAGCACCATAACCAGGCTGTATTCCTGCCTCACATCCAGTGTTCCTGCAGTAGACTCCAGATAATTCATTCATTCAATCATTCAATCAGGGGAAGAGCTCATGAAATGAACAATGCATTAGTCCGTGGAAATATCAAACAGTGCAGGTTTTAAAAATCAATTCGACTGTGTAACTATTACGGACCAGAAACTGTTAAAATTTGAAATATCCCAAATCAATTACTGCAACATAATAATTAACATCTAATAAATACTTTTACAATAATCTTATTTTTATAATAATTGTATTTGGTATATATTTTGCATTAGCTGTTACATGGCATAAAGTATATCCTTGATTAACACATATTTGCCTGAACAGAGATCATAAAAAGATCTGAAGTACAAGGTGGTCTTTTGACAAAGTAATATGAACATAGCATAAACCTAAATTATTAATTTAAAGTTGCTTTGATAAACTTAAAATAAAACTCAAACCACTTACCAGCCACAGCAAAGAGAAGCAACACAAACTTTAACATGTCTCCAACAGATCAGGTACTGAGTCAGGTTTCAAGCAGCATGTGCAGTTAGCACACTGAACCTGGTGAACATATGCACAAGTTTAAATATTAAGTTGTTATTCTTTGCCCTAAATAGATATCACTAATTATATAGCGGGTCCATAGTCTTAGACTTTGAACCTAATCCTGGTATCAGTAAGTATCAGCATAATTTTACATCATTTGAAGCTTATCACAATAACTATAAATGTTGACTCACTGCTGACATCATTTTGTGCAAAATAATTATCAATTATTAATAATCCTGTCACAACATTCTAGAAAAGCAACTCTAAGCCTAGTTTTGCCAGACTGCCATTTATGGCTGACAGGTCCAGTTCCTTGCATAAGTATTCACTCCGTGGAACTTTTTCATATTTGATGTCTTTATAAACTACAACTGTGATGGACGTAAATTCAACTTTTATTTGTATAGCGCTTTTAACAACAGACATTGTCTCAAAGCAGCTTCACATGTAAATGGGATTATGTGTCATGAATTAGAATCAAAATTAGTGCAACTCTGACGTGGATACTGAAGGTCACTACACTTAAAATGACAGATGATTTTCATGTCAGACTAACTGCAATGCTGAGACTATTGTCAGTAAACTGATATTAAATGGGTTTTCGAGACAGAATATAACAGGTAGAGTAATTAAATTGTGGCAGGTCTTTTGCATTTACGTCATTTGGCAGACACCCTTATCCAGAGAGACTTACATCTTATTGTATACAAGTGTGCAGTGAAGGTTGAGAGCCTTGCTCAATGGCCCAGCAGTGGCGGCTTGGTGGTGCTGGGATTCGAACTCATGACCTTCCGATCACTAGTCCAACGTCTTAACCACTGAGCTACCACAGACCCCCACTTGCTATTTAATACTAAAATATTAGCCTTTGTAAGCATTATTTCAAAATGAATAATTTGCTATTATAATATTTAATTAATAATGAGATTTTAAATATGTCTATTTGTGCTGTAATAATAATAATAATAATAATAATAATAATAAGGTTTGGTCATACACATACACATACACACATCCCTGTAACTGACACCACCTTTGATCTGATGCTTCATGACACATTCCTTATTTAATTAATTACTATCATGTTATTATTGTTCCTCTACACCAGAAGGCAGAATATCACACGCTTTTCCAAAAGTCTTGTGATTGTTGTAGTAATAGTGGCTGGATGACCAAGATATAAAGTTATTTATTTTATTTATTTTAGACCAGGATTTTCTTTTATCCTGGTCACGATCAGGAGTCTATCCCAGGACCACTAGGCGAGAGGCAGGGCCTCAAATGTACAGATGTACAAATTACACATGCACAAAATAGTGAAGTAGATCATTTGAATTAAAACCAGATCCCGCAGACCGCAGACTGTTTTTAAACCAGGCCAAAAATGCCACTGATGGGCTTGCTTGTTTCACGCTTTAGCCTTAGCCTTAAGATTTAGCCTTAATTTGGGATGCAGTCAAAATGTCTGATGGGCATCTTTTTCAATGATCCTTGTGAATGAAATATAATATTTGAAGAATTTGAATATGCAATAATGAAGAAATGAAGTCGCCTTGCAGTATGATTTTTTAAAATATGATTTCACTTTTCATTTTTGCACATGCACCCATGAGGACAGTGGGATAGTGATCCTGCAGTGCAATACTATCCTGTAAATACTTGCTTGTTTGTTTGTTTGTTTGTTTAAGTAAGTAAAAAAAGGCCACATACAGCTAAGCTAGGGGTGTCATATGCAAATTCTGCCTGGGACACGTCAGCATTTTTGTGAGACCCCAGGGCCGTAATCTGAGTCTATTTGTTTTCTAAATTATTTTACACATTCTGTCCATTACACCAACTACCTAGGCTCTGAAATTATAATAGCATGTTTCTAGGAAAATAAGAGCTAACTGACGCTATTTAAATGATAACAGTTATTATACTATTGATGTTTTTAATGAATAGTTTTACATCGATTAAAATCTCCCTCCTAGTGTTATCTGTCTCCAGGTAGTATCTCACTCCAGGTGTTAGTTTAGTCCCTTTTAGTATTTTGTTCAGAAAGTCCAGAAGAATAGTAATCATAGAAACTTTACGTTAAAGATTGTACCTTTAATATTATTGTAACATTGTTTAAACTTCAACTTAAAGTGATACTGAAAAATGTAACACTGCCATCTTGTGGTTAAAACGCTTATATTCCATTTGACACCGGAGGTACCGCCTATGTGCTTTGATTGACAGAAGCTCGGACCAATCAGCACGCGCAAGCCGAGCCGTCTGAGCCAATCCACGGCAGCTGAGCCGAGTGTATGGGGCAGGAAACAGCCCCAGCTCGGCAGGAGAGGGAAATGAGTTTGAGAGAACTGAGCGATTGGTATGTTTTGAAATGAGCGGCTCTTTATTCCTGGGCAATATTACAAATCAGTCAGAAGTTATTGCAGTCGCTAGTTACCCCCTTATATTAGTTGTTAAGAGCATGTTCTACACGCAGGGTTAGGGTTGTGTCTCTGGGGTTAGAACCCTACACAGAACCTTTAACAGAAAGGGTTCCAATGAGAACGGATTGAGCTCATAATCTTGGTCTATTTATCTACCTTTAAACATTTTAAAGCTATGCTGTATTTACTGTAGCTGGTAAAGGTGCCACTTTGAGGGTCCCACCCCAGCCACGAAGAGAGTTTAGTGCAGTTATTTTGTAGTGCATGTGGGTGTGGGTGTTATATTTCCTGTGGCTCCAGAACAAACAGCGTAGTGTACCAAACCAGCACGTCAACACCGTCAATGGTGACGTTACAATTTTAAGCATGCTATTTATGTGCTGTTCATATTTACAAAAGCGTTCTGCCTGAGCGGAAACGTTGCCTGGGTGCGAGGCGGGGTTCGCCCTGAGCAAGTTCGCAGTCTACAGCAGGGCCGCACAGAGACGTACAACCATTCACACTCACATTCACACCTACGGGCAGTTTTAGAGAAGCCAGTTGACCTAATCTGCATGTCTTTGGGTTGTGGGAGGAAACCGGAGCGCCTGGAGGAAACCCGCATGGGGACGGGGAGAAGATGCAAACTGCACGCAGAAAGACCCAGAACGTTCTTGCCGTGCGGCAACAGTGCTACCTCTGCACCACTCTGCCTCCCTGTTCAGGTGGCACCACACTTTCAGGAAGATGCTGATAACGATATAAATTACATTTAACCATTCGTAAGGAAGCTCTTGGGGTTATTAAAGGCCAAGCATTAAGCTCCACCCAGGTCTTCTGTAGTGCAGGCTACACAATTCTAACCCCAAGTTCCCACTCGCTGAACAGTTTTCGTGGGCTTAATTCGCATTGTTTTTAAGTCAGCCCTGAGTGGGAAATTCACAATTCACCACACAAATCACTCACTCACTCACTCACTCATTCTCACTCTCTTTCTCTCTTTCTTCTTTTCCAGTCTGTTTTTCTTCTTTTCTGCAAGAGTCCAAAGTCTTGTAAATTAACACCCTGGTACTAAGATGGAGGTACTTTCATCCAGTACAGCAAGCAGTGTTACAGACTGTGAGAAGGAAGGGAATGGGGAGCAGCACAAAGCCTTTCTCTGGTCAATCCCAGAGGCTGCGGAGAGACATACGGTCCAGATTGGGGTTTCAGCTTGTGGTGCTACAGCAGTGGTAGATGTGCTCCAGGCTCTGGGGATCGTGGTGGCACCAGAAACAGCTGACCACTGTGTACAGACTAAATTGAGGAGGAATAATTCCCCATTGCCTGATTATCTTCACTCGCGCAGCGAAGCTGGTACATTGCCTTACACTACATGTTACACAGATGCCACTTTTCCACCAACAGGGAACGAGGAACCAAAGTTTGAACCGTTGGGAGCATTTTGACCCCAAAAAAATTGGGTTGGAATCTGAAAAGTCGGTTTCCAGCTGGAACCAAAAGACCTGTGATGACGTAAGGGGGTGTATCATTAGTTTGGAGACGAAGCAGAGCGCAGAGATGGAGAGCACAATGGAAAAGAAAAAAAGCTTGCAGGTAATCAACCCAATCCGCCATCTTGCTACTGCTGTTGACACAATGGTTCCACACAAAACTGGTGGAATCGGGGCTGGTTCACTAGCTGGCACCAAGGTTCATAGAATCCTGAGTGGAACCAGTTCAAGAATCCGTTCCCTGTTCCCTGTTGGTGGAAAAGGCGTAATAGAGATTACGCCTGGCAGATGCGCAAGCTCTATATGGTATTATATCTGTATCTATACCGTTGACTGTATCCATATATTCTACAGTTGAGTGTATACCATTGCTTACTCTCTTGATATACAAGGAAAAAATTATGAATTCTCCCAAATTTCAGTCAGGTTACCACTGGAATGAACTCTTAATGTTTAGCTTTAATGCAAAGTTTAATAGGTGTAGCTACAGACATGCAATGCAAACACATAAGAAAGCATATTTTGAGCAAGGCAATTATTAAATTACATATTATGTATTTATGGCATTAATTTTTAGGTGCCACACACAATCAGCTGATAGATGGAGCAAGAGAAGCTAGCGATGGCCGAGTGCTGGGCAGATTCTTTGGTTTTTACCCACCGAGGCAGGTAGATTTGGTGCCTTGGCTGGCACACTGGATTGGACGTCGAGCTGTACCTGTAGCCACCATGAACATGCAGCGAGGAGTGGCAGAAGGTGAAGAGATCCCTGACGCCTGGCATCACCAGCTGATATTTGGGGTGCTGCCCAATGCTGTGTTCATGACTAATCCACTGGATGTGGGTATGTGGAGTGCTATCAGAGGCCTGCTATATCAAAGCTAAGAAAACAGTTCCGTAAGATGTTATTGATCCTTTCTTCATGTCCAGATTTTTTGTGTGCAGGTTTTCTGTATTTTTCTAGAATTAGCCCTAGATTGAACATAAATGTAATGCAAACAAGGTTTTTATTTAGTCAGTTTTTATTGTCATCCACATATAATACATATATGAAAGGGGGTAACGATTGCATATCTCCTAGACTAGGGTGCAAATTCTAAGACAATGCATGGACTACATTATTAGCAATAATCTCACTGGACAGTATACAGTAGCTACACAGATCAACAGAAGGACAAACTATCGAACATAAAGACTTGGTAGACTATGCTAATGTCATATATTTGTAAACCTTCATATATAGCAGCAGTATCAGAGAGTACTGTAATGATAACGTGGCATTGATTCCACAGTTAGCGAAGAGGAGTTACATGTGCGTCTGCGCAGTGATTCTGTGCTGCTGATCCGACGTGAAGACGTCTTAAAGAGATTAACGGAAGACTCTCCTCTCTCACTGATCTCAGACCATCAGGACGATCCCCGCTGGAGAACTCTTAATGTGGAAGGTACAGTAAAAGCTTTTCTTTCAGGCGTTCCAGGATTATTGATTATTTATATCTTAATCGAAATGAGCAAAAGTAATTATACAAACAGTGTGCATTGTTATTATCATTTTCCACTGGAACAATAAGAGAAACTACCTACCTAAAGTACCTACTTACCTGAAATAAGAATTCTTTTGCTAAGAACATATTTTTTAAGCTTTAATTGTTGCATGGAGGGACGTAAACCACCGTATAATAGAAGTTTGTGCACCCATGGCAAATTACACAATTTCTTGATTTAAAAAAAAAAAAAGTGAAACAATTTAAACACAACCTCTGCAGCCATCCATGGAAAACCAATACAATTTTCAGCAAATGTAAATGCAGTTACTTTATATTTGATGAACTTAGCAACTACAAATATTGTCTGGAAATGCTCCTGGAAATAAAGCTACTTGAAACTTACTGCCACTGTGCTGGGCAGTAAAGCAAAGCCGCTGGAGGTGCAGCATCCTGCTGTGTAGTGCTGCACAAACATGATCTGCATGGAAGAGTCATCAGAAGAGAACCCTAACTTGAGCATCTGATGTATGTGAAACATGTAGATAAAGAACCAAGTGCTGTGGACTGATGAAGTAAAAAAACAAAACAGTAGGACACCTTGTCAACTATTATACGGTCGTAATGTTATGCTGGTTGTATATTTCTGCATTTATTACAGACACCTAAGAGGATATCCGTTCTTTTTTCTGTTCTTGTCTCCTGGTTCCATCTCATCAGTAAATGAATACTAGTTTTGCAAAGTAGTCATGTATTAATCATGTATTAATATCATTTATTTATTTTAGGTCAAGTTAGAAAAATGATCTCTGAAGAAAACTGTGAGGAAGACCATCTAAAAATGACGCACATAACAATCCCAGCAGCGTACAGCTCAGGAATGACACTTTTTGCTCTCAGGGATTCGTCTATTGGTCAGGAACTCCTCAGTGCCCCTGAACTGCCTCTGCTGTGATCTCTGGACCTCTACTAGTGCGTGTGGTCGAACCTTCAGTACTGTAACTGCGATTGCACCAACTGTAATTGATATGTGGCGTCAGAAACTGGTAATAATTCACTGTACTTCGTTATTAACAGTAAAGACAATGTCTGTCAGCATTTCAGATTTATGATGACGTCTTGAAACAGAAGGTTATGTATGTCACCATGGCATACGTAGTGGAGGATCACCAGCACAGGCTTCCTCCAGAACAAAAGACATCTTGTTCTATCATTAGGAAACAAAGGATAAAGCCGCAGATCAGAGGAATTTGTTGTGTTGTTCGGCTTGCATGTGGACTTGTCCTGTAACATTATCAGTAATATATCATGTCTGTCAAATCTGTTTATTTATATCATTAAAAAGGTGGAGAGGAAATGGGGTTTATTAACAGGTACTGATTTTAATTTGTTCACACTTTAATCATTTGTTTTAGTTCAAAAATCAAAGCATGTCAAACTATTAATTATTTAATTAAAACATATTTAAATGATTCAATTGCCGTTTCCCATCCATTAGCTACTTCTCCCATACCTAAGCTACAGCTGTGTATTTGAGGGTGAGGGCTAACACTTACAGTGCTGTCCACAATTATTGGCACCCCTTATAAAGATTAGTAAAAAGGGTTAGCAAAAAAAAATCCACCTTTTGGTGAAGTAGCTTCAGGTCACACTGAAAAAATTAGAAAAATCCAATTTTTAATTGATTTATTTTTCTCTGAATAAATTTATTTTCATTTTTACTAATCTTTACAAGGAGTGCCAGTAATTGTTGAGGGCACAGCACATTTCTTCAAGCTGCTGGTCATGTAATATCAGTGGGCAGCTCAATGTTCAATGTTGATATTAAAAACAAAATTACAGTGATCATACTACACTTTCAGTTCAGGGAAAGGTGGTTTATGCTCCGCTTGAGGTATAAAAATAAACATGAGGTGTCCTGGTCAGTAGGATGCTTAGAGCTAAGTAATGGTCAGTAAGCAGGAATGAATGCATGAGCATACAGTAGGTGCTCTCACACTACGGTCAGGCTCGTGCTGCGTTCCTCGCGCTCACACTACGGTCAGGCTCGTGCTGCGTTCCTCGCGCTCAAACTACGTTCAGGCTCGTGCTGCGTTCCTCGCGTTCACACTACGTTCAGGCTCGTGCTGCGTTCCTCGCGCTCACACTACGTTCAGGCTCGTGCTGCGTTCCTCGCGCTCACACTACGTTCAGGCTCGTGCTGCGTTCCTCGCGCTCACACTACTTATTATTTACAGACCCCCAGGGCCATATTCTGAATTCCTGTGCGAATTTGCAGATTTCATCTCAAACCTAGTTGTCT
>JAQQZX010000010.1:10955707-10973310 GCA_030068355.1 Notoglanidium maculatum | reverse complement strand
TGGATTTAGCGCATTAAAATTATCCTAGATCAGCTATAAAAAGTTAGACCTTTTTTTCACTGTTGACCAGTGTTATAATCAAATATGCTACTTTAGAATGTTAATTATATAATATGAATTGGGTCCCTCTATGCTATTATGTTTTACTCAATATTAAATTTAGTCATTTATGTCACTTATTTATGGTTTTATGGACACATTTATGGTTACAAAGTTAAAAATGTAAAGATTGTATGATGTGAGTGGCTTATGAGTTAATGCCTACTGATATATTTCTACAATACACTCAACAGACAGTGGAA
Organism: Notoglanidium maculatum; assembly: GCA_030068355.1. Taxonomy (NCBI): domain Eukaryota; kingdom Metazoa; phylum Chordata; class Actinopteri; order Siluriformes; family Auchenoglanididae; genus Notoglanidium; species Notoglanidium maculatum. The sequence continues at coordinate 10,973,008 of JAQQZX010000010.1, read as the reverse complement.
CAGAAACATCTATACACATGCTCATTCAAGTAATTATCCTATCAGCCAATCATGTGGCAGCAGTGCAATTCATAAAATCTTACAGATCAAGAGCTTCAGTTACTCTACACATCAAACACTGTAATTGGGAAGAAATGTGGTCTCAATGATTTTAACCATAGCGTTGTTGTTGGTAGCAGATGGGCTGGTCTGAGTATTTACAAAACTGCTGATATCCTGGTATTTTCATGCCCAGCAGTCTTTAGAGTTCACACAGAATGGTACAAAAAACACCAAAACAAAACATCCAATAGGTAGCAGTTCTGCAGACAAAAACAAAAAAACTAAACATAACAAAAAGCAATCAGACACCAAAATGTTAAAAGGTGTGCACACTTATGCAACCAGTTTCTGATTGTTTTTCACCTATTTTTATATTATATATAGATTTATATATAAACACTCACTTATATATAAGTGGAAAAACACTCAGAAACATTTTAGGGAAAAATAGGAAAAATAAAAAAGTTACAGTAACCTGGTTGCATAAGTATGCACACCCTTCGATAAATGCGTAAATCCCCATAAATGGGGATGTGGCTGTGTTCAGGATGAACCAATCACATTCACTCTCATGTTCAACAATAATTATCATACAGCCATCATCAATGAAATCATTCTGATTAATACTAAAAAAAAAACAGCTGTTTCCGTAGAATCTTCTTTACATTTTCTTGGGTACAACCGACTGCTGATGTCATGGTCCTCTAGAGCTTACGAAACCTGTATGACAAAACCTGTATCACTTGTTAAAAGGTAACAATCAGGAGAGGGATATAAAATAATGTTCAAGACATTAGATACCAATTAGGTACCAAGGAGCACTGTGAAGGCCATCATCAACAAATGGAAAATATGGAGCACCACAGTGACATCACCAAGAACAGGACATCCCTCCAATATTTACAAAAGAACAAGACAAAATCTTACCAGGGAGGCTGCCAGGAGATCTAAGACAACATTAAAGGGGCTGCAGGAACTTCCTAAATGATTTATATTAATAAATTTTTTTTACTTCACAAAAGCCTACCATATTATCAGGGGGTGTATACTTTTTATATCCACTGAATATTTCTCTCTCTCTGTATATATATATATGCATGCACATATGTGTGTGTGTGTGTGTGTGTGTGTGTGTGTGTGTGTGTGTGTGTGTGTATGTGTGAAGTGAACATGTGAAGTGGATACAATCACATCATTGCTCCCTTTTCTCCTGCTGTCCTATTATTAACATTTGTGCTCAAAAACCCTGCTCTGTTGTACCACTAGTATAACTGTCCTAAACATTAGGAGAATGTTGGGTGACATCGGAGAACTGATACCACTGGCTCACAGTGACCCAAGCTAAAGCTAATTAGCCATTACATTTTTGTCAATGGGAAAACTGCTAAGATCTCCCCTTTTAAGACCATCTCTGACTCATCGCCATCATGTGAGCTTGAAACATGAACTTAAAAGGGAATTAATTATTAATGTAACATTCTATCTACTTTTAAGTGTGTGTGTCTGTGTGTATTGCCTTATCTGAAGGGGAAGACTTAATTTATTGAAATCTATTTATATTAAAGGGAAGGAAGGGGATAAGAAGAAGAAAAAAATTGTATCACAGGAAAAACTGTTGATAAATGTTTTACGAGGTTTGTGTTAGCCATACTAGAGAAGTTTGTTAATACAGAGCACATGACATATTTTCTTATTTACTTACTGAGAATAATGAAGGCCGTATGATGTCTGGTCATGCAAACCCCTAATTTATAAAAATGTATGTACAATTTGTGAATGTGTGTGTGTGTGTGTGTGTGTGTGTGTGTGTGTGTGTGAGAGAGAGAGAGAGAGAGAGAGAGAGAGAGAGATAACCACTGTCAGGCCTTTTCCAGATATACAATTGTGTAGACCATCTGGACACCCAAGCTTTCTCTGTTCTCTGTCAAGTCAGCTAAACAAAGTGTGCTGCTCACACTGTGCCTCTGTTTTTATTGATTTTGATGAGTGCCTGCTCTAAGGCTTGCTGCAACTCTGTTCTCCCTCCAGTCAAGAGAGTCTGAATTTAGTTTTAAAACTTGGCTTCTTGAAGCTAAGGTTCCTGCAAGACTAACACATAGTGCTTGAATTCCTTATAAAGGCAGCTTCATTTCATTGTCTCCAGTATACAGGCCCGTGTACAACTCTAGTTTCATAATAATGTGGAATATTTAATAGCTAGCATGAGACTGTGAAATAGACACAGGAGTTGGAGGGATAAAAAAACAAAATCCTTTTTGAGTCTTCTCCAGTAACAGCTAATGAAGCTATCTATCAGCATATAGTTATAGATATTTCTACTTCAGTCTGGTGGAACAAAATAAATGGGGGGATAATTTCATTCTAAATGGGTGTTATGTGTTTTAATCTTTTTATTTGTCCAGTGTAATATTTCAGTAGCCCAAATATTTTTCAGGTACAATATCGTCTGCAGAATGCTGTCTGGCAGGAAAAAGGCAGAAATTGTACAAATTTGCACTGATCCTAGTTAAAGACCATAGAAATAAGAAACACTAAAATGAGACATGCTGAATGTTTATAAAGCCGTCTTCTAAGTACACCTTAAAAATTGTTGGTATGTTCTCAAATGAGCTTGACTGAGTCTGCCAGCATTTTTGTTTTGAAATCTAAACGCATAAGAACCCAGACTCAGATAGCATGTGCCAATTTTGGCAGAGCAACTATTGATAAACTGATCCCATATTGTTCAAAAATCAAAATGATTTAGTGTTTGTTTCCCTGCACTAAGAAAGTCAGCTATTTCCTAACCTGCCATGACACAATTGCCAAGTTCATTGCTCCAGATTTTTCCCCTTCTCCAAAAGTCTTGTGTGGGCCACATTAAAGATGGACCTTAAACACATCACTGAGGCCCATAATTATATCTCAAGTTCTGGTTGCAACCTTATTGCCCTTACATTACTTTTGAGCTTTTATCTGGTACTTTATTTCTGAATGATTTCTTATATATTTAGTATTTATTATATTATTTATTTTAAATTAAGATACTGTTATATCCTTTTCAGCAGAGTCTTGATAAATGAAATTAGAAAGCCATTTATTTACAGTCACAGTCAGAAGTTTACATACATTCCCCAAGGACCTGAATTTCATACCACTATAGTTTCAGAGATTTTCTGCGACAGAATTATTGTACAACATATATCTTTAATAGAAACAAGAATTTGGTGCACAGGCTTTAATTTGTTTTGAGTTTTCTGAAATTAGCACAGGGTCAAAAGCACACACACACACACACACACACACACACACACACACACACACACACACACCACTTAGATTGCTAAGTCAGTGGTGCTCAAAGTTCCAAAATGTATTTTAACACTAACTACCTGTTAGTGATCATGATTGACTACAGATGGTAGCTTTTCTGTGCATAAAATATGCAAAAATATACATTCAGCACTCCTAAATATTTGTTTAAATGTCCCCTATCAAATTACACCTTGACCAGATGCTTTTGGTAGTCATCAGAATTCTAGTTGGATATTTGACCACTCTTCTTGGCAGAAGTGATAGAGTTTAAATAAATTTGTGTGTTCATTTGTGTGTTCACAGACCAGACTTTTAAGCACAGTCCACATAGTTTCTATAGGGTTGTTTTAGCTTCATGTTAGCCTGCTTTATCCGTCCCACAACCAGCTTTGATGTGTGTTTGGGGTCATTGTACTGTCGGTACACCCAGTTGTGTCAAAGTTTCAATTGTCTAGCTGATGGTTTGAGGGAATGTTGAAGAATTCCGAGGTTCATCATTGTTCCATCCACTTTGCGCAATGCAGCAGGTCCACTGGCAGCAAAACAGAACATGATGCTACCACCACCATGCTTAGCAGTTGGTACAGCGTTCCTCTGTAACTCTGGCCACTGTGACTGAACAACTCAGTCTTTGTCTCATCTGACCATAAAACTTTCCTCCAGAAGGTTTTTTCTTTGTCCATGTGGTCAGCTATAAACTTTGGTCAAACTTGAAGGTGTTGATCTTGGAGCAGGAGCTTCTTTCTTGGATGGCAGCCTCTCAGTTCATGGTGGTTTAAAACTCTCTTGACTGTAGACAACTGTTGCTGTTCCAGCAGCTTCCAGGTCATGACAGGCCTGAGACTTGATAGTTCTTGGGTTGTTCCTGACCATCCAAACCAATTTCCTCTCAGCAGAGGGTGACTATTTGGGTCTTCCGGACCTTGGCAATGTTTCTACACCTCCCATTAACTTGTAACTTGTCAAACAAACCCTTTTTATGTTGTCTACAGAGAAACTACCAGCTGTAGTCAATCAGGATCACTTACAGCAAGTTAAGAGGTCTTGGCCCTGGCGAGCACTACAGAATTAATAATATAAGCGGGTGTATGTATTTTTTTGACCCTGTAAGTATGATTTTGATGCTGTGTTGAAATGTTAAAATAAATTAAAACTTGTGCACCATTTTTTTTTCTATTAATGAATTGTACAATCATTCTGCCACAGAAAAAGAACAGTTTAAAGAAATCATTGAAAGCCCAATATTTCCATGATAGTCATGTCCATGATGACTGTGCAAACATCTCACCGCAAGTGTATGTACAAAACTATGACCCAACATAATGCTTAGTTTCTTCAACAACTTCATCACAACAATTTTGACTAAAGGTTTACTGTCACACCTTATGCCCAACTATGTATAGGGAAACTTTAACAAATGGATCAGAAAGTGTATTAGTATATAGCTTTAGGATAATTATGATCAACAACCATATCATCCTGCAGCCATCCATTACCTATGCCGCTTATCCGACAGGGTCACGTAGAAGCCTGACTGTAAATCACACTCACACCTATGGGCAATTTAGAGTAGCCAATTAACCTAATCTGCATGTCTTTGGACTGTGGGAGGAAACTGGAGTACCCAAAGAGGAAACCGACACAGGCACAGAGAGAACATGCAAACTCCACACAGAAAACTCCAGTTGGCCTTGAGTTTCAAACCCAGAACCTTCTTGCAGTGAGGTGACATTGTTAACCATTGCACCCAAGCCAATTTTTTCTTATTTCGCCTTTCCATTAATTGGTTTGATTGTAATTTAATTTGCTTAAGTGCTATTCAAATTCCTTTGCATTAAACAAATGTTAATAGTCTCTACACTTTAAAAATCCAATAAACATGGATGTGTAATTCTGCTTAACTCATTTCTTCCTTCCATCTGATAGGACAATAGTGTTTTTTCTCTCTCTCTTTTTCTCTCTTTTTTGTCTTACTGCCCTTTTGCAATGAATTTGATTATTGGTCTATAGATTATTTGGCCACCCACAAGATGTACAGTAGGTTAAGCTCTGTTGATCCATGCCCAAATATTTCTCCTTGGAGACTACATTTAAAAAGGACATTGTGTCTGAATTTGGACTTTTTCTCTCTGAATTTGTATAAATTCACCTAACACCTCACTAGATAACAAATCTACATTTATTCTGCTAGCATCTCTTCTGAGTTTCTCTATTTTGCAGCCCTAGAGTAGGAGCACACTTAGACACTTCTCATTTGTCTGTTCTTCATGGTAACTTTATTAGTAATAACTTCTGATTACTTTTTCTAATGCTTCTAATATGCCTATTATTATTATTATTATTATTATTATTATTATTATTATTATTATTAATGCTCATTATGGATTTGCCATGTAATCATAAAAAGCTTTTAAATGCACAAAGCTTTGTGTATACATGTTTTGAGGTCTTATGCAGGTGAGCCAGACACAGACCCATTTTTCAATGTTCTTTGAGTTAATTCAATTGTGGCCAGTGGAGGATATGACGTGCAATGTGTTGCTGGATCTCCACTCTTAGACTACTACAGTGAGCCTGAAATTCTGGTAAACAAGAACTAGTAGTCAGACTTACATAACACAGCTGGATAGGGGAGTCACTGCTAGAAATGCGTCATCCAAATGTCTTCATCACTGTAACAAGGTCGTGTAACATATAGTAGAGACAGACCATTCTGACCATCTGAATTTCTATACACTATAGTAACTGAATATGGTTCATGTGATATATTCAAGGGTATTACAGCATGAAAACAAAAACTCTACATACAGACATCTCTATGAATTTATTAATAATGTCAAAAGCTGACCTATTATGCCATTTTTTAATTTCCGCTCATTTTCTTCCCATCGTTTCCCTCAGCCCACATCTCAGATCCCTCTTTGAATCCCTCTTCGAAAATTCAGGCACATTTGTGTGACATTTGTTTGTTTTATTTTCATCAAACTTTCTGTTTTGGCAGGTCAGGCAGTGGCCAAAACAGCCCTGACTTTATTTCCACCACCCTCTAAAAGGTGGAAATCCCCTGGCAATAGAGTAAACTGCGCATGGTAGAAATGTTGCACATTGGAACAGATGTACTATATCTTTCATTCTCTCTCTCTCTCTCTCTCTCTCTCTCTCTCTCTCTCGCTTCTCTCGCTCTCATTATTTCTTCACTGTTTGAAAATAATGACTAATGTTTTCATGCAGGAGTCTCTTCCGAGAACCAAAATGCTGTTTTTTTTTTTTTATTAGAGGACCAGGAAATTTCAAGAATAAAACATGGTGTTGGTTAGGGTTGGGATCCCACCAAAGTTCCTAACTTCATGTGTGTGTTCTCAGTAGTAATTAGTTTTGCAATACAATTGCTTTGAAATAATTTAAAGCCAGTGGGAAAAATTGCTTTTACAGGGTAACAGGAACATTCTAAACAACAGATTCTCTCCATTTAATATTATTCTTGCAGCAAATTCTGAAAGCACTTCTCAAAAATGCATCATTTGCCTTATGGACTTTCATCGTGCTTTAAAAAGGAGTCTTCACAACCAATAAGCTGTAAAAACCTTAACATTTTATTATTATTGGATAAGGGCAGCCTGCAAAGCCAATTAGCAGTTATATGCTTTATTTAAAACAAAAAAATCAAGGTCAAGGCAAAAAAAATCAAGAAGTTTTTCTGACTGGCCCAGCCTAAGGGAATTTTCCATCTGTGGTGTTAGAAAATTTGCGATTTGTTATAGAAAACAAAACCTGATGTGAATGCAACACACAAAGAGTGACAATGATGGTTAACAACTTTCACATTAAAAACAGAACACACATACAGCTTGAACATACAAAGTTCATGAGTATTTACAGTTTTGTTTAACACAGAGGCTTCAATTACAATTTACTGAAAACATTTCGGTGCACTTTATCAATAAGTTATTTATCAACCATTATCAATAAGTTGTTTTCTGTGGTTATTGACCTGATTTCTTTATTTATTATTTTTGATTATCTTAGTGCTTTTGTGTTATCCAGTGTAGCTGTATGCAGACACAAGGCACTGCAGGACATGTTATTACACTGCAGAGAGCTAGGTTCCTCTATTGGATGTAAATTTTAATGCAAGTTGCTGACACCAACGCAATTATTATCATTTATTTAGATTCAAACTGCATGAATAGCAACAGGTCCAACAAACCTGCAGGCTCTGTAAAGTGACCTTCTGTCTGTTTATCCTTTGGCTCAGCACTGCACATTTATGTTGGGCTTCTAAGAAACAGTTGAGCCACCCACAATCCATGACCCTTGGGGCTCCCAGCTGGTCTCAATTTTCTGTCCAACATCACAGATGTTGCTGAGGACAACCTCCTATTGGCCTTGGCTTTTTTATAAGTCAATATTTTAAGGATCAGTAGAAATTTGCAAGCCATAGTGTCAGTTATGTTTGTGTCCAGAGGATTCATTGCATTTTCTTTTGGATGTTATGTAATTTGCCCATGATTACACACCAGAAATATAGATGTCTCTTGCCTTGTCTTGTTGCATTGTGGGAACACAATGTTCCAGGCATTTATGTGGGCAAATAACATATCTAGCTACTATATAACACACTTCCCATGTACTGTATGTCATATGTAGGTGCTATAAAGTTACAGACTGATGTTAATTCAGTTAATTTAGTTGGGTTATTATCTGTCAACATTGTCTACATAAAAACACAACAGAAATATTAATGTTGCTATTATTTTGTGTATTAATAATGCTAACCTACAAATTGCTTTAAAGCCTGTTTTTGTTTGGGGTGCCATGTTACACAGATACTGTAGATAAATCCAGATGAATTGCCATTTCATGAGAAGTTGCAGTCCAGGAAATTATGTACACCCTTACACAAAATTTTATTGGCAAACCAGTTCATTCAAATAGAACTACCTAATGTCTTGCTAGAGCTAGACACACATGTGGGCTAACATTATCCATAATAAAGTTGGTATGTATATTATACACAGACAGTAGAGCTCAGGTTACAGTCTGTGCCACGCAGGTTTCTTCCAGGTTATTCTGTTTTCTCCCTCTCACATCCATCACACAGGAACATGACATGCAAAAAATGTCATCCTGAAAATATTTTAAATTTAGTCATTTTTTCCTAGTATTTACTATTAAAAAATTACAAGAAACCAAAAATACGATTATTGTACCTATTTCTAGACAGTTCTACTATTTTTAAAGTAATTTCATTATCTTATTATATTAGCAGATAATTCTTTTTAGAGAAGAACAAAATTCTGCAAATAGTAGGCTATTTCAAGCTTAAAACGAATGAAAGTGGCTACAAATTAGGCTCAATAGTCTTATTTTTACTTTACTATAATATTATAGCAGGAAATACTAACTAAAATTGATTATTTTTAAAGTATTTCCATTTGCTAGGATGTAATCTTAGGTAATGTATGTGTGTGTGTGTGTGTGTGTGTGTGTGTATGTGTGTGGGTGTGTGTGTGTTTCAATTTTCTAGATGTTAGACTTCAACTTCCTAGATCATTCATCACTCTGTTTGCTCTGCAAGCCTTCTGTTTCACCACAACAAGAACCTCAAGGCAACCATATTTTCTATAAGCAAGGCCAATGGCGTCAACGTTAATTGTTCTCGATCTCTGTTGTGAAGATGAGGTTTTTTTCATGTGGTATATTGAAACTCCTACTCAAACCCACAGCATGCAATGTTTTCATCAGCACATTGCAACCCCCTCCCCTTCCTCCTTTCTTTAGCTTCTTTTCTTTTAGAGTATGAAGTATCTTACATGTTAAATTCTGAAAATGTGTATTTCCCTTGGCTAAACCACTTAAGCAATTTGGACAGAAGACGTGAGTGGACTTCCCCAAGATCAGTGCAATGTCAGCGGCAAATCTGGCAAAGATATCTACTCTGCAAGAAGGAAAGTGAGTCACCGGTAACTGGGCCATAAAACCACAGGAAGGAAAAGGCCTTGCCTGGAGTGCCAGAATCACCCACTTCCCACCCCAATCCTGTCTCTTTCTTACAAATGGAACAGGAAGCCATTTTATGCCAAACCCCATAGGTGAGGATGACACAAAGTGACAGATACAAAAAAAGTAGGTACCAGTCCAGTCAAGATATCTGGCACAAAACCAAAAAGTAACAAGTGTTATAATTACTGCCCTTTTTCTGCTGTCAACTCATAATTTTTCTTTGCTTCTGCTCATAGGAGCAGAACCACAATTACAAGAGAAGATACACAAACTGAAGTAGTAGTTATTAGCGCAGCTGCTCCTCTCATCTGAAAGGAAGGATTCTTTGGGTTGTCTCAGGGGAAGTGACCCAGCACACACAGCATAAGGGAACCAAAGGGAGGTCAGGATGACAACAATCAAGAAGTCTGTTCAGCACTCAGCCTCAACAATCTGAGCAAAGAGGATTCACTGTAATATCTCTTGATCTCAAGTTGTATTTCAGTTCCTTGGATAGCAAGTTTTACAGGAAAAAACTTCAACAATTACTAGATGCACAGGTTATTGAGGTTTAGACTGCCTTGTCTGCTCATGTGATTAAATCTGATTTGAATTACTTTACACAGGAGGCTTATTCAGCATTTCCAAAGAGTGCTTTAACACATTCTAGGCTTGGGGATGTCAGCTGTTAAATCTAACAGACCCTTGATGTGGGTGGACTTTGTCCTTCAGATCTGCAGTTGTATTTATTCAGAAATAAAAAGAATAGATTTCATTGTAAATGAACCCTTGGGGAGTATGAGGTTTGTTTAAAATGAAAAGTGGAAGCAGTGCTGAGGCAATAGAAAGCAATTTTAATTACACTTAATGGCCATTGGAATGAAGTATAGATGATTTGTTTACAAGGATTCTTGTCAGGGCTAATTGTGAGAGTAAATACTAACTGGAATAGGACTCAGGTTACCATCAGCCTCCAAGCCACAAATATATAGCATTATTTATTGGTAAGATAATGACGTAAAAGGCCAGGTTTGAGCTGCCATGCATATCCTCATTAGCTCACTTAGTGTCAGCCTACGGCACTATTCCTTCTTGTAAATGTCTGCACCTAACTCAAACAGGGCTGTGAGTTCAGACACAAGGTCCATAGCAGAAGGTAGCTTTCAGAGTAATAATTCAGAATTGTTAATAAGCTGAGTTCACAGAAGAACTACATTTCAAATGTGATTGCATATCATATTCTTTTTAAATGGAATGTGGACCTTGCAGTTTTCTGTCCTCATAAAATAAATTTAATATTCACGCTCCTCAGATTTAAAGTCGAACGTACCTAAGGCTAAAGTCATGATATCCTTGTCAGTTATTCTCTCAGGAAGAGATTATTGATGTTTGTTCTCAATCACCTTCACATTTTAACACTGGTTGCCACACAAAATTTGTTTTCTACACCGATTTGATCACTTTATATTGTTCTCCAGAATATTCTATAGTGTTACATACAAATATCACACTAACCCCTCCTTTATTGCCTGGTTTGCCTTATTTAAGACTTGCAAGTTAATATCACTGTTTCGTTTTCTCACACACATAATGTTCCCATATTCCTTCTTACACATCTCATATTAATAAACTATGATTTATCATGCCTGACAATGACTGGAAATGAATCTTGGCAAATAAGGCATTTCTACATTTCTATTTCTTGAATGGGCCTGACCAGTCTTATTCCTGGAAACATTCAAAGTACTTCCTAAACCAGGAAGTGTCAACCTGGGAAGCATGAAAGTGGGGAAATCACAGTTACGTCACAACAGTAAAAATGTCTACATCACAGGAAGTATAAGTAACACCCTGATGAATCAGCATTACAGCAGACTTAGACTGCAGGAAGTGACAATTAGAATGTACTACATTAAAAAAACAAAAACAAAAAACAGTACTGTAAGTTCCTCTGTTGTAAAACCACTATGGGTTAACTTGCTGTCCTGCTTTCCCACCACTGTTGTAAAACTGATCCTGTAATGGAAGATTCAAAGAAATTGCTGGTTGGTAAAGATTGCTGTCAGTTCTGGTAGGTGGTGAAAAATTATAAAATTGTTTTGGTCTCAGTTTCCAAATTAAGTGTTCAGGGATTACCATAACGTTATAATAGAATAAAACTGGGGCATGATAGATATTGTGGATTCAGTGAGTTCCTTCTTCTAATTTTAAATAACTCCCTTATATTTCATTTATTTCACCTAAACGATATGCTGATGCCATAATCACTAGTGCGCTTGTCTAAATTTCTTGCTACAGCTGGAGTGGGTCTACTTTAAACAGTAGTGTGCATTTAAAAGTCATGTAAGGCAATGTAAAGTCCCTATTTAATGGCAGTTTAGATAGTCAGCTGATCATTTGGATCATGTGTAATTAGTAGGATGAATATCAAGCTCTTCAGGGCAGTGGGTCCACAGAAATGAAGCTGAGAACAGCTTTTAAAGCAACTGTACTTAGTTTCCAGATTTAAAGATACAGTCTAAAGGTAAACAAAAAGCATCAGTTCAGTTTAGTACCTTTTTTGTTATCTGAGAGTAAAATGCAATCATTTCTATAGACAGTTAGTCTGTTTTCCCATGAAAATTAACCAAATGCTAACATTTGCAAGGAGCAACGGTATAGTAAAGAACCAAACTAAAGCGGGAAATAAATCATGGCATGGCATGGCATTGACCTTAGGCAGTTTTTATACATAACAGGCCATAGATCTCGTTCACTGTCATTCCTGTTTCAACACAAAATCAAATCACTTAAAATGGATGGAGACCTACAACAATGTAGCAAACAACAATTATATATTTGAAAGGCCCACAGTATTTGTGTGCATGTTTAGCCACAAAAGCTCTGAACCCCATGAGGTAAACTAATATAAATCTAAGAGATAATGTTAAAGTTATATAAGATAATATAAATCATATATTGATTGCCTTAATGACATCTTGCCACTAAAAATACTTTCACTGTAGAAGACCGCTGCACCAAGAAAAAAAGATTAATTAAATAAAAGAAACTTTTGTAGATTCACATTAGACTGAAATGACAAACCTATGGGATCAAATCTTTTTTTTTCTGGGGATTTGATGAATCGGAAATGTGTTCATTCATCTGGTAGCCAAAGCAAACTGTGTCTTGGCCTTCTTTTGGTAGATGACTTACTGCAATATTTTTTCTCATATTAAACTATGTCTCAAAGTACATCAGTTGGTCAATACACACTGTGTTCTGTTCTTTGTGAGTAACTCAAATCTGAGACCTATATACCACTTCTATTCTACCTAAAGATCTTTTCCATCTGGTTCAAATTAACCTGCTGATGTAAACATTTATTTGTGGGTTGATTTTCCTGATAAATCATCAAGACAATGTCTCTTTTAAGAATTTACAAGAATCCTAACACACTCATGTTTTCTGCAGGTATTTAAAGTAATAGTTTGAAATGAAACTTATTGGTTAAGTAATAAATTATATATTTAATTCAGTTCAATTTATTTATATAGTGGTTTTAATGATGCATATCGCCACAAAGCAGCAGAAATCCAGATAAATGAAATTAAATTAGAAGGTGAATTATTACACTACCTTTTTTGTTGACCTCTAAGAACAATCAAGTTAATGCCTTAATTTTCTCACGATCTTCAATTCCCATCCCCAACTCCAACTGCCATCCCATTAGCTTCAACCAGACTAGCAATACAAGACATACAACTTTGAGACCATATTTTTAAAAACAATGTCTACTCATGCAGTGACACGAAGTTAGCTGAAGGAGGCTCTAACAGTTGTCTTCAGTACACATGACCTTATTGTTATTCACACTAATCAATAGAAGAGAGAGTAATGCCATCCTTCACACCCAGAAAGCAGGACCAATTATGCTCTCATGTGCCCATTGTAGCTGGGAATGTCCCATTCAAGGTAAATTCTAGTCTTCCAGTTTCTGAGATAGGCTGTGGATTCACCATGACCCTTAATAAGATAAAGCATCTACTGAAAATGAATGACTGAATGAGACTTGTCTTCCATGCACAGACAAGACCACACATTTGGCTGAAGCTGAGACTGGCTGCTGATCAATCTGTGGTGCCATCAGCTTTTGGTGGGACATTTTCTGGCCTGTTGGATTACACAGCACCACTGTTTACCTTGGTAGGTGATGCAGAACCTATAGGGTTGGTGCTGTAACCAAGCTAATTGTGAAATATTTGTCATGTAACAGCTTGCCCAAGGATCCCTCTGCATTCCTGGCACAATCCCTGACCTGTCTGCTCCTTTCAGGTTTAGACTACTGAGAGACATAAAGAAGCCCGTCTGTCATCAGTTGGCATCGAGGCTCTAAGTTGTGAGCTTAAGATCCTGGAGCAGGTGGAACTGAGACCATGATCATTGTAATGTAGGGCTCCCTTCCTGCTCCAGGTCTGCTGAGCTCATTAGTGGCTGTTGACAGAGGGGAAGGGCTGTGTTTCCTGCAGGAAGGAAGTCAGCTGTGCAGAGGGACTCACATTACCTCTGAAGAGCTCTCTCGCACCATCAGTCCATGGCCATGCCCCCTTACTCTGGCCTAGATGTGTCACTTTACCATCATAGTGCTTCCTAGAGTAGAGAAGTAGAGATTAACAATTATCTACCAAACAATTGCAGCAAGAGTTAAGTGAAACAACCTTTGAATTGAGAGTTCAATGAGAGTTTAGGGCTGGAAAAGATTAATGTGCCAGATTCTGAGGTTTGCTGAATCAGAGAAAGTATCTACACAAGATGCAAGATGTCTTATATATTTATAAGTTTAGGAAGAAGACAGTTTCCACCTTATTCTCAGTCTGTAAATGTATTTGCATAGGGACTGTGGTGCAGTGTGGTGTGGAGATTCATTTCCAATTTATGGCTACTGTTAATATCGCTCAGTGTTTTCTCCCACCTCTCAAACATGCCTTGTATGTATACTAACTGTATATTCTCCTAGGAGTAAGTACAGTAAATGAGAGTGTGCATGTGTCTGGAGTCCTGTGATATTGGTGCTGCATCCTCGCACCACACACCCAGTGCTTCCAGAACAGACTCTGGAGCCAGTGTGACCCTGGTATGTTACAGATCACAAGAAGATTGCTCCTAGTAATTGAAGCTCAAACTGCAGTTTTATTGTTATTACCAAAGGTGCAAAGGCAAGCCTATACATGCTAGAGCATAGGTTTTCCAACTTTTTACCTTTTTATGTATATGAAATAAAAATCCATAGATCCCCTCAGTACAGCTGTTTTTGATGAGCAAAATCAACTATTCAAATATTAGGCTAAAGGTGTGTACAGTAATATTTCACAATTTATTTGGAGCCATAGAACTTTCCACTCACATAAAACATTTATAGGCTTACTTGTTCTTGAGTTATTGAGGTTAAAAATGTAATAAGCATAAAAACTTTGATAATAATGGGTGTTTGTGTTTCACTGTAACAAAATAAAAAAAAAATCTTTCACAGACCCCCACTTTAAGAACCACAGTGTTAGAAAATGGAGTCAGGTAAGTAGTTTGAGTTGGCAATTGATTGACATTTAAGCAGGTTTTTTTTGTTGTTATTTGTTTGTTTGTTGTTATTTGTTGTCTTTCTTGTTGTTATTGTCATTTAGGGTTAACTAGTCCAGCTTTCTCAGCTATATTTTGAACTCTTTGGAGGGCAAACAGAGCATCATTGTAATATTTGTCCTCTGTTTGGGAACATTTTGTTCACTTTGTTAACTTAAGACCATCTGTCCACTTTGTGTTTCACTGAGTGAATCATTTAGTTAAAGCTCTTTTAGGCTTTTCTCTCCTAAAGAATTGGATTCATTTTAGACTTAACTACATGCTGTAAGCAACACAAGCATGATAGCAAGATTGGAAAGGATCAGTTATAGACTTAGCAGACAATATCATGCAGTAATCTACTTGAACGTCTCATCTTACTGAGTTCATATCCACATGTGCCTGGAAAGAATCATTTTGTGCTGCAGTGCTCAATGACACATTTAAACTTTTTCTGCAGTTGCACTTGTGTGGCTTGCAGATTCAACTTTGCACCTTTATATGTTATATAATAGTTGAAGCTCTAAATATCTTTATTTGAAAGAAGTGGATTTAAAAGGGGTGGTGCAGTCATTAGCACTGTCATCTCACAAATAGGAGGTTCTGGATTTGAACCTGCCTGATAGCTAACTGGGGCTTTTCTGTGTGGAGTTTACATGTTCTCCCCATGCATGCATGGATCTCCTCCCGAGTTCAAAGACATGCAGCTTAGGTTAACTGGTTACTTTAAATTGTCCATACGTGTGAATGTGAGTGTTAATAGTTATGTGCCTCTGTGTTAGCTCTGTGATAGATTGGTGACCAGCCCAGGGTGTACCCCTCCTCTTGCCCCAAATCAGCTGGGATTGGCTCCAACGACCCTGCGTCCCTGACAAATGAGCAGTATAGATAATGGATGGATAGATTTAAAAGGGGAAATTGCATGTTTTTTTCTCTTAATCCTTTAAGTTAACTGTAGGGGGCACCATGGTTCTTCATGTTCATGTGGGAGTAACTCCTACAAAGAAGTGAACTGGTCCAAAGTCTCTGCGTGGCCAGCTCTGATTTCTCTCTCTCTCTCTTTCTCGCTCTCTCTCTCTCTCTCTCTCTCTCTCTGTATGGTTGTACATTTTATGCAAGGTTTTGACACATGCAATTCTTAGACAGTTTCTGCCAAATTTATGGTGGCCTGTTCCATATGTGCACAAAAAGTAGGTGGTAAAATCCACATGGAATGTCAACAAATCCTACGGTGAACTATAAGGATGGCTATGATAAACACCTAGAGCAAAACACAAGGCTTCCTGAATACATCATACAGTAGTGTACACATTATGAAGCTCTGTTCAAATCACCAACTTGGTATAAGAATGTACATAGTAGGGAAATAATTTTAAGCACCAAGTGTCAGTGCAATCCATCTTTTAATATAGTGCTGCATGTTTCCATCTACTCCTTTAATTCTGTCAGCAGAACATAATCTCCCACTCATATATTTTTGTTAAATTTGTGTAAAATCTTTTACATGTTTATTCTCTGTCTTCCTCCTGGACACAAATCAACTCATTTTGGATGAGCTGAACGAACAGGCAGGATTTGGAGGTTGTCTGCAGAGGGAGGAACAAGGACTATCCAACTAAACTTCCTGACATGTAGCTGCCTGTGTCTGCCTGAAACTGGGGACAGAGCGTAAAAACTAAATTGACCTTTTCTTATAAATTCCCTGGAGCCGAACATTTGGCCAGCTGGCTTTGTCTGTTGAAGTCTGATCAATTTATGTTTACTTTCAATTGGATGAGGCTGCTCTGCACACAATGGTCAGTGGTGAATAAAATTAATTATACATTCACTGGACGTTTAGTGTTTTATTTTTTATTAAAACAGTTGTGTGATGAAAAGTGAAAGGTTCAAGATTGGCCAGCATCCACTACCAACTAATTAACAGGCCTGCTCAACTGCACCGAAAATGAAAATGACATCATTGTTACTTTTTTCCTTTCAGTATTAACACAGCTGCTTTCTCTTTCCCCTTCATCTGTTTAAAGTTCATTTAAGCTGTTTTTTGGTTAACTTGAAATCCATCATACATGATTTTGTATATTCTATAAGGTCTAACATTCCTATTTTAGCCATATTTCAATCTGTAACAACCTGCAGTAATGATAGCAAAGTAAGGAAAGTGGCATTTATGGGCTCATATGTAATAGGCAAAAGGTTAAAAGAGAAAGGTGTGAGGTCAAGCTAGGTTCATGTCTTACATAAGAATGAGACCCTCGGATGAGTTATGAAGGGCCTGAGTGTTTCAGGAATGTATGCAAAAAAGGCCTTCCTTCTGTCAACATACACACGTGGACAAAATTGTTGGTACCCTTCAGGCAATGAAAGAAAAACTCACAATGGTCACAGAAATAA